>JAVJIF010030792.1:0-522294 GCA_038442645.1 Agave tequilana | reverse complement strand
GAAACTTTTAGTGAACATGGTTTCGGCAAGCCACCTGGAAGATGGAAATGAAGAAATGATCCAATCCGATACAGATCCTTAGATCAAAACATTTAAATGCTCTTTGGGATAGCCGCTTTGAACAGCGCGAGCCACCCACAGAAGACAAGGTTGTTCAGATCAACCTAGGAGATGAGGCTAACCCTAAGCCCATCTTCATAAGTGACGGCCCGTCCCTTCGGAGAAGAAGGATCTAATATCTCTTGTACAAGAGTATATAGACGTCTTCGCCTGAAATTACGAGGACATGCCTGGACTTGATCCTCAAGTGGCTATGCACCGCCTCAACACATCAATCCGGACGCAAAACCTGTCAAACAACAGCAGCGACGGTTCCGTCCAGAGATAATGGAGGCAATTCAATCAGAAGTCAGAAAACTTATTGATTCTGGCTTCATCAGGGAGGAACAACATCCCGACTGGGTAGCCAACATCGTCCCCGTCGCCAAGAAGAACGGGAAGATCCGAATCTGCATCGACTTCCGTGATCTAAACGAGGCTTGTCCCAAGGACGAATTCCCATTGCAATCACAGATGTCATGATCGACAATACTTGTGGATTCGAACGAATGTCCTTCATGGATGGATTCTCAGGATACAATCAAATCAAAATGTATCCTGATGACGAAAAGCATACTTCCTTCAGAACTCCTCTAGGGGTATATTGCTACACCGTCATGCCCTTCGGACTGAAAAACGCCGGGGCAACATACCAAAGGGCCATGAACGCCATTTTCCATCAGCAAATACGCAAAACGGTGGAATGTTATGTTGATGACATCGCGGTAAAAAGCCGCACTAAAGGTGATCACATAGCAGACCTGAAGGTGGTCTTCGACATCATGCGGGCTCATCAATTGAAGATGAATCCCACAAAGTCCTTCCTGGGGGTGGCCAGTGGCAAATTCTTAGGATTTGTTGTAACATCCACTGGAATTCACTTGGACCCAGAAAGGTTCGCGCTATCTAGGAGATGCAACCCCCGAGAAATCTCAAAGAACTCAGAGGATTGCAAGGACGATTGGCGTACATCCGCAGGTTCATCTCAAACCTTTCCGGAAGATGCCAACCTTTCGCTAAACTGATGAAGAAGGGTGTCTCATTCATTTGGGATGACGCTTGCCAACGAACGTTCGAGGAAATCAAGCAATACCTCACCCAACCACCAGTCCTTGCAGCTCCAGTAGCCGGAAAGCGTTTCTGGTGTACGTCCGAGCAATGGATCATTCTTTGGAGCTCTACTAGCTCAGAATGACGATCAGGGACGTGAGCAAGCAATCTACTATCTAAGTAGAACAATGATCGGAGCCGAACATCGGTATAACCCGATCGAGAAGGAATGTTTGGCACTAGTGTTCGCTATCCAGAAAATGCGACACTATCTGGTAGGCCAAACTATAAACGTCATATCAAAAGTCAACCCCCTAAGGTTACTTATGACTAAACCTTCATCGCTAAATGGCCGATTGGCAAAATGGGCCATATTGCTCTCCCAATATGAGATGCGCTTTTTACCACAAAAGGCCATTAAGGGACAAGCAGTCGCGGACTTCCTAGCTGAGCACCCAGATCCGAGGCAGCCAAAGTCTACGAGGATCTCCCAGATGAAGTCGCTGAAGTCTGCCTGACTCAGACATCGTTCGAAAGTCAAGTGTGGCAACTTTTCTTTGACGGTGCATCAAGAACAAGCCCGAGGGGACACTTAGTAGCAGGGGTGGGGGTAGTACTTGTATCCCCACAAAATTATGTGATTCCCGAGCTGTCTCATTAACTGAGCCTTGTTCCAACAATGTGGCGGAGTACAACGCTCTTTTGATTGGGATGCAATTCGCCGACGAGATTGGCGTTAAAAATCTCGAGGCATACGGTGACTCCAAGCTCATCGTCAGCCAAGTTCACGGGAGTACGAAGTCAGACATGAAGACTTAGTACCCTATTACAACGCGACTATCCGCATGGCCGAAGGTTTTACAAGCTTCTACATCGACCATGTACCGCGCAGGCAAAATGCGCACGGCAGATGCACTGGCATCCCTGGCTGCCTCCTTAGCTCTTCCAGCTGGAGCAATGGAGAAGATATTCGTCTATAGCCACGACCTGTATTGCCCGAGAAATGCTCTCGAGGACTACCAGGAGTCAACGGGAGGTCGTCACTTCGAAGAAGCACTTGAAGCATCAACCGGTCCAGAACTTAAAGACTGGCGATTCCCCTATATCGACTACGTCTTATACGACATCCTGCCTGAAGACACCAAAGAGGCGGCTGCCATTCGAAGAAAGCCCCCAATTCTATTATAATGCGATTACGCGAACATTGTATCGTCGATCGCATGACGGGATCTTACTCCGCTGCCTCTCACCAAAGGAGGCTCAAGAGGTGTTGAAAGAAGCCCACGACGGCATGTGTGGAGCCCATCAACCTGGCCCAAAACTGGCACATCGACTCCAAAGATTGGGTTACTACTGGCCCAAGATGATTGCCGATGCCGTCACTTATGCCAAGAGATGTCACGCTGCCAAGTGCACGGCGATTTCATCCATCAAGCACCAGGGTACCTCCACTCTACGGCCTCTACCTGGCCATTTGAAATGTGGGGCATGGACGTGGTTGGTCCTATCAGCCCACCATCATCAAAAGGACATCGGTTCATTTTGGCAATAATCGATTATTTCTCCAAATGGCCGAAGCCATCCCTTTGAAGGAGGTCAAATCATCGAACGTGATCAAATTCGTGAAACACCATGTTATTTACCGTTTCGGCGTACCTCGGCGAATTGTCCACGACAATGGGCCTCAGTTCATCAGCCAGGCTTTCCAGAGATTCTGCGCTAAGTTCAGAATCCAGAGTGTGTCCTCAACAGCATACTACCCCGCCGCTAATGGCCTCGCAGAAGCTTTCAACAAGACTATTGGCAAGCTTCTCGAGAAGTTCGTCTCGAAAAGTCAACGAGACTGGGACGACAAGTTGGGTGAATGCTTATGGGCTTACCGCACAACTGTGCGAACCCCAACTAAAGCTACGCCGTTTTCTTTGGTCTATGGGTGTGAAGCCGTACTCCCACTAGAGATTCAAATTCTATCTCTACGCGTCGCCTTGACAGCGGAGATGACAACAGAGGAGAAGCATCGACAGCGACTCCAAGAACTGGAGGCCTTAGATGATAAGCGTCTGCAGGCCCAACAGCAAATCGAGCTCTACCAAGCTCGAATTACCAGAGCCTTCAACAAGAAAGTTAAAGTGCGAACTTTCAAGAAAGGCGATCTTGTTTTAGCCGTCAGAAGACCCATGGTAATGATGCACAAGACAAAAGGAAAATTCCAACCCAAATGGGAAGGACCATTTGTAGTAGAGTCAGTCTACTCAAATGGGTCATATCGCCTCATAACCCTGAATGGCGATACACTTATGATGCCGATCAATGGCAGGTTCCTGAAGAAATACTATCCTTAGATGGTATTCTTCCGCTGATCAAGTTAAAAATACACCTCTGATCAAAACAAGAAGAGCTTCTTCATTAATGTCCGACGCCCCCGACGGCTAAGGATAGAGGAAAATGTTGGCTTTTAAGTCCAACATAAGTCTTCGACAACTCATCATGCTGAGGGGAATAGCATGGCTAGCCCAACTCAAACGGTAGTTGGTAAAGGCACCTCAAACCCGTTGACAGCTGAGGATTTGCTAAAAATCCTAAGGGACACGTTCCCATTTGATCCGACGCCCCCGACGGCTAAGGATAGAGGAAAATGTTGGCTTTAAGTCCAACATAAGTCTTCGACAACTCATCATACTGAGGGGAATAGCATGGCTAGCCCAACTCAAACGGTAGTTGGTAAAGGCACCTCAAACCCGTTGACAGCTGACGATTTGCTAAAAATCCTAAGGGACACGTTCCCATTTGATCCGACGCCCCCGACGGCTAAGGATAGAAGAAAATGTTGGCTTTTAAGTCCAACATAAGTCTTCGACAACTCATCATGCTGAGGGGAATAGCATGGCTAGCCCAACTCAAACGGTAGTTGGTAAAGGTACCTCAAATCCGTTGATAGCTGAGGGTTTGCTAAAAATCCTAAAATGGACTTGGCTCCACTCCTTCCTCCAAAATCCCCTACCAATTCTCATCCAAAGAATGGTAGGTCTACAAAATACAACCATTACTAAGTTAACATTATACCTCTGGTAATGAAAACTTTTCAATATTCCTTGTCGAGTACAAATTTTGCTTGTCAACTCTACACGGAGTATCAAATTTTCAAATCCGCCAAGTTAATACTATACCTCTGGCACTTCAAAATTTTCACTTGTCAATTCTCACCAATAGAATGACAGGTCCTCAAATTGCTCTTATCATGAGTCAATCTTGGTCAAGTTAATACTACACCTCTGACAAATTACTGTTAAAGTTTAACACCACACCTCTAAACAGTAATCAAGTTTCTGCCAGGTTTAATATTACACCTCTGACAGTCACTTTTCTTCAGACTTCCACACCGAAGCTGAAATGGATGATGCTAAGTTAACACCACACCTCTAGCATCCAAGTCATTGCTAAGTTCAACAATACACCTATGGCCATGACTTTCCCTCGGACTTCCTTATGCAAGCCGAGATGATCAATGCTAAGTTCAACATTACACCTCTAGCATTACCCTCACTGTCAAGTTAAACATTACACCTATGACAGTGACACTTCTGAGTTAAGTTAATATCACACCTCTGACTCACATCCTGGTCAAGTTAACATTACACTTCTGACAAGACCACTTCCAACCCGTTAAGTTAATATCACACCTCTGACGGTAACAAACTTTCCTAGATTCCCCACGAGTCTAGTCCCACTTGTTATTCTCTTCAACAGAATAACAAGTCTACCTAAAAACATTGTTAGGTTAATACTACACCATCAACAGTGTTTTCATCAAATCCCCAGTTGAGCTCAATCAAGTTAATCCCAAACACTTGATAAAAGTTCACCCTCCCTGGGGGTACCAATTCTACTTGTCACTTTCTCTTATAAAGTGGCGGGTCCATCAAAAATTTCACCCCTGTCAAGTTAATATTACACCTCTGATAGTATCATGAGAGTTCCTGAAATAGGATCTTTTCTCCACAAAATTTGACTTGTTAAAATTTTCATTTTTGATAAGCCAAAGATTCTTTGCTTCTATGCGTCTGAGCAAAAAGAGACAAAAAAGAGTTCAAGACAATAGAAGGGACAAAAAGAAAAGTGTCACTTTTATTTATATCCAGGCATATGAAAGTGATACAAAAATGCTCTCTTATACAATAAGATTGAGTGTTACAGTCAAAACGCTCTCTTACAATAAGATGGAGTGTTACAATTGAGGAGTACAAAGAAGTCCCTCTCCCTCTCAGAGTTTGCACTCACTCCTTAAAGCTGCGTCTGATTCCAAGTGCGCGATGTTTTGTGGCTACAATAGAAGCTGGTTACACCACGATGTATGATGTAACATCGAAAGAGCCCTAGCTGACTAAGCTAAGAGCAATGGTGTTCTTGAGGTCCGTGGAAGCAGAAAGTCTGGCAACCCTTCGTTTATGAACATCTCTTCCCCAGCAAACCATCCAGCAGACATGAGGAGTCCTTGATGTTACTTCTGGGGTAGGAGAGGAAGAGGATCCTACCTGCCGCCGTGTCCACCGTAACCTCCTCGTCGCCATACTTACCTTGACCATCTCTTGCCAGCAAGCATGATTGGTGCAGTGGATCTGAAGAGACCTTGGCGAGAGTCGATTCCTCGTCAGGGACATAATATATTTCCTTGTGGACGACGAGGACCATAATATATCCCTTGTGGACGAACAACGAACAAGTTCGCCGTTCGATATATTCTCCCACGGACTTAGCGAACATAAAGAAGGATGACCAAGCCTACCTGCAAAAAAAAAAAGCAAACAAGGAATCAGACAATTCAGAGCTTAGTACACTTCAACAGAAGAAAAACTAAGTCACAGACGCGGCTATTATCAAAGACTGTAGACGCGGGAATCATCCGCACAACGCGGCTATTGTCAAAGACTGCAGACGCGGGAATCATCCGCGCAACGAATTGTCAAAGATTGCAGACGCGGGAATGATCCGCGCAGCAAACCAAATCCCCAGCGGAGTCGCCATCTCTTGTATGACCCGGGAAAGAGGGAGACAGTGAATTGCCGTAAAAGTTTTCCTTGAATCAAATGAAAAAGATTACAACAAGAACTGTTCCTTCCGGTTACAAGGGAGGGAGAATATTGAATCTTGAATTCCCCTTTGTTTAAGGCTGGGTTCTTCGTGTGGCGGTGGAGAGTGAATCTTGTTCTCCGTTGACCAGATGACCGTCCTTCAGGGATCTCCTCTTCGGCCGGTAGAAAGAGTGACACAGCTCTGTCTACCAAAACTCTAAAAGAGAAGGTAGGCGAAAGCTAGCTCGTACGCAGCGAACTTGCTGAAGAGTCTTCTCTCTCTATCTCTTTTGCTGATGATCTTCTCTCTCTCTTGCTGATCGCCCAAAATTCCACCCTTTCTTCATCAGCTTAGCGAAAGGTTGGCATCTTCCGGAAAGGTTTGAGATGAACCTGCGGATGTACGCCAATCGCCCTTGCAATCCCCTGAGTTCTTTGAGATTTCTCGGGGGTTGCATCTCTTGGATAGCGCGAACCTTTTTCGGGTCCAAGTGAATTCCGGTGGATGTTACAACAAATCCTAAGAATTTGCCACTGGCCATCCCCAGGAAGGACTTTGTGGGATTCATCTTCAATTGATGAGCCCGCATGATGTCGAAGACTACCTTCAGGTCCGCTATGTGATCACCTTTAGCGCGGCTTTTTACCGCGATGTCATCAACATAACATTCCACCGTTTTGCATATTTACTGATGGAAAATGGCGTTCATGGCCCTTTGGTATGTCGCCCCTGCGTTTTTCAGTCCGAAGGGCATGACGGTGTAGCAATATACCCCTAGAGGAGTTCTGAAGGAGGTGTGCTTTTCGTCATCAGGATACATTTTGATTTGATTATATCCTGAGAATCCGTCCATGAAGGACATTTGTTCGAATCCACAAGTATTGTCAATCATGACATCTGTGATTGGCAATGGGAATTTGTCTTTGGGACAGGCCTCGTTTAGATCACGGAAGTCGATGCAGATCCGAATTTTCCCGTTCTTCTTGGCGACGGGGACGATGTTGGCTACCCAGTCGGGATGTTATTCTTCCCTGATAAAGCCAGAATCAATAAGTTTTCTGACTTCTGATTGAATTGCCTCCATTATTTCTGGGCGAAACCGTCACTGCTGTTGTTTGACAGGCTTTACGTCCGGATTGATGTTGAGGCGGTGCATGGCCACTTGAGGATCAAGTCCAGGCATGTCCTCGTAATTCCAAGCGAAGACATCTATATACTCTTGTACAAGAGATATTAGATCCTTCTTCTCCGAAGGTGACAGGCCGTCACTTATGAAGATGGGCTTAGGGTTAGCCTCATCTCCTAAATTGACTTGAACAACCTTGTCTTCTGTGGGTGGCTCGCGCTGTTCAAAGCGGGTATTCCAAAGAGCATTTAAATGTTTGATCCAAGGATCTGTATCGGATTGGATCATTTTTTCATTTTCATCTTCCAGGTGGCTTGTCGAAACCATGTTCACTGAAAGTTCCTTGAAGATGTTGTCGACACTGACATCTGACTCCCAAGATGATGTGTCTGAAGAGTAATCGTTGCTCGACGATTCTTGAGAATCGGAGGCTGATGGGACCGGAGTTGATACATAGCCCAACCCCCGGCGCGTCCGATGATAATAATCGGGGGCCTTCCCTTTCGGCACAAAGGATCGAAGTAGCGTTTTCCTTCCTTTGCCGAAGTTCAACCCGGGTCTGTTGGTTAGATCATACCCCATGCACTTCATCATTTTGAGCGCTTTTGGTTCATAATGACTGAGCTGAGGGGATTCTTCCTCACTTTCCGAGTCGCGCGGGGCGTTGGTTCAGACGAGATTCGCCCAAAAAGAATTGGTTTTTGGCCTTTTCGTCTGGCCGGAACCATGAATATAGATTCTTGCACATTACCATTGTCTCGGTATGTCTCGAAAGACGACTTCACTGGTACATGCAACGATGTCAAAGCATCTACTGCCGACCAGGGATCGTCATCTATATCAGTGCTAGTATCTGACGGTATTGAATCAGAAGCACACACAGAAAAATACGCAAAATCTAAATCTTCATTAATATACCAACCGCCTACATCATCGATGTATTATTGACATCGAGTTTATTAGTGCCTGTTACAAGTGGTTCTAACTCCCATAGGCACTCTTCTTTCTCAGGCTCAGTGTCAGCCTCATTACCAGAGTCTGGCTCCTCTGGTTGTGGGGCTTCATCCGTCTCCACCGGATCTTGGTACAGCAAAGAGTCGGTGAAATAATTCTCAACCCCTTTGAACGGATACCTTTCGGCGATCAACGTCTGCACATTTCCACTCCCGTCAATGTACTTCATGACTTGGTGGAGAGTGGAGGGAATGATGGAGTTGCGGTGGATCCACGGTCATCCCAGCAATAGATTGTAGGAAGTGTCGGCGTCGATGATGTAGCATGTCACTTCCGACTTGAGACTTCCAATCTGACACCTGAGCTTGATTTTCCCCATCGGACGGGTCTGGTTGGCATTGAACCCATAGATAGTTGTCTGGGTGGGGGCTCAAACGATGGGTAGGAATGCCGAGATGTTGCATGACCCGGCGAGGCATGATGCTCAACGCGGACCCTGGGTCTACCTGGATGCGGTTCACCTCGGACGATCCAATATACCCTGTGAAGTACAGGGGTCGATCATGCTTCCCTTTCACCTGCATATCATCTGCCGTGAAGGTGATGCAGGGGGCATTCTGGGAGGTGTGGAGGCAATCCTCTACATCTTCCTCCTTTCGGCACCTGGGTCATGAAGACCTCAGCATTTGCCAGAGCTTCTTGCAGAGCTTCCCTGGTCGACTTTGATAGTCTAAGAAGTTCATACAAGGTAATGCGTGCCGGAATGTTGGCCAACTGAGCCAGGACATCAAAGCGGTAAGGTGCCGTAGATCCTTCCGCGATGCCCTTTTGAAGGGCTCGAGAAAATCGAGTCCCCTTCTGCTTTTCCACAGGTGGCTTTGTGGAGGGCCTGACTGGCTCCGCAGTTGGTTGTGGAGGGGCTATCGCCGTCTCGTCGTACTGTTTCAAGTACGCCTGTCCTGAACGGGTTCCCGCCATCGGTTGGTTGGGCTCTGCGGCCAAGACTATCGTTTCCTCCTCTTAGTCGGTCAGTGAAGGGATATCCGTCTCCGCTTCTCGAGAGGAGGCACCCACTACATTGCAGGATGAGGCTTTTGCCTTGCCTTTGGATTTCCTGTTGGTCACAGTAGTCCATTACTGTTCATTGACAAGGTCAGGGTGGACCCACATAATTTCCCCTTGAGGTGTAGGGACGGGTACCAAGCCTTTCTCTTGCTGCTGGTGAGGGTCTGTGTTGACCACTCTCAGCTTTCCTTTGGAATAGGAGTTACCCCCGCAGGCGTTGGAGGTTGTCTCCCGAACTGGAGAACCGACGTCATATTAGCCGTCACCTTCTTCTGCTCTGGTCGAAGCTTTAACACCTCCGCGTCAATCAGAGCCTGAAGGATGTCTTTGAAGACGTAGCAGCTTTTGGTGGGGTGTCCCAACATCCTGTGATACATGCAGTAGTTGGGATTGTCGGTCTTGCCGACTTCCTCTGGGCGTCGAGCTTCAGTGAGCTTTAGTCGGTTGCTCTTGTTGAGTAGTTTAAAGAGCGAATCGACATGTTCCTCCTTGAAGGAATATTGCTTGTTGGCGCGTGGCTGGCTCGAAGAGCCACTCGCCTTGCTTGATTGAGGTTTGGCGGGAGATTTGGTCTCCGTTGCCAAATTATCCTTCCGCTTTGTTTGGAGGGATGTATCTGGCGCACGCCTTGTCGCCCTTTCCGGCCTAGGCTTACCTTCCTCCGCTCTAACGCGGGCAACAATCTCCTCAGCCTGTTCACCTTGTTGGACTAATTGCTTCCAGGTGCGGCTTTCGGCAACTCCTATTTGAGCAAGGAGCGAGGTTTGGAGATTGTGGCGGCATGTTTCCACCAGGGTGGCCTGGGTTATACCGCTTGGACACCGGAGTGCCATGTTCCGAAATCTTTCCACGAAAGATTTGACGGACTCCCCTTTTTGCTGTTTGGTAGCCAAAAGGGTTGGCATTGTGACTTCGGAGTCATCCTCGAAGAAGCGTGTTAAAAAGAGCTTCTCCAAATCGCCCCAGTTCTTGATAGAACCTTCTGGGAGCTTCATAAACCATTCAAAGGCCAACCCTTTCAGGGTGCCGATGAACAGGCGTGCCAGGATGGCGTTATTATCTACTACATTCCCGGTTTGAGATTTGAAGTAGTAGATGTGCTGGTTGGGTGACCCCTTCCCATCAAAGGCTTGAAGAGTTGGAGCTTTGAACTTGGGCGGGTATGGAACCAAGTCCCATTCAGCCGGGTAGGGCTGGACCACTCCTACTTCTTGGAGGTCTTTGCGATTGGTAAGGGCCTCGAGGCGTCGCTCCAGTTGACTCATTCTTTTCACATGAGCCTTTCCCTGGTCTTGGTCGCCTTTTGCTTGCGACGAGGACTTGGACGAGCCGGAGGTAGATCGCCGCGTCACCTCAGAGGGTTCGGAAGATGAGCTTTCTCCCTTTTTCCCCTTTGCCCTTTGATTTTTTTAGGAGGGGATCTCCTCCTGTCTTCGAGCAGCTGTGCAATCGCCTGCTTGAGGGAGTTGATAGATTCCTGCTGAGCAAGAATCATATCCATTTGTGCCTTCTGGATCTGCTCCAAACGTTTAGTCGTCTCCTCAGGAGCGCCTGTCATGTAGGCGGAGGTCTCCTTCTCGACGGAAGAGTTCGAAGCCCTTGATTCGGCTACAGTGGAGTGAGAATCATTAATGCCATGGGCTAAGGCATTATAATCAATTGGGGGAATGGCCCCAGTCCGGGTGCGAGTGTGTCGATACACTCCTTCCGGTTCAGAGTCAGACTCGGAGTCGTCTGAGCTGACTGCAAGTTGTTTTCCCTTGCTCCTGCTTGTCATATTCGCAGTGAGCTCCGGGTACTCAACGTCAGAGAAGGTTCTCCTTCTGTGGGAGCGTCTTCTTTTAGCTGACGGAGGAATCAGGGTCAGCTGTCTGACTAAAGACTGCTGGTGCACGCCTGATCCGCAACGGCACTCAGTGAGCATATGGATGAGCCGTTGGCAGCAACACGACGAAGTGGCCTGATTGGCACTTCTTTTCTTCGTCAGATAATCCCTCAAATCCATGGGAGAGGGATTGAAAAGATCAACCTCGCAACGTCGAAGACGGGAGGCATCCATGTGCTGCACAGCCTGGACGCGGGCTTCAGGGACGCGGTTCTCGCGACGCGGCTGTGTAACGCGCGTCGGCGTCTCTGCTGAAATGAAACGCGAGTCTCGCGTTGCTGCCTGGTGCGTCTGGGCAGAAGCACTTGAGAAAGGATGGGCTGCTGGGCCCCACGCCTATGGGCTCGTGCCTCTTGCGCTTGACGAGGCGCAGAGGTCTCACCTTGGCGTTTGATGAGTTGATCCTCGGAGGACCTAACTGAAGGAATCTCGCGTTTGGGACGCCAAACGCGAACTTCACGTACTGGACGCGGCGCGGGCAAGGCGCGAGATTGTACGTCGCGTCCAGCCTCTGTTGGACAACCAACGGTTCCAACTTGCAGCTGACGCGCACGTCTCTCTGTCGACGCTCAGCGTTTCGATTGCGTCGAGGAGGTGGAGAGAGACCAACAACATCCTGATGTTGAACATCAGAGATTTTAACCACGCGGGTCTCCTCAAAGACGCTGACGCGGGTGTTCTGTGCGACGCGGTTGGTCGCAAAGGCAGACGTGCCTGGGACCCCGCGGGCCTTCTGAGAGGCGTTGGCGCAGGTACCTCGCTTGGCACGGTCGGCAGCAGGGGAGCTCGAGAAAGCCACGGATTGGGCGTCGAGGCCATTCCCCGTCGAGACCCGGCGGCAGACACGGGTCTTTGGGCTCTTGGAGCCGGAAGAGAGAAACTTTTCGTACTTCGCCTGGTCGAACTCGACAACGAGCGATTCGACCATCTTTCCCTTATAGTGGACGTCATCTTGCGCCACTATTTGCTCCTCAGTGACAAACGTAGTCCCCAGCAGAGTCGCCATCTCTTGTATGACCCGGGAAAGAGGGAGACAGTGAATTGCCGTAAAAGTTTTCCTTGAATCAAATGAAAAAGATTACAACAAGAACTGTTCCTTCCGGTTACAAGGGAGGGAGAATATTGAATCTTGAATTCCCCCTTTGTTTAAGGCTGGGTTCTTCGTGTGGCGGTGGAGAGTGAATCTTGTTCTCTGTTGACCAGATGACCGTCCTTCAGGGATCTCCTCTTTGGCCGGTAGAAAGAGTGACACAGCTCTGTCTACCAAAACTCTAAAAGAGAAGGTAGGCGAAGGCTAGCTCGTACGTAGCGAACTTGTTGAAGAGTCTTCTCTCTCTCTTTGCTGATGATCTTCTCTCTTGATGCCGATCGCCCAAAAATTCGACCCCTTCTTCATAGCGACGGGGCTATTTATAGAGGTCCCAGGGTGAACGTGCCCCCCTAAAAATGCTCCACAATGAGGGCCAACTTCCCTGCTACATGGGCGGTAACTAACCCACGTGCCTGCTAAAGACACGCCACGATGGGAGCTAATTTTCCTTACGTGTGGGCAGTGATTGGTCCCTTAACAAGGGCGGTTATAACTGAGACGCGGGTTTCAAGCCAACGCGCCTTGATGCTGAGACGCGGGTGTCAGGCCGACGCGCCTTGATGCTGAGACGCGGGTGCCAGGCCGACGCGCCTTAATGCTGAGACGCGGGTGCCAGGCCGACGCGCCTTAATGCTGAGACGCGGATGTCAGACCGACGCGCCTTGATGCTGAGACGCGGGTGTCGAGCCAACGCGCCTTGATGCTGAGACGCGGGTGATAGTCCCTCGCGTCTAGAGCTTGAAACTTTGTTTTTCAATAGCTTGTCCTCCAGTAACTTTTGGACAGCCTACACCCCTACCTGGCTGATTAACTGTGGTCTGACTCGAGCAATAACCTTCTTTGGTTCTTCGAACAGTTATGAGTCGTCTAAGTCCAGGTATCCTAGATACCTTGTGATTACTTTTTCTTTTCTTGTTTGTTATTTTTTTTCTTTGCTTGCTTGATTGGTGAACGTTGTCTGTGATTGTGCATGCAAGAGTGGTACCGGGATCCAAATTTTGCAAGACTTGTTAGGATTTCTACACTTGCACAAGCACCACCTCCTGACACAATCCCAATTATGGCCAACAATACTTCTCTCCAAGACAAGTTCTACCCCATTCGCACTTCACTTCCTTCATGCATTCTTTTACCTGTGACAAACGGAAATAACTTTGAGCGTAAACCACAATTCATAAATACACTCTCGCGGTTTCATGGCTTAGAGTCCGAGGATGCATATTTCTTTATTCGTGAGTTTGAAGAAGTATATGTGATGATGAAAATTTTCCAATTGACGGAGGACGCTGTTAGATTAAGGTTCATACCCTTCGCGCTTAAGGATATAGCTAAGAAATGGCTATATAATCTACCCGCCAGTTCTGTCTCTTCATGGGATGATTTTGTCAAAGTCTTTCTTAAGAAGTCTATCCCATTCATAAGATAGCCCTTATGAGAAAAAACACAATGCATTTCAAGCAGGAATCTAATGAACCATTTTGGAAGTATTTCGAACGATTCAAAGTTTTACTACCCCTATGTCCTCATCATGGCATAGAGAAGTGGCGGTAGTACCAAATTCTCTATGACGGACTTGACTACCAAACCAAGACACTCCTTGAAACCATGTGCCAAGGGAAATTTTTAAAGAAAGATGAGAACCAGGGTTGGGATCTCTTTGAAGCTTTAGCAGAAAAAATCATTCAGTGGGAGTCATGCCCAGAGAAACCCAATCCCACCACTGAAAATCACCTAGAGGGGGGGTGAATAGGTGATAATGCTAATTAATGCACAAATAAAAATTATGATGCAACAATCTCCCAAAACAAGACTAGAAGCCGGATTCCCCGTGAAGGGCTCTGAACTCCTTCCTTGTGATTCCTCTGGATATGAGTTGGAGGTGCACAATGCAATCTTGTTGTATGGGACTTTGATTGACAAGATGAATGAAAACAAGTGAATATTGCAATGAAAATAGAAAGCAAGTAATAAGAGCAATGAAAGTAAAGTAAGAAGCAAGAGCAAGTAAACCAAACGCAATCACCGAGAATTTTTCCGAGGTTCGAGCACCCAGCTCTACGTCCCCGCCTTCCCCAGAAGGATTTCTAACCACTATAACTTCACAAAGATGTTACAAATACACCGGAGTACCCAACTCCACAATTTCAAGTACAAGTTCTCTCTTGGTGATCAAAAGACCACAAACTCTCTTCTGAAAATGTCTCTTCCCTTACAAAGATCCTTGTAGAATGATGAGAGGATTGAAGCTATTGTGTGTAAGTGAAAAGAAAAGGAAATCAGAGAGTTTTGAAAAACACTTCAGAAAATGAGAGAAATATTCAGCACAAAAACCAAGAAACAAAGCTCTTTTAAATGCCTTAAACTTTTGAAACTTTTGCAAATTTTTTCTTGTAATGAATCTCTCCTTAAACACCCCTATTTATAGTAGAGGGCTAGGGTTTAAAGATAAAACTCACTTAAGGCTAATTAGGAAGTATTAGGATCAACAAATATCATTTAAACCCTTTTTAGAAAGAAAAAGACAAAAATAAAACAACTCAGAAAAATAGCCGTTACTGTTCAAACGACTCTTTCGGTCGACTGGTCGGTCGACCGGAGGTTCAAATAAAATAGTCGTTGCGGGCTTCCGGTCGATCGCCCGGTCGACTGTGCACAAACAGAGAGCAACTACACTTCAGTCGGTCAACCGGTCGGTCGACCGAGAAACGTGCACACGGATACGCACCAACTGCTAGAACCTCGATCGACTGGGTCGGTCGACTGATATGACCTGACTTAGTGTCGGTCGACCGGTCGGTCGACCGGCTCAGGCCAAAAATCAAAACTGAAACAGATTTTTGAAGGGGATTTGCAATCTAACAAATTAGTTTTGATTTGAAACAAGTATAATATCCAAAATTGAGTTTATAAACAAGAGGCTTTGTATTAAAATATTTTGTATATATATATATAGGGAATATTTCTAGGAAAGACATGTGCGCAAAAACGTGTGTATTGGAATATAGAGCTTCAAACCTATTCACTATTCTTTAGCAAAACTATAAAACTAAAAACAAATCTAATGAAGTCTTCTTGAGCCATGCAATGCCTTACTAGAGCCTTTTCTTCTAAGTTCCTTCCTTGATGTGCCATAAGCCTTCTTTACTCCATGAACCTAGAATTTCTTACAAAAGCTAAGCAATGACCTCCAAATATGGTACTAACCTGAAACTTATCTTGAACAAACTTATTAGTACCAAATAGCTCTTATTTGTTTTGTTATCATCAAAACTCTAAACAAATGGAGAGTGTAACCTTTTGGGCCAACAATCTCCCTCTTTTTGATGATGACAAAACAAATAGGTTATGAACAAAAATATAGGAGAGGAGAAAGCTCCCCTCAAATTATGCTATATTAAACAAAGAAAAACAATGTAATTTGCAAGTAAAAATCATGAAACTAAAAACCATAAGGTATAAAACACTTGTAAAACACAAGAATTCATAAAAATTAATAAAAACACATCAAAAATCAAAAACATATATAAACCATATGAACTCAAAACATATATAAACTCATATGGAACCAAAACCATATGAACTCATATTTCCATACATATCCATACATAAACTCATTCTCCCCCTTTTTGTCATACATCAAAAGGGTTAAGAAAACATTATTATTCAATAACACAAACATTAAGTTCACCACAAATAAAAGAAAATCTAGCAAAATCAAGGGGTTTAGTGAAAATATCGGCAAGTTGCAAATCCGTAGAAACATAATCAATATCTTTATCTCCTTTCTCAAAATGATCTCTAAGAAAGTGATATCTAATCTCAATGTGCTTGGTCTTACTATGTTGATTTGCATTCTTAGTCATATGTATAGTACTAGTATTATCACAAAATATTTTTATATGGTTATAATGCAAATCATAATCAAGGAGAGTATATTTCATCCAAAGGACTTGTGCACAACAAGCCCCCGCGGCAACATACTCCGCCTTGGCGGTTGAGAGAGCTACGAAATTTTGTTTCCTAGAGGATCATGAAATAAGACAATTATCAAGAAATTGACATGTTCCACTAGTACTCTTTCTATCTACTCTACAACCCGCATAGTCGGCATCCGAATAACTCGTCATTGAGAAATCTTCGGTTTTCGGATACCAAAGACCCATTCTAATTGTGCCCTTAATATAACGAATAATGCGTTTTATCGCAATAAGATGGGACTCTTTAGGACACGATTGGAATCTAGCATAAAGACACACACTAAACATAATGTCCGGCCTACTTGCCGTCAAATACAACAAACTTCCTATCATGCTTCTATATAACTTAATATCAACACATTTACCTTGGTCATCCTTATCAAACTTGGTTGTAGTTGCCATGGGAGTGTTGCAAACTTTTGAGCCTTCAAGTCCAAACTTCTTTACGAGTTCCTTTGCATACTTGCTTGACATATGAAGTTCTGATTGGTCGCTAATGTTGCACATTTAGTATCATATTTTTATACTTATTATAGAATAAAATCTGCATTGTCCTAATTAAATGTTAATTTATTTGCAGGCCCATTCCTTAAGGAGAATGAAGAGAAATGAGCCCAAAAGCCTACTAAATTCTGAGTTAAATCAGAATTAATTCGAACTCAGTGAATTAGGGCAAAATCAAGAGGTTGAAAACCGGTTGAGAAGAATCCTCTTAGAATCGATCGGTTGAAGCAAAGACCAACTGAGGATAATATCAAATACAGAGAGATAAATGGATAGAGAGAAGATCAACGGATGAGATGAAGCAAGTTTGATTCAAATTCTGACTGGATACATTTTAGTATTCGAATCATAACTTTTTCTACAGAATCTCAATTCTAATGATTCAAGATGATCCAGAAAGCAGACTTACAGAGCTACAACTCTTATGTTGATCATTATTTCTAATTCTGTCATTTGATAAGGGATATTTAGCAATCAACGCGCCAACAAACTGTAGATCAGAACTGAATATCCACCTCAAATCAAGTTTGAAGATAAGAGGAGTTCAAAAATTGCCAGATTTGCTTATCTTCATACTCCTCTACCCTCTCCATTTCTCCTATAAATACCTGCACTCAAAGGCAAAAGGGACGACCATGCAGAGATAGGATTTAGACTATTTTTCCATTTCTTAGTTTAGGTTTTTATTTTTCTTGTTCATGTAATTTTAGTTTTTATTTATGTAATTCAGAGGAGATCGACTTTCATCGAAGAAAAAGAATGAAGCTTGAGCTAAAAGTGACAATGGTGTAAGGTTTATTTCGTTTCTTTGATCGTTATGAAATCGAATCGACGTTCTTTCTTCGTATGTACTTCTTTTTAGTTTTCTTCTTCTTCTTCTTTTCTACTTCACTTTTCTTTTTGGTACAACTGTCTTCCAAGTGAGTCTAAAGCATCGAAAGAGCCTTGCTTTTGCGAGTGCCACCGATAGCTCATGACAATGAAATTGTGAGTCTCTCTGTATCATTTCATGCTTGAGTATCTTGATGATGTAATGTGGAAGAGACCAAAAATCGACTCTTATGGGCTATGCGCTGATTGCCTCCAATTCAAGGTAACATCGTCGCAAAGACTCAAGGTAAGCTTCTACTGAAAAGAAGGTAAGTATTTACTTTTATTTCTTTCCTTTTATTTCTGTAAATTAAATCACCAACACTACCTCTTCTAAATTTTTCTTTCCCAACTCATTTGTACATAATCGCTTTCATCGTTTTCTGATTTTTCTCCACTTTCCATTCTACCACTTTCTTCTTAACTTTAACTATTAACTCTTTTTCATTTTCTTAACTTTAAGCAAAGAAGAATCTTCGTTTTATCTTCATTAAGATTTCAATAAAGAAATGTAAACGCTTCTATCGCAAAACCCACCTTGTGGATTACGACCCGCATAGCCACTTGCTATAGCGGTAAGAATTGAGCACTTGCACATCTTCATTCTAAACCTGAAATTCTTTATTTTTTGTGCAGGTTGTACTTCAATCAAAATTTTGGCGCCGTTGCCGGGTTGCACATCTTATCCGAATCAATATGACCCATGCCCCTAATCTAATAACTATAATTTCCAAAATGATTTCAACTCTTCACAGAGTCAGTAGGGATTCACCTACCCCGAGTCAAATTTTCAACCAACTTGTCCTCCTTCTCTACCTAGTCTACAATATTTTCAAGATTCATACTCAGATCCGCCAGTCCAAAATAGAAAACCATCAATTTTGGAAATGAGTATGCGTGAGTCCAAACACAAATCCCAAAATCTGATGGACTCACAATTTTACCACCAATTCCAAGGCAACACTTCATCTTTTCATCAAAACAATGAACCTATCAACTATAAAAGATGCTTGAAGCCATGACTCAGGCTCAAAATGCTCGTAATCGTGACTTAGATATGATGGTCCAATCTCTACGTTCCCACCGTTTGACCAGTTCTGATGTCACTAACCATTCTGTTAGAGCCGATGAGTCAGGTTGTTTTGGAAATCAAGGTTCCATTTCAGAACAATCATTTGAACTTGCCCAAACTCCAAAATTTGAAAAGAATATTGACAGTTTGGCAAGTTATCCTTTTCTTGAAATCGAACTTGAAATGAATATGATCATGAACCTCAACTTAGTGATTCAATTTTACTTCCTGATTCAATAATGACTCCGGTGTCTTCACCTGACTTCAATCTTTTCCCCGAGTCAGCATTGAATCCTGTGCCAATTCATCATGAAATTGAATCACCCATTTTTGATGATCATATTGAACTTGATCAATTTTATACTTTTAAAAATCCTATTAACAAATTGGCAAGTTCTCATTTTTTTGATATTGAACTCAATGAGATATGTGACCTAGATTCTCAAATCTGTGATCCAGTTCAACTTTCTGAATCAATATTGACTCCTGTTTTGTTACCAAACTTGAGTAATATTTTAGAGTCAGTTTTGATTCCCCCACCTATCATTCTTGAACTTGAATCACCAAAATTAAGTCACATTCCATTGTTAGAAAATAAATGTGGACTTGAGTTTCAACTTCTTGACTTGGACCCAATTCCTGAACCTATTTCGACTCTTAAATCTTTAATTGACTTAAGTTACCTTCCTGAGTCGGTATTAGTTCCTATACTTCCTGAGTCCAAGTTAATCATTCGATCTTTTCGCACTCCATTCTGGGACGAGGTGGTTAACAAATTTGACTCCGAAATCAATTATGAAATTTGAAAATTAGATGGAGTCAAGTACTTAATAAAAATCCTTCATGGATACACAATTTTAACGGGTTATATTAGAAAAACTTCTGGTGGGTTCCTCCGAATCCCACGAAAAGTTGATTGGGCCACATTTCGTGGACCAATCAGTCCACCACCGGAACCACCACCTTAAGGTAACATTTTCCTTCCCTTTCTTCTTTTTCATGCATCTATGCATTAATTCATACATTGAGGATAATGCATGAGATAGGTGTGGGGAAGGGTCTAACATAACTTAGTTTTTAAAATAAAAAAAGAAAAAAAATTAACACTTTCTTTACTTTTAAAAACTTTTTTGAAAATAGAAACAATATTTTGACATATTTTTTTGTAAGAAATTAAGTTAATTTTAAGGAATAGGAAAATACAAATTAGGATTTCTTATACTTGGTCAAAATAAGATTATTTGTTTGATTTTTAGGGTTAGGATGAAAATTTGTCAAAGTAATTTAGTCTTGATCTTTACCTTAATGAAATATGCACACTTCATATACTTACACACTTAGGGTTCAAAAACAAAGATTCTTATGCCTTATATATAAAAAAAAGAAAAAAAAGAAAAAAAATATATATCTATGACAAATGAACAAATCTAATTATTGATTAGCTAGGTGCTTTGGCCTAAGCAAGCCTTGGTATTTATGCGAAAGATGATTAGATAAGTTTGAGAAAATATATATATATATCCTCTGATTAAGCTGGGTATTTGTGCCTAATAAAGCATAAGTATTCACGCTTAAAAGGGATTTATATAATAAAATTCTTAGTTTTGTGACCTTATTTGCTCGAGTCCTTAAGTCCTTGGGGTGTTTTCTCACCCGGTGCCCTAAGACCGTTTGGTTTGGGAGTCATCGATTAAAGGCTCGTTACATGGGCAGATTAGAAAGCCTAATAGAACTAAGGAATACTACCATGAAAATATATATATATATAAATAAATAAGGCATAAGAGTTAGAGTTAATGAACCCTTCGTCAAAATTTTCACAATCACAAGGTGCATATGACTTAGGGTAAAGTAATAGACTAGATGAGAAGTACAATTTGACTCCTTACTTTGATTGATAACAAATTTTTGAATAGAGACTAAGTTTAGGAATGAAAAATTCAGTTTTCCTATAACTTATAGATTGCTTAAATCTTACAATTATATTTCAAATATTTTTCTCTTTCAAAATGCTTTTCAAAAATACTAACTCTTTGTTTTTCTTTCTTTATGGATTTTGTGGTGTGCAATCCGCTGAAAACCCTCACGAGACAAAACTCGTCCTCTAGGGGAAACCTAGAGGTTTAACGGCTTGTTGCACATGCTCAGTGCAATCGCGTGACCTGCGAAAGTGGTCTAATAATCCTTAGTATAGTTTAGTTGTTTTGCTCGAGGACGAGTAAAAGATAGGTATGAGGGTGTGATTGGTCGCTAATGTTGCACATTTAGTATCATATTTTCATACTTATTATAGAATAAAATCTGAATTGTCCTAATTAAATGTTAATTTATTTGCAGGCCCATTCCTTAAGGAGAATGAAGAGAAATGAGCCCAAAAGCCCACTAAATTCTGAGTTAAATCAGAATTAATTCGAACTCAGTGAATTAGGGCAAAATCAAGAGGTTGAAAACCGGTTGAGAAGAATCCTCTTAGAATCGATCGGTTGAAGTAAAGACCAACTGAGGATAATATCAAATACAGAGAGATAAATGGATAGAGAGAAGATCAACGGATGAGATGAAGCAAGTTTGATTCAGATTCTGACTGGATACATTTTAGTATTTGAATCATAACGTTTGCTACAGAATCTCAATTCTAATGATTCAAGATGATCCAGAAAGCAGACTTACAGAGCTACAACTCTTATGTTGACCATTATTTCTAATTCTGTCATTTGATAAGGGATATTTAGCAATCAATGCGCCAAAAAACTGCAGATCAGAACTGAATATCCACCTCAAATCAAGTTTGAAGATAAAAGGAGTTCAAAAATTGCCAGATTTACTTATCTTCATACTCCTCTACCCTCTCCATTTCTCCTATAAATACCTGCACTCAAAGGCAAAAGGGATGACCATGCGGAGATAGGATTTAGACTATTTTTCCATTTCTTAGTTTAGATTTTTGTTTTTCTTGTTCATGTAATTTTAGTTTTTATTTATGTAATTCAGAGGAGATCGACTTTCATCGAAAAACAAGAATGAAGCTTGAGCTAAAAGTGACAATGGTGTAAGGTTTATTTCGTTTCTTTGATCGTTATGAAATCGAATCGATGTTCTTTCTTCGTATGTACTTCTTTTTAGTTTTCTTCTTCTTCTTCTTCTTTTCTACTTCACTTTTCTTTTTGGTACAACTGTCTTCCAAGTGAGTCTAAAGCATCGAAAGAGCCTTACTTTTGCGAGTGCCACCGATATCTCATGACAATAGAATTGTGAGTCTCTCTGTATCATTTCATGCTTGAGTATCTTGATGATGTAATGTGGAAGAGACCAAAAATCTACTCTTATGGGCTATGCGCTGATTGCCTCCAATTCAAGGTAACATCGTCGCAAAGACTCAAGGTAAGCTTTTACTGAAAAGAAGGTAAATATTTACTTTTATTTCTTTCCTTTTATTTCTGTAAATTAAATCACCAACACTACCTCTTCTAAATTTTTCTTTCCCAACTCATTTGTACACAATCGCTTTCATCGTTTTCTGATTTTTCTCCACTTTCCATTCTACCACTTTCTTCTTAACTTTAACTATTAACTCTTTTTCATTTTCTTAACTTTAACCAAAGAAGAATCTTCGTTTTATCTTCATTAAGAATTCAATAAAGAAATGTAAACGCTTCTATCGCAAAACCCTCCTTGTGGATCACGACCCGCATAGCCACTTGCTATAGCGGTAAGAATTGAGCACTTGCACATCTTCATTCTAAACCTGAAATTCTTTATTTTTTGTGCAGGTTGTACTTCAATCAAGTTCCCATCTTGTAATTTGCTTGATTTGGAGTCCAAGAAAGAAATTCAATTCACCCATGAAAGACATTTCAAACTCACATTGCATAACCTTTTCAAACTCCTTGCATAAAAACTCATTAGAAGATCCAAAAATTATATCATCAACATAAATTTGCACAATTAAAATGTCATTATCAACATGCTTAGTAAAAAGAGTTGTGTCTACTTTGCCTTTAACAAAATCATTTGAAATGAGAAAACTAGAAAGCCTTTCATACCAAGCTCTTGGAGCTTGTTTCAATCCATACAAAGCTTTATCAAGTTTAAAAACAAAATTAGGATGAACATGATCAACAAAACCGGGAGGTTGTTCAACATAAACTTCTTCATTTATAAAACCATTCAAAAATGCACTTTTCACATCCATTTGAAAAAGTTTAAAATTTTTAAAAGATGCAAAAGCTAGTGTCATCCGTATGGCTTCAAGCCGTGCTACGGGTGCAAAGGTCTCCTCAAAGTCAATTCCCTCAACTTGAGTGTAACCATGGGCCACTAACCTAGCTTTATTCCTAATGACATTACCGGACTCATCCATCTTGTTTTTAAAGATCCACTTAGTACCAATTATTGGTCTATCGTGGGGCCTAGGAACAAGGTGCCAAACTTGATTGCGCTCAAATTGATTGAGTTCCTCTTGCATGGCTAGCAACCAATATGAGTCCGCCTCGGCTTCGAGAATGCTTTTGGGTTTAAAATGAGAAATGAAAGCAAAGTTACCACATAAGTCATGGAGTTTGGAGCGAGTTGTTACCCCTTTAGAGATATCACCTAAGATGAGTTCCTTGGGGTGATTTGTAGCGTATCTCCAATCTTTAGGAAGCGGTTGAGAGCTTTCCTCTTTATCCTCTTGAACATCACCAATGGGTTCTTACTTTTCTTCTTGAGCGGGTGAGTCCTTCAAGGATAGTCTCTCCATATCTTCACCTAATGGGTCAATCTCTACAACATTCTCAACAACCACATTAGATTCTTAAAATTTAACATGCATGGATTCTTCAATGGTAAGAGAAGATCTATTGAATACTCTATAAGCTTTACTAGTAGTAGAATATCCAACAAAGATTGCTTCATAAGCCTTAGCATCAAATTTACCCAAGTTATCTTTAGTATTCAAAACAAACACTTGCATCCAAAACTTTAAAATATGCAACATTTGGTTTTTTAGAATGATACATTTTAAAGATGTTTTGGAAGAATTCTTACCCAAATAAATACGATTTGAAATATAGCATGCGGTGTTCACGGCCTCGACCCATAAATATTGAGGGAGGTCATATTCACTTATCATGGTCCTAACCATCTGTTGAAGTGTTCTATTTTTCCTTTCTACAACTCCATTTTGTTGTGGAGTTCTAGGACATGACATTTCATGCTTGATTCCCTTTTCATCATAATAAGTCATGAAGAGTCGATTAACAAACTCACCACCTCTATCACTCCTTATTTTTAAAATCGAAAAACCTTTTTCTTTTTCAACTCTTTTTCGAAAAACTTTGAAATGAGAAAAAGTTTGATCTTTGTGTTCCAAAAAGAAAACCCAAGTGAAATGGGAAAAATCATGAACTAAAACAAATGTGAATCTACTACCATTTAAACTCTTAGTTTTAGTTGGTCCAAAAAGATCCATATGAATTAATTCTAATGGCCTAGTTGACATGATATCCTTGATTGGTTTGAAGGAAGACTTGGTTTGTTTCCCAAGTTGGCACGCACCACAAATGCAGTCTTTCTCAAACTTCAAGTAAGGTATACCCTTCACTAATTCCTTAGAATTAATCCTAGAAAGATGGTCAAAAGATGCATGTCCTAATCTTCTATGCCAAAGCCAAGAATTTTCATCAAAACCATTCAAGCATTTAGTAGAACAATCTAAATTAAGCATGTCAATGATATAAACATTATTGTCACGAAAATCGGTGAGAATACAATCATTGGTTTTAACATCAAAAATCTTGCAAGAAGAATCATCAAAAATAACTTTATGTCCACGGTCACAAAGTTGACTAATACTAAGCTAGTTATGTTTTAAACCATCAACAAGAACAACATTTTCTATAATAGGGGATGCACCAATTTGAATGTTACCTATACCGATGATAGTGCCCTTGGAGTCATCCCCGAAGGTGACGATGCCACCTTCCACGTACCTTGATAGGGTTGTAAAGTTATTGATGTCCCATGTCATGTATCTTGAACAACCACTATCAAGGTCCACCGCTCCTTACGTCTTGGAGCCTTGGTATGTACCTACATCAAATAATTTAGGACTTGATTTTGGTACCCACATTTTCTTGGGTCCTAAAGAGTTAGTGCCATGAACCCAAACAAGATTATTTGATCTATTTACTTGGTCATAACAAAACTTAGCCAAATGTCCATTCTTACCACAATAAGTACATCTATACACTCTACCATATTTAAAAGCATAGTGAGTGTGAGACTTGTGAGCATGTGTGGATTTAGCATGAGTGTTGTGTGAAGTGTGAGCATGAGGAATCTTAACATGAGAATCTTTAGCATGAGAAGTGTGCTTTTTAGAAAACATCTCTTCAAGTTTCTTAGTGTTAAAAGCACAATCCTTCAGAACCTTTTCAAAATCAACAATTCTAGTTTTTAAAGAAGAATTTTCTTTTTCATCAATCTTAAGAAATTTTGCTTTACAAGCAACTCTGTAAGCACTAAATTCATTTTGAGTAGAAATGAGATTGGAAGAAATTTCATCTTTTTCTCTAGAAACAATAGCAAGTTGATTTTTAAGAAAAGCAACTTCCTTTTCCAATTTAGAACATTCAATCTTTTTATTATCATAGGTTTCCGAGAGTTCAACAAAAGTATGTACAAGAACTTCTTTACTTAATTCATCTTCTTCATCAAGAGGTTGTGGGGTTACCTTTGGTGTGTTTGCCATGAAACACATGTTCGCCGTGTCCACCTCGTCTTCAGATTCGCTTTCCGAATCCCATGTGGCTTTGTAGGCTTTCTTTTCCATCGACTTCTTTGGCTTGAAGGAGGAAGTCATCTTCTTCTTGAAATCCGGGCAATCCGCCATGATGTGTCTAGGCTTTCAGCAATTGTAGCAAATGATTCTTCTCTCCTCTTTTCCTTCAAACTTCCTTTTAAAGTTGAGTTTGTTCTTACGGTACATTCTCTTCACGTTTCGCACAAGAAGGGAGAGCTTCTCATCTTCTTCTTCATCTTCTTCTTCGTCATCAAGAGTGGAGGAAGACTTGAAGGCTATGAATTTTTTCTTTAGAGGAGCGGCTTCTTCTCTTGCCTTCTTTTCCATCTCATGAGTCTTCAAGTTTCCAATGAGACTAATAAGGTCCATTTCGTCCTTGTCATTCAAGTCTTTCAAGGTGGTGGCCTTTATCTCCCATGAAGAAGGAAGAGCCCGAATCACTTTTCGCACCTTTCGGTCATTGGAAATATCATCACTAAAGATGAAAGAGCATTGGTGATTTTAGTAAACCTTGAAATCATGCAATCAATAGATTCATCATCAATCATTTTAAAAGATTCATATTGGGACCTCAAGAGATCTATCTTAGCTCTCTTTACTTGTGATGTCCCCTCGTGCATGACCAACAAATGTTGCCAAATCTCATAGGCGGATTGGCAATGTATTACCCGTGTAAGGTCATCCTCATTCAAGGCGGTTAGGAGGGAGTTTTGGGCCTTGGAGTTAGCCTCATATTCTCTAAAGGTAAATTCGGTCCAAGTACTTTCATCACTCAGGTACAACATAGGGTTTGGTCAAGGATTTAGCAACTAGGCTACCTAAAGATTGTAAGAAAATAGTCATCCTAACCTTCCAAATAGGGAAATTAAGTCCATCAAATTTAGGAGGGGTTTTGATGTTATCGGCCATGTTTACTAGTGAATGAATGGATGAATGCAAATGTTGATTAGCAAATTTTTAGGATCTCTCTAAGGATGTTAAGCCAAACTTAGAGTCCAAGCTCTGATACCAATTGAAAATCACCTAGAGGGGGGTGAATAGGTGATAATGCTAATCAATACACAAATAAAAATTATGATGCAACAATCTCCTAAAACAAGACTAGAAGCCGGATTCCCCGTGAAGGGCTCTGAACTCCTTCCTCGTGATTCCTCTGGATATGAGTTGGAGGTGCACAATGCAATCTTATTGTATGGGACTTTGATTGACAAGATGAATGAAAACAAGTGAATATTGCAATGAAAATAGAAAGCAAGTAATAAGAGCAATGAAAGTAAATCAAGAAGCAAGAGCAAGTAAACCAAACGCAAACACCGAGAATTTTCCGAGGTTCGAGTACCCAGCTCTACGTCCCCGCCTTCTCCAGAAGGATTTCTAACCACTATAACTTCACAAAGATGTTATAAATACACCGGAGTACCCAACTCCATAATCTCAAGTACAAGTTCTCTCTTGGTGATCAAAAGACCACAAACTCTCTTTTGAAAATGTCTCTTCCCTTACAAAGATCCTTGTAGAATGATGAGAGGATTGAAGCTCTTGTGTGTAAGTGAAAAGAAAAGGAAATCAGAGAGTTTTGAAAAACACTTCAGAAAATGAGAGAAATATTCAGCACAAAAACTAAGAAACAAAGCTCTTTTAAATGCCTTAAACTTTTGAAACTTTTGCAAATTTTTTCTAGTAATGAATCTCTCCTTAAACACCCCTATTTATAGTAGAGGGCTAGGGTTTAAAGATAAAACTCACTTAAGGCTAATTAGGAAGTATTAGGATCAACAAATATCATTTAAACCCTTTTTAGAAAGAAAAAGACAAAAATAAAATAACTCAGAAAAATAGCCGTTACTGTTCAAACGACTCTTTCGGTCGACCGGTCGGTCGACCGGAGGTTCAAATAAAATAGCCGTTGCGGGCTTCCGGTCGACCGCCCGGTCGACTGTGCACAAACAGAGAGCAACTGCACTTCAGTCGGTCGACCGAGAAACGTGCACACGGACACGCACCAACTGCCAGAACCTCGGTCGACTGGGTCGGTCGACTGATATGACCTGACTTAGTGTCGGTCGACCGACTCAGGCCAAAAATCAAAACTGAAACAGATTTTTGAAGGGGATTTGCAATCTAACAAATTAGTTTTGATTTGAAACAAGTATAATACCCAAAATTGAGTTTATAAACAAGAGGCTTTGTATTAAAATATTTTGTATATATATATAGGGAATATTTCTAGGAAAGACATGTGCGCAAAAACGTGTGTATTGGAATATAGAGCTTCAAACCTATTCACTATTCTTTAACAAAACTATAAAACTAAAAACAAATCTAATGAAGTCTTCTTGAGCCATGCAATGCCTTGCTAGAGCCTTTTCTTCTAAGTTCCTTCCTTGATGTGCCATAAGCCTTCTTTGCTCCATGAACCTAGAATTTCTTGCAAAAGCTAAGCAATGGCCTCCAAATATGGTACTAACCTGAAACTTATCTTGAACAAACTTATTAGTACCAAATAGCTCTTATTTGTTTTGTTATCATAAAAACTCTAAACAAATGGAGAGTGTAACCGTTTGGGCCAACAATCACTTCCAGAACCAGTATGCATTCGATTGAATCCTCCATAGCTGCCAAGGCAAAAATAACACAATTGATGAAAAGGATAGAACTGCTCGAATCTAGGGAACCTACTGCTGTGAATCAGGTCAACCCAGCACCTGTGATCAACGCGGGTTGTACCTACTGCCATGATCTTAACCACCTGTTTGAAGAGTGTCCTGTCTACCAGTCTCAAATGTACCCTGAAAATATGAATGCAGCATACACCAGACCCAACTATAATCCATACTCCAAAACATACAACCCGGGATGGCGAAACCATCCAAATTTCTCCTGGAGTTAGTCTGGTTATGAGCAACCAAGGCAACCATTCTCACATCAATATCCTGCTCAGTCTCATCAACCCAGTTTCCACCAAAGTCCACCAAATTTTCAATCATACCAGAGTCCACCAAATTTTCAATCATATCAGAATCCACCACATTTTCAAGCAAACTTCCAGCCTACATATCAGCAACAAGCACAAAATCATCCAGATAAAAGAATGTCAGATTTGGAAAAAATGATCGAAACCTTATCCAAAACCGGAACCTCAATGATGACCAACCACCATCAGGATATGAACAAGATACAGGTTCAGATAGGTCAATTGGCTAACTCTTTGAATGAAAGACAAAAGGAATGCTACCAAGTTAGCCATTGCCCAATCCAAAAAACCCTTCCCTCTTCATGAAGTTGAAGACATGGGCCCAAGTCAATGCAACACTGTTCATATTCTGAGATCTGAAAAGCGGATAGATAATAAGGTTTCCAATCACCTAACAAATCAGTGTCAATATCAACACCTTCTGTTCTGGTACAACCAACTCAAGATAATCCATCTTCAAGTTCACAACCATCAACTCCCAAATCCAATGACAAAGACAAGACAAATGAGCAACCATACAAGCCTATTGTACCATTTCCTAATAGGCTAGCAAACCAAAAGCTGAATGCTCATATGGAGAAGATTAGGAAAATGTTTAATCAGGTCCAGATCAATGTACCCCTTCTCGATGCCATACAATAAGTCCCATCATATGCCAAGTTTTTAAAGAAATATGCACCAAGAAAAGGAAAGCAAATGTCCCAAAGAAGGTCTTCCTAGCTTCAAACATAAGTGAGTTGCTCACTGGGCCAATTCCTGTGAAATATAAGGACCCAGGGAGTCCAACCATTTCTTGTATTATAGGACAAACCACGATCAACAGGGTTACTTGATTTAGGAGCCAGCATCAATCTTCTTCCCTTCTCTCTGTATCAGCAACTTGTGTTAGGCGACCTCCGCAAAGTTACTATACAACTGGCTGATCGATCTGTAAAGATTCCCAAGGGGGAGATTACAGATGTTCTAATATGGGTCGGGGAATTCATTTACCCCGTAAACTTTATTGTTCAAGAGACGCAACCAGTAAACAATCATAGAGCTCAGACGCCTGTCATTCTAGGGCGACCCTTCCTAGCCACCGCAAATGCAATCATTAACTGTAGGAATGGCTCAATGCATCTAACTTTTGGAGATATGACAAAAGAGGTGAATGTTTTTCACCTGGGAAAACAACCTCGAGATTTGAATAATGAGTCATTTGAAGTGAACTTAATTGAGGGATTAACAAGTGAACATGACATGGAGGTTGAATATGAGTCCGATGAAGAATTTGAGTTGGAGTCTGATGACTTCAACCTTGATCAGATTGTTGAGTCCACTGTGGAATGGGCCACTAATACCACCCCTATTCTTCCCTTGCACAAAGAGCAACCATTGATAGATCCTGTCCCTTCTTCTGAGCTTAAGGTTCTTCCCAACCATCTCAAGTACCAGTACTTGGATGAGAAAGAAGCTTTTCCCGTGATCATTGCATCCCATCTCATGAAACAACAAGAAGAGGATCTTCTTACAGTGTTAAGAGAAAATCAAGAAGCAATTGGTTGGACCATGGCTGATATAAAGGGGATTAGTCCTTCCATAGTACAACACCGGATTCATTTGACGGAGGATGCTAAACCAAAACGTGACCCACAACGTAGACTGAACCCAATCATGTAGGAGGCTGTTAGAACTGAGATTTTGAAGCTGTTAGACAATGGGATTATCTATCCCATATCCGATAGCCAATGGGTAAGTCCAGTCCATGCTGTGCCAAAGAAAGCAGGGTTTACAGTGGTAGAAAACGATAAGAAAGAATTGGTACAAACACGACTTCCTATGAACATTCGAGTCTGTATCGATTACCAAAATTGAACACTGCCACGCGTAAAGACCACTTTTCCCTTCCGTTCATTGACCAAATGCTCGAGAGACTAGTGGGACATGAGTACTACTGTTTCCTGGATGGATATTCAGGATATAATCAAATCCCTATCGCTCCCGAGGATCAAGACAAAACCACCTTCACCTGTCCCTTTGGAACATTTGCATACCGAAGAATGCCCTTTGGCCTATGCAATGCTCCCGCAACGTTTCAACGTTGCATGCTGAGTCTTTTTTCAGACATGGTGGAGAGATTTTTGAAGATTTTCATGGATGATTTCTCGATTTATGGCGATTCCTTTGAACAATTCTTGTACCATCTTAAGCTGGTTTTACAATGATGCATGGAGAAAAACTTGACACTCAACTGGGAGAAGTGTCACTTTATGGTCAAGTAAGGAATTGTTCTCGGGCACGAAGTTTCAAATAAAGAAATTGAGGTTGATAAGTCTAAAGTGGAAGTAATAACAAAGCTCCCTGAGCCAACATGCTTAAAAGACATTCGATCATTTCTAGGGCACGCCGGTTTCTATAGACGATTCATTCAAGGGTCTAGTAAAATTGCTAGACCTTTGATAAATCTCTTTGGAAAAGATGTACCCTTTAAATTCGATGAAGAATGTTTACAAGCCTGGGAGGAGCTTAAGTGTAGACTTGTCTCAGCGCCGATAATTTCTGCGCCAGATTGGACTAGGCCATTCGAGATCATGTGTGATGGCTCAGATTATACTATCGGCGCTGTTCTAGGGCAGCGTATTGATAGTAGGCAACACGTGATCTACTATGCTAGTAGGACGCTGAATGAAGCCTAACTCAATTACACAACTACTGAAAAGGAACTTCTAGCTGTTGTGTTTGCGTTGGAAAAATTTCATCAATACCTACTAGGGTCCAGGACAACAATTTTCACCGATCACTCCGCCCTCAAATATTTAATGCAAAAGAAGGACGCAAAGGCTAGACTTATTCGATGGATACTTCTTTTGTAAGAGTTTGATTTGGAAATCAAGGATAAAAAGGGCATTGAGAATGTGGTAGCAGATCATCTTTCACGAATCCCCAATGCACCAAAGGAGACAATACCAATAAATGACAATTTTCCTAACGAAAACATTTTTACAATGTGTAAAGAGCCCTGGTATGCTGATATAGCAAATTACCTTGCAACCAGGCGAACACCTTCCGATTGGCCAGGTCAGGACAAACACCGCTTTATGAGTCAAATGCGGTTTTTCTTTTGGGATGAACCGTATTTATTCAAATATTGTCCTGACCAGATAATAAGAAGGTGTCATCCTGAGGATGAACATCAGAGTGTTTTGATATTCTGTCACAAGTTAGCCTGCGGTGGACATTTTGGTCCACGAAAAACTGCTGAGAAAGTACTTCAGAGTGGATTCTACTGGCCCACTCTTTTTAAAGATGCGTATACTTTCTGCAAGCTCTGTGACAGATGTCAAATGACGGGTCGAATCACGCGGAGAGACATGATGCCCCTTACACCTATCTTGGAGGTCGAAAATTTTGATTTGTGGGGCATTGACTTCATTGGACCCTTCCCTCTGTCGTATGGCAACCAATACATTTTGGTGGCTGTAGACTATGTTTCCAAATGGGCTGAAGCAATTCCAACTAGGACAAATGACAACCAAGTTGTCATCAAGTTCTTACGGGAAAATATCATTTCACGCTTCGGAGCCCCCCGTGTGATAATTAGCGATAACGGGAGTCATTTCTGCAATCAGGCTTTTGAAGCCCTAATGCTCAAATACTCTATTTCTCACAAATTATCCACGGCATATCATCCTCAGACTAACGGGCAAGTGGAAGTCACCAACAGACAAATTAAACTCATATTGGAGAAAACCGTTGGACAGAATCGTAAGAATTGGTCCATCAAACTCACTGATGCCCTATGGACATATAGGACTGCTTATAAGACTGTCCTTGGTATGTCTTCATATCGAGTTGTATTTGAAAACCCTGCCACTTGCCTGTGGAGTTAGAACACCGAGCAATGTGGGCATTGAAATAGCTGAACTTAGACTTGGACAAAGCCGGTGCTTTAAGAAAATTACAAATATCCGAACTAGAAGAGCTGAGAAACGAGGTATATGACAACGCTCGGATTACAAAACACAGAACTAAGCTCTTCCATGATAAATCAATTCATCGAAAAATTTTTGTCTCAGGATAAAAAGTTCTGTTGTATAACTCAAGACTCCACCTCTTCCCTGGTAAATTGAAAACCAGGTGGTCAGGTCCATACATTGTTCAAAAGGTCTTCTCTCATGGTGCCATTGAAATTTTTGATCCAAAAAATGGCAATACTTTCACTGTCAACGGTCAACGCCTTAAGCCGTTTTTTACCATAGAGTTCGAGTCACAAGATGTTCAGGAACTGGGTCTTTGTGACCCAGTCTACATGTGACCACTTCATTTGTACATTTTCCCAGTACCTCCTGCATATCATTTTGGAACCTCTCCTGTAAATATTAAATAAAAAATAAAAAATAAAAATAAAAAAAATAAAATAAAAATATAAAACAAGTGGACTTTGGTTTGTAAATTCCTAATTCCATCTAGGGTAATTTAGGGAATTCATCTCTCTCAGCTAGCTATAAATTTTCTCTACCCCGAGTCTCTTCCCTCACCCTAGCTATCAACCCAGATCTGAAACACCCAAAGCCAGCGCCGCCCCTCAAAATTTTCTCCCCCTCTGCTTCCTCCACTCGGTCACGTTTTCTCGGCAAAAGCCACTCCTCCGTGGCAGTCTCTGCTTCTCTTGAGCGCCGCCAAACTCTGCTGCAGTAGAGCCACTCTGAAACCTCCAGATCCAGTGCCTGGTTCTCTGTTTCCACTACCGAGTGCTCTCTGCAATTGGAATTATTTTCCCCCCACATAGTCCGGGGGTGGTTTGCATTCTATTCTCTGAAATCTTGTATTGCTTTACATCCTTTATCATGGCACCATCACTATTTGCAGAAAAAGATTATTCATGAATTCTTAGTGATGTTAATGGGTATGGGCATATTTTTCTAGATCGAATTCGTGCTTGGGATTGGTATGCTTTAGTATACGATAATTCGGATAAAGAAGCGTATTACTGCCCTGAGTTAGTCAAATTATTTTACACTTCCATCGACCATGCTTCGGTGACTTTTGACACTTACCAACTCACGGTGCATATGCCCACGGGTGACATCTTTATCACGCTTCCTCTACTCGAGGAACTCACTCATGTCCCATGTTACTCACACCATAGTGACCTCCTTCCTCTCATCGATTACATGTCCATCATGGGGGCTCGCTGTACAGAGCAGGATAGGGGGCTCAAAGCTAGTACCACGTTTCGAAATGTGCATTGCGTTGGTCGATGGATTCAACGCAATATTTTAGGACTGGACCACACAACCTCCTTCAACGGGCCTGTGCTGCAAGTCATACATGACCTCATGACTCGGCAGCACACGGTCTGCATTAATAAAACAATCTGCTATTATATAATTGTCAATTCCTCACGCACACGTGGTGCTAAATATTCCCACCCAATTCTTCTAACTCGTCTATGTAGGACTTTCCTACCGGATGATGTTTTTGACGCATACGAGAGGGTATTCATAACATACGAGAGGGCCACTAGTGCCTATAATTGTTGTCTTCATGCGGTCTGGACCCCTAGTGTCCAGTCCGAAGATGTGCCAGTAGAGTCTTCTTTAGAGGAAGTTTAGAGGAAGAGGATGAGCCTGCCTTTTGGCAACAAGACCCCCCTGCAGATTCACGTGCCTTCATGTTCACCATTTGGCGAGGCATGAAGAAAATATTCTGGGGACAAATTCGATTGCGTAAACAAGTTGAGGAGCAGACGTCTCGTTTGGACCGAATTGAGGACGGTCTTAGGCGTTCACAATTAGCTGAACCTACTACCACTGCTGGTCCAAAATGACGGAGAGGGTGACACCGTTTCTTTACCTATTTCATGCATAAATTATCTTGCATGCATTGAGGACAATGCATCAGATAGGTATGGGGGGTAGATACTAACTTAGGATTTTTTTTTTTTTTTTAGGATTTTTCATTTTCTTTTTAGGATTTTTCATTTTCTTTTTAGGATAACCTTAAAAAAAAAGAGAAAATTTTGATCCATTTTTAAACTTGATCTTAGGAATTAAGGATATTCTAAACTAAGATTTCTTAATATAAGCTGAAAAGAGGAGTTTTGTTGGATCTTTAGGTTAAGAAAAAGGATAAGAAAGATAACTAGATTTTAATTCTTTCTTTAGCATTATATACATTAAACATATTGAGGGATTAATCAAAGACTTAGTGATTCTATTTACACATATATATTAAAAAAATATAAATAAATAAAATAATTACTTAACCATTAATTAAGCTGGCTAGTTGTGCCTTAAGAAGCATGGCCAGTCACGCCTAAAGGTGGTTAAGTTCTTAGCATTCGTGGCCTAGTTTACTCGAGTCCTTGAACCTTAGGGATGTATCTTCATCTGGTGCCCTAAGACCGACTGGTTTGGGAGTCATCGGTAAGAGGCTCGCTACATGGGTAAATTAGAAAGCCTAAGAAAGCTAAGGAGATGTAAATAAATAAATAATAATAAAAATAATATAATAATATAATAAAAAAATGTATATATATAAGTAAATAAATGAACTCTAGTCTAAGAAAAATTCCTCATATAAGATGTATATATGCTAGGCTTGATACAAAATCCGGTTTTCTCTCTATTCCTTAAAAACTTAACCTAAGTTGAAGACAAAACTTTAAATAGAAACTTATAAAAAGAAAGACGAGTTTAGGGTAACCCAAAACGGATAGATCAAGGAAATTCTTGAAAAATATGGATCATAAATTTTTTCACTAACATTTTTTTTTTGAATTTTGTGGGTGCAATCCGCTGAAAACCCTCAGGAGACAACACTCCTCCTCTAGGGTAACCTAGAGGTTTAACAGCTTGTTGCACGAGCTAAGTGCAATCGTGTCACCTACGAAAGTGGTTCAATAATTTAGTTAGGATTTTTTTCTCTTTTTCTTTTTACTCGGGGACGAGTAAAAGCTAGGTATGGGGGTGTGATTGAGTTCATTATTGTATCATTTTCCACTATTATATCATGCTTTATATAAAGAAAAATAAGATTTTTATTGCTTTTTTCTCTCTTTTTTCAGGTCCACCATTAATGGAGATGAAGGCCCATAAATAATGAATTTTTAAGGAATTAAGGGATTAATTAAAGAGCCCAAAAGAAGAAGCCCAAAGGAGAAGCCTAGGTCTGGACTCGTCCACGGATATTCCCTACGTTCTAGAAGGTCCAGCAAGGCATACGGAGCATAACAGAATGTCAAAAGAAATCGTTGGAGCAACGGCCAACATTCTGCCGCGGAAATGCGGCTCTGGCCGCGGATCCGCGGCAAGCATCTGGCCGTTGAGCCAACGTTTAATCCCACGACTGTGATTTAAGGGCCTCATCACCTGGAGCTTATAAATAGACCCCTAGGGCCTCTGTAAAAATAGAGGAGAGAAGAGCTTTGTATTTTTGAGAGAATTATTAGGATTTTCTCTAGTTTTCTTTAGTTGCTCTTGTAATTTTCTTTCTCCTTCTAGAATTCAGCAAAGAGAGATAGAGAGAGTGAGAGATCTTATAATTAGAGAGGTGACAACTCAATGCAAGAATTGATCCTTCTTTCTTATTATCTTTTCTCATTCTAGTGCTTTACTTTCTTCAAGTTTTTATTACTATTGCATCTTCTTCTACAATGAATTGTTGTTTGCTTTTTACTTCAAAGTCTAGCTAACTTTCTAATATGACTAGCTAACCTCTAACATTACTAACTACTAACTCTTGGGTGATTGCTAATTCATGTGATTCATTGGATGCTTTATTGTAGTCTTGCAAATTTCAAGTCTCTATTATCCCAAATGAAGATGAGTTACTTTAATTCTTAGCAAATTCTTGTTCCCATTCCATATGATTCATGTGAGCCTCATTTAAAGCCTTGTCTTTAGAATAAGTGCCTTGATGGAACATGAAGATGGAGCATCTAACTATGCTATTGATTAGTAGTACAACTTTCTTACTTCAATGCTAGCTCGATTATAGCTTTGATGGACTAACGAATCTTGTATTTTCTTTCTTAGCATATCCTTGAGTGACTATCCTTGATTTCATCATTGAAAATCTATCTCGGGAGCCAATGAATCAATGAGGCAACAAGTCAAGCCGAGAAGATAACTCATCATCTACATGGGACGATAATTTGACCAAACATGCAAGATAATTCTTTGCCGATGAATCAACATGAGGCATGCATCACCCTATGAGATTCGTAAGTTAGTAAATTAGAGAGTTAGCTAGTCATGGTTTCTCTTCCTATAGTCTTTCAAAGTTTCCTTTCTTAAAAGTTCTCTTTTAAAGCTACATCCAAGTTCATTTCACTTTCCTTTCTATCTTTTTCCTTTTTCTTCAACAAAACCAACAAAGAATTTTTCATCTACTTTCTATGTCATTTTGTTTTTCTTAAAATATAGAAGAACTTTCATTTTGTTTCTTAAAACAAACTCAATTTCAAAACCGTGAATGCTTCTATCGTAAACTCTCCCTGTGGAATCGACCCGTAATAGCTTATGGTACGACGGTGAATCGGAAGGAGTAAAGTAAATCTGTGAATACATTTGGAGTTTTTGAAAATCAACATACGAGCATCGAAGGTCTACTCTAAACCCTCTCTCTCTAAATAATAGTAAACTCCCACTTCCGAACACATTCCATCTTCTTTTTCTCCTATAAAACACCAATACTAAACTTGTTTTTCCAAAAATACCCAAACATTCGCATCGCATCTCTCCTTATGGAATGACCCGTTGGCTCTAAGCTACACGGTAATTAATTTCTTGAATCAATTTTTGGCGTCGTTGTCGAGGAAGGAACGATATTCTTTAAGTTTTGACAAGTTTAGTGTTATGTTTCAGAGTTAGAAAATCAACTTGAGAATTCTAGCATTGTAGAAAAAGACTTGTTATCCTGTGCCCCTATTCTCGAAAGTAGGAAACATGATTTCAAGAGTTGACCATGAAAACGCATATTTTGTCGCGTAAACGCGGCAATTTTGTGGGAATACTAAAAACTTTTTTTTTACAGGACATATTGCTTTGAAAAACAAGCTTTCTTAAATTGCTAGTTTTTGATATTTGGTTATTTCATCACCATGTTTTAATCCAACAGTAATCCATTGATTTAAATTGCCAAAAAAATGTTTAAACTTGCATTCATAGGCATTTGTCTAATTATATTTTCTTTTCAATTACTATTAAAGAAAGCTGGAGACATGATACATTTGCATAGCATCTAGCTTGGGAACATTCTTGGGTGATTTACTTACTTGTTGAATGTTACTTTTGCTATATCTTATACACGTGCACAAACAAATCTTAAGCGCAAAACCCAACAAAAGATAAAGTGGGAGAGTCATTATCCTTTCTTAGCCCACAAACCATATCCAAGCACGCACAACCTAAGCCTAACTTAAAATCTGATAAACGTTGGCCTTAGGGACATCTCGGACTCACTAAGAGGTTGACCTAAGGGAAAAGCTGTTAGAATTTGACTCTTGTCAAATCGGGTGTCAAAAGACAGAGTTTGAGAAGCGAAACCTCGAAAGCTGGTGGTTTGGCTTAATTAGGCCCGTCACTTTTTGTGCGGATACCTCCCACCAATCTTGTTTCGATCTAGCCAATTAACTTGTGGTCAGATTCTGCTATATCTCCTGTGGATAATCTAACCAGTTAGAAGTCGTTTAGGTCTAAGTCTACCTTAGAATAGGCGTGGTTAAAATTTTTTTGACTGATTGGTGAACTTATTTGTGGTAGTAATTGTGTATGCAAGTGTGGTCGAGAGAACCAAACACATCTAGGTTGACTAGAAGTAGTTTACCACCCAAAGCAGAACCAAAATCAGACCCGATTATGGCTCAACCTACATCGTTGCAGGAGAGGTTCTATCCCATGAGGACCTCCCTTCCATCTTTCATTCGACTCTCAAAAGCCAATGGCAACAGTTTTCAGCTAAAACCACAATTTATTAACACTCTCTCAAAATTTCATGGTTTAGAGTCCGAGGATGCGTACTTCTTCATAAGAGAATTTAAGGAAGTATGCCTCATGATGAGTAAAAACCATTTAGGAGACGATGCGGTTAGGTTACATTTCATCCCTTTCGCACTTAAGGACCTAGCCAAGAAATGGCTATACAGCTTAACGGTCGATTCTATCACTTCTTAGGATGATTTCATCAAGGCTTTCTTGAAGAAATTCTATCCTATCATTAGGTAGAATATCATGCAGTTTAAATAATAAATTAATGAATCATTTTGGAGATACTTTGAATGTTTTAAAGACCTCCTTGCCCAATGTCCTTATCATGGCATAGAGAAGTGGCGACAGTGTCAAATTCTTTATGACGATTTAGACTATCAGAACAAGACCCTCTTAGAAAACATGTGCCAAGGGAGGTTTTTGCAAAAGGATGAAAACCAAGGGTGGAATTTATTTGAGGATCTAACTGAGAAAACCATCAATGGGAACCAACTTCAGAAAAGTTTAGGAACACTAATCTTATCTTTTCAAAAGGAGATATCCATTCTATAAAATCATCCATAGCTGCCGAAGCTAGAATTGTCAACCATCGAGAAGACTGGAACTTCTTGAAACAAAAGAACCAGTTCTAGTGAACTAAGTTAGCCCTAACCCAATCTAAAATTTGGGCTGTACTTACTATCAAGTCATGAATCATGTATTTGAGGAATGTTCGATTTTTCATGCTCAGTAAATGTTGCCCGAGCCCATGAATGCGGCCTTTTCAAGGCCCCATAACAATCCTATGCTCAAATGTGTAAGTACACCTAGAGGGGGGGTGAATAGGTGTATGGCTAATCTAATGACAAATAATGCGAAATTAAAAATAAATTGCAACACACTTAGTGTAACCAAAGAGTATAGCCGAATTCCCAGTGAAGGGCTCTGGACTAACACCTCTAGATTTCTCTAAATAGGAGTTGAGGTGCTATTTGAAGCTCTCTTGGTTCAACACTAGTGAGGCACACAAACAATACCAAGCATATAAGATATGAACAATATGATGCAAGGTAAATAAGAGAGAGAGAGAGTGGATCAATCCAAACACCAAGATATGTTTCGAGGTTCGAGCACCGAGCTCTACGTCCCCGCCTTTACACAGATGGATTTTCACTATATTGTCCACACAGGACTTCCCACACAGGGAACCTCCACTGAGGATTTAGGTCATACAACTTTAGAGTACACAACTCCTCTCTCCAACAAATACAAGCTCTACATAAGAGGCAAGGCACAATAATAATCACCTCTACACTTAGAGGGATGGGCACTTAGCGAAACAACAATCACTTCTCACTAGAGGGATAAGGCTCAAAGCTAAATAACCACAATCACCTCTACACTAAGAGGGATACCAACAAACCTAATTGTACAACCTCCTCTACACTTAGAGGAAAAGGTACAAAGCCAAAGCAATAGAAAGGGTTACAACTCTTGATGATCACAAAGACCATAAACCAATTTTCTCACCATAAATAAGATTCTAATAGATAGGATAGATAGATAGCTCAAGTGTAAGAAATCAAGATGTTTGAAAATCAAAACACAAAGAAAAATACTTGAGAAAACCAATAGAATAAGATTGAAATGAAGACAAAGTCAAAATCCCAAATTCTCTATTTTTCCTTGAATTTTTCAACCCTTGAAAACAAATAAAGAATAAATCTTTAAGCCCAAAAACTCTTTTAAAAACTTGCTGTTAAACACTTAAGAAGATGGGAATTTTCGCTCTTTAAAAACTTTGTTAAAACAGCTCAAGAGAAGGCATATTTATAGCCTCTCAAAATCTGCCCGTTGGCAGTCTAGAAAAGGGCAAAATTGCCCTTCCGGTCGACCACCCGGTCGACCGGGGCTAGATCTAGAGAGCAGATGCTCTCTGGCAGTTGACCGGCCTTCCAGCCAAAACAACCATGCACGTTTGTACACGTCGGTCGACCGGACCGGTCGACCGACTTCTGCCTCAGTCGACCGTCCGGTCGACCGGCAGAAGGCCAAGTCAAACTGCTTTTAGGATTTAAACATGATCTTTTTACCTTCTAAAAAATCTCATAAAATACACATAAATTTTACAAAAATAAGTTCTTTAAAGATCTTTGAAATACAAGAGTGTGTGACTAAAATTCAACACATGTTATTGATTGGAACGAGAAATTGTAAAGAAAAAGTTAAAGTTAGCAAGTCTTAGTCTCGTTTCAATTCTATCCGCTGCAACAAGGGCCAAAGCGGGTCGATCCACAGGGAAGGATGTGATGCAAACGTTTCGGACGATTTCTCTGTATTACACTTAGAACAAAACAAAAGAGAGAGATTGATTAGATTTAAGTGATTTGAGATATGTAGTTCACTAATTTTCTACCACAACCCATAGTGTAAGTCTCAAAGAGTAAATATCATCTTGAAACAAGTAACATCCATCCTAGGTTATTAATGAAAATTCAAGTAAGATAAATAACATTGGAACCTTAACTAGTGTGCACTACTAAAGATTCAACAGTTGTTCATCCTAACTTCTAAGTATAGCATAAGAGAAGTTTTAACTTAAAGCTATGCTATCAAAGTTCTTAAGTATGAATTTATGAAGAATCGTTTAGAAATATAACCTAATTTAAGAAAACCTAATTATCAATTATTTTCGAGAAGACTATTTTAATCGTAGGGTTTCTAAAAATGAATATCAATCAATTCACTTTCTTAACTAAACTAGGGTTGATTGAGAGATTAGCAAACTACAAATTCGATTTAGTTATTCATATTTTTTAATTTTATTTTCAATTTTTGTTTTTAATGTGAAAAATTGCATGAAAGAGAGAAGAAGACAAATAATCGTTCTGAGCAGAAAACAAAAATAACAACAAAATTAAATAATGAAGAAGAAAGAATAACCTTTATTTGAATGTCACTTCCAAATACAATGCTCCTCTCCTTCTTCAAAATATGCTTTTTTAAATAAAATGAAATTACAAGAATTTTAAAAAGAGAAAATCTAAAGAAAAACCCTAAGTTCCTATCTCTGAATGTCCCTTCTCTGTTCTCTGCAGGGGTATTTATACGGGATATAGGAAGTAGAGTCCCAGTATAACTCCTCCACGAAAGCACGTACCCATTCATATCCAAACACCCGCGGAAACGCGGCTATGGCCGCGTTTCTACGGCTATAGTGTGGCCCCTGGCCACGCGCTTTCTTGCGTGGCCTCCTCTGGTCCGTCTATCTGGGTATCTTCTTCTAGATTCTGCATACCGACTCTTTATCTTGAGATTTCAGGATAACTTGGGAAGCAAGTTATCATAAATCCAAATTTTTTAAAATGATTTTTATTTTCAAACTCTTCTCCTTTTATCTATAGCCTTATCTTGCAAGCAAGTAGGGTTGAGTAGAAGTCCATCTCATCTTATCCTTTTCCTCTTCTTTTAGCAATTAGGAGTTATATCTTATCCTTCTTTTTCCTCCCTTAGATTTTAAATAAAGAATTTAAAATCCATGTTTAGATTAGGTTAGATAATATAGAAACTTCTAAATTACTACAATTTTTGCATGGGCTTTCTGGGCGTTTGGGCTTCATTCAGGCTTTATGTCTTTATATTTTTAATTACTCAAGGCTTGCACACATTAAATAAGAAAATATTAGTAATAGTGCATAATTAAAAGAATAAATAGGGAAATATGATAGTAAATGTGGTGATAAATATGCACTTTTTACTACCTATCACACCTCCATACTTATCTTTTTGCTCGTCCTCGAGTAAAAATCAAAAAAAATAAGAAAAGAAAAACTAATCTATCCTAACTCACTTTCGTAGGCATCACGGTTGCACTTAGCATGTGCAATAAGCCGTTAAACCTCTAGGTTACCCTAGAGGACGAGTGTTGTCTCGTGAGGGTTTTCAGCGGATTACACCCAGAAAATCCATAAAAAAAAAATATTTGAAATATGTTTGAAGAGACTAAGTAGTCTATAAGTTTTAGGATTATCATTTTTATTTATTCTTAAACTTAGTCTTTATATAATTTGTTATCCATTTTAGGTAAGAATCAAAATTGAATTTTTGTATAGTCTTTTTCGTTACCCTAAGTCATATGCATCCTTGTGAATCTTTACTAGGAATTCTTTAACCTGGACTCGCATGCCTCTTTATTATTATTTTCTCTTTTTTTAATATGTATAACTCATCTAATTTTCTTTTGTGTAAGTATCAAGCCTTCTTGAGGCCCTCATAGCTAACTAATTGACTATTTGATGTGTTAGTACATACATAAATAATATTTCTTAGTTTTCTTAGACTTTCTAATGACCCATGTAGCGAACTTAAAGTCGGTGCTCCCAAACTGGTTGGTTTTAGGGCACCAGTGAGAAAACACCCCACGGACTTAAGGATTCGAGTGACTAAGCCACAAAACTAAGGATTTTATTTATAAAATCACCTTTAGGCGTGAATACTTATGCTTCTTGAGGCACATGTATCCAGCTTAATTAGTGAATTTCTTTATTTTTTTATATTATTATATAAATTTTTTTATAAGGCACAAGAGTCTTTGTCTTAGAATCCTAGATGTGTAAATGTATTAGGTATGCAAATTTCATTAAAGTAAGAATCAAGACTAATTAGTTATTCAATTTTTTTCTCCTATACCTAAAAATTCAACAATTTATTTTATTTTGACCAAGTTTTTAGAAATCCTAATCATGATTTTCCTAATTCTTAAGATTAACTTAGATTTCTTTCAAAAGATAAGTCAAAATATTGTCCTTTTTTTTATGTTAGAACAATGTTAAAATATAAAAAAAAAATTGTTTTTTTATATAAAGAATAATTTTTTTTAAGGTTTTACCCTCCCCCACACTTGTCTTATGCATTGTCCCCAATGTATGAACGGAATGCATGAATGCATGAATTGGCAGAGAGATAGAGTTACCGATACATTGGGTCAAAAAGACCCATGGCTGCATTTACTTCCGGTATTGATTTCAAAAATATTTTAAGGCGTTGACCATTTACCTTGAATGTATTTCCATTTTTCGGGTCGTATATCTCTATGGCTCCGTGTGGAAACACAGTCTTAACAATGAAAGGCCCTGTCCATCTTGATTTTAACTTGCCGGGAAAGAGATGAAGTCTAGAGTTATAGAGTAACACTTTTTGTCCTTGGAGAAAAGTTTTCTAGTGATGAACTTATCGTGAAAAACCTTAACCCTATCCTTCACAATTTTCGCATTTTCATATGCTTCATTCCTTAACTCCTTAAGTTCAGAAATTTGCAATTTTCGAAGCTCACCAGCCTTATCTAGATCGAAATTCAGCTGCTTAATTACCTATAAGGCTCGGTGCTCTATCTCAACAGGAAGGTGGCAAGCCTTTCTAAAGACTAGTCTATAGGGAAACATACCTAGAATTGTTTTAAAGGCGGTCCTATATGCCCATAAGGCATCCACCAATGTGGTAGACTAGTCCTTCCTATTTTGATTCACAGTTTTCTCTAAGATAAGCTTGACTTGCCTATTGGAAACTTCTACCTGTCCACTGGTTTAAGGATGGTACGGCGTAGATAACTTGTGTGTTATGGCATATTTTCGTATAAGAGATTCAAAAGTTCTATTGCAAAAATATGTACCATTGTCACTAATTATGGCATGAGGGGTTCCAAAGCGTGAGAAGATGTTTTCTTTCAAGAATTTGACAACAACTTTGTTGTCATTTGTCTTGCAAGGGACGGCTTCAACCCATTTCGATATGTAATCTACAACCAACAAGATGTATTGGTACCCAAATGAATTAGGGAAGGGACCCATAAAATTAATGCCCCAAACATCAAAAAGTTCTACTTCTAGAATTGGATTTAGGGGCATCATATTTTGTTTAGAAATCCTTCTTATCATTTGGCATCTTGTGCAAGTTTTGCAAAAGTCAAATGCGTCTTTAAACAAAGTGGGCCAATAAAAGCCACTTTGTAGGATCTTTTCGGTAGTTTTGCGGGGATCAAAGTGTCCACTGCAAGCAAATTCGTGACAAAAGGTTAGAACGCTTCTAGTTTCCTCATCAGAAACACATCTCCTAATAATTTGATCACTACAATACTTGAAAAGGTAAGGATCTTCCTATATGAAATACCGGACTTGAGACAAGAATCGGTATCTATCCTGTTTTAACCAATTAGGTGGTGTTTGGTTTATGACTAAGTAATTTACTATGTCGGCAAACTATGGTTCCGTAGAGATGGCTAGAAGTTGTTCGTCGGGAAAATTGTCATTGATGGGCAGTTCATCGGAAGGTGCGTTTGGCACACGAGAGAGATGGTCTGCGACGACATTTTCAACACCCTTTTTATCTCAAATTTCAAGATCTAATTCTTGAAGGAGGAGGATCCAACGAATGAGTCGGGCCTTCGCATCCTTTTTTAGCATTAGGTATCGAAGTGCAGAATGGTCGGTGAATATTGTGGTCTTGGTCCCAAGTAGGTATGGGCGGAATTTCTCCAAAGCGAACACTACTGCCAAGAATTCTTTCTTGGTTGTAGTATAGTTCACTTGGGCGTCATTGAGTGTCCTACTTAAATAATAGATCACGTGTTGCTTGTTATCTTTGCGCTGTCCTAAGACAGCGCCTATCGCAAAATCTGAGGCATCACACATGATCTCAAAAGGGTTGGACCAGTCCGGAGGTGAGATGATAGGTGCAGAGTTAAGTTCTAATTTTAACTTCTCCCACGCGCTATTACACTTATCGTCAAAGATGAAGGGCACATCTTTAGCTAAAAGGTTTGTAAGGGGTCTAGCAATTTTGCTAAAATCCTTAATGAACCTACGGTAAAACCCGACGTGTCTTAAGAAAGAACGAATGTCTTTCACATTTCGTGAAATTGGAAGTTTGGCTATGATCTCCACCTTAGCCTTGTCCACTTTGATCCCTTCCCTAGATATCTCATGACCTAGGACAATCCCATACTGCACCATAAAGTGGCACTTTTCCCAATTTAGGGTCAAGTTCTTTTCGGTGCATTTATTCAGCACTAGCTCCAAGTGATGGAGACATTGGTAAAATGAATTTCTATAGATGGAGAAGTCATCCATGAAAATCTCTAAGAAGCACTCGACTATGTCAGAAAAAAGGCTTAACATACAACGTTGGAATGTGGCGGGGGCATTACATAGGCCGAAAGGCATTCGGCGATAGGCAAATGTCCCAAATGGGCACGTGAACGTTGTCTTATTTTGGTCTTCCGGGGCTATTGGGATTTGGTTATACCCTGAGTAACCATCCAAGAAACAGTAATACTCATGGCCGGCTAATCGTTCCAGCATTTGGTCGATAAATGGGAGGGGAAAATGATCTTTTCTAGTGGCGGCGTTCAACTTGTGATAGTCTATGCATACTCGAACTTTGGTAGGCAGTCGTGTTTGCACTAACTCTTGCTTGTCGTTTTCTACCACAATAAAGCTGGACTTCTTAGGGACCACATGCACTGGGCAAACCCATTCGCTATCGGAAATGGGATAAATGATCCCATTATCTAACAGTTTCATTATTTCGGCTTGTATAGCCTCTTGCATGAGCGGGTTTAGCTTACGCTGTGAATCCCTCTTAGGTTTAACCCCTTCCTCTAGATGGATTCTATGCTGGACTATTTTAGGGTTCAGTCCCTTGATATCTATCATAGTCCAACCAATGGCTCCCTATGTCTCCTAAGGGTTGCCAGTAGGTCTTCCTCTTGCCTATTAGTCAAATTGGAGGCAACTATGACTGGTAACGTCTCTTGTTCACTAAGGTAGGTGTACTTAAGATGTTTAGGCATGGTCTTTAACTCCAACGAAAGAGGTGGCTCGATGGGTGGAGGTGTTAAGCTTGAATTTTTCATCTCTATAGAACTTGGATTTGCTGCCCATTCAATTTCATCAAGGTTGAGATCACTAGATTCTAACTCTTTCTCTTCCTTTGACTCTAGTGTGATCTCCTCGTTGTGCTCACTAGTCATATTTTCAATGAAGTTAACCTCAAAGGGTTGGTCATTTATGTCGTAGGGGTGTTTACTTAAGTTGAAAACATTGACTTCCTTGGTCATATCCCCAAAAGTCAATCTCATAGATCTGTTTCTACAATTTATGATTGCATTCGCAGTTGCTAGGAACGGGCGTCCTAAGATGACGGGAATTTGGGACCTAGGATTAGACACAAGTTGTGTCTCTAAAACAATGAAATCGACTGGGTAAATGAATTCTCTCACCCGTATAAGGACATCATTGATCTCTCTCTTAGGAACTTTAATTGAGCGATCAGCCAATTGTATTGTAACTTGGGTTGGGTTGAGTTCTCCAAATCCAAGTGTTGATATATGGAGAAGGGAAGTAAATTAATGCTGGCTCCTAAATCGAGGAGTGCTCGATTGATTTCAGCTCGACCTATTGTGCAAGAAATGGTGGGGCAACCAGGGTCCTTGTACTTGACTGGGATCTGGTTGGACAATAGCTCACTAATGTTAGTGGCTAAAAAAAACCTTCTTAGGCACATTTGTCTTTCTTTTCTTAGTACACAAGTCCTTAAGGAATTTGGAATAACTAGGGACCTGTTGGATTGCATCAAGAAGTGGTATATTGAGCCTAACCTGATTAAACACCTCGAGTAGTTTCTTCATATGTGCATTATTATTATTACTCCTAAGCCTATTTGGAAATGGGGCTGTAGGTTGGTGCACCTGTCTTACTGAGTTTTCAACTTCAGTTTCTTTGGAGTTTTGTGGGTGTAATCCGCTGAAAACCCTCACGAGACAATATTCGTCCTCTAGGGTAACCTAGAGGTTTAACGGCTTGTTGCACATGCTAAGTGCAACCGTGATGCCTACGAAAGTGAGTTAGGATAGATAAGTTTTTCTTTTCTTATTCTTTTTGATTTTTACTCGAGGACGAGCAAAAAGATTTGATTGAGAAAAACAAAGTATAGAGAATATGAGAAGTGTATGTGATTAGTTTTAACTCTGAATCTTTACAATTTAACCGCTGTAGCAAGAGCTAAACGGGTCGAACCTCAGGAAGAGATGCGATGGAAGCTTTTCGGTAATATTGTTTTCTTTATTATCTTCTCTGTTGTTAGAACTTAGAAAGAGAAAAGATGGAACGCATATAGATAAAGGATTAAACTAAAAGAAAGGTTCACAACTTACTAATAATCAACCACCATACATGTTAATGCTAGATAAATAATTACTTCACTTTAAATCCTAAACATGATATTCTACCTCAAAATTAAGTAAGATACATTGGCGGAAAACTAGGATATGGGTTGAAATAGAACTAACCAAGATGTAACATTATAATATTTAAGTATAAAGTAAGAAAGATCATTAGAAAGTACAAGCAAATCTTTAACCCTAACACTTATTAGTTAAACATTAAAATATCAAGATATTTATCAAGTATAGATTAAGAAGAATAATAAAAAAATGTTTAAACTAGTTTCTTATCCTAATGAGCCTTCAAGAATAAAGATTTGAGTAGACATGTATATGATTTAATCTGGTTATCGACTAGACATTAGATGTGATGGTGGTGACGTCTTAGCAAACCATGAGAAAAATCTAGCTACTCATGGTAAACGTGTCAAATAAAAGAAAGTAAGAAATAAAAAATAAGAAAAAGCAAAAATAAAGTAAATAATAAAAGAGATATGAAAAGAAAGAAAGTACCTTGTATTGCTCTGTCACCTCGAATTACAATGGCTTCTCCTTCTCACAAATAGAACTAAAATACAAAAGAAATTTGGAGAAGAGACTAAAAGAAAAATCCTAAGTTATGATATCTGATGTGGAGATGTTTTACGATGAAAGATTTCAGCTCTTTAAAGAGGCCTCAAATCTAATCACAATAGGATACAAAATAGAAGGTTTCATAATTCAATAAGGAATTCAGTCCTGCAGCAAGTTGGCACGTTTTTTGCTGAATATGACTCTTCAGACGACTAAATTTGACAGAGTGATAAACAGAAAAATTGTAGTTCTTTACATCTTCTTTCTGTAGCATCTTAAATCATCAGATTTGAATATCTGTAGCAAACGTTATGATCTGAATACTAAAAGGTGTACAATCAGAATCTGAGTCTGAATTGATTTTGAACTCCATTTAATTTGAATTATCCTCCTTTTCCCTTTTAGGATTAGCTTTATCCCCTTCATCTTTTAGGACTTTATCTTCTGAATTTGAACTTGAATAGGAGATGAAGATTAATCCTTTCCTCCTTTGGATTCAATTTAATTCAACTTTAGATAGGTTTAGGGATAAAATGAAGCTTCTTGTATCTTTATCCTCTCATTTAAGTAACTACACACCATAATCAAAAAAGAGGTTAATAGCATTAATTAATAAAGGAATGATCAAGGATATATGTGTAAAAGTGATGATAAAAATGCAATTTTGGAGTACAATCACACCCCCACATTTATCTTTTGATCGATCTCGAGCAAAACTAAATGTTAGAAACTAATTTAATCTAACTTAACTCACTTTCGTAGGAATCACGATTGCATTTAGCACGTGCAACAAGCCGTTAAACCTCTAGGTTACCCTAGAGGACGAGTGTTGTCTCGTGAGGGTTTTCAGTGAATTACACCCACAAAATTCATAAAAAAGAAAAATAAAATGTTAGTATTTTTGAAATACCATTTTAAAAGAGAGAAAATATTTGAAGTATCTTTGAGGAAATCAAGTAATTTATAAGTCTTAGGATTACCAAATTATTCATTCCTATACTTAGTCTCGATGCAAATATTTATCATCAATTTAGGTTAGGATTAAAACTGAATTTCTCACTTAGTTTTTTATTTTACCCCAAGTCATATGCACCTTTATGAAAGCGAATTGTTTTACTTGGGATTCTTAAACTTCAACTCTTATACCTTGTATATTAATATATATAATTTTTTTTTTGGGCAGAAGTTTGAAGTATTATCACTTCGTTGCCCTTAAGCACTTCTCTTTTTTCTTTTTTTAATTATGTATAACTCATCTAATTTTCTTTTGTGTAAGTAATAAGGCTTCTTGAGGCCCTAATACCTAACTAATTGATTATTAGATGTGTTAATACATATAATATATTTATAATTTTTTTCAAACTTATCTAATTACCATTCACGTAAGTACCAAGGCTTTCTTAGGTCGAAGTACCTAGCTAATCAATAATTAGATTTATTTATTTTATATATTTTTTTCTATGACACAAGAGTCTTTGTTTTGAATCCCAAGTGTGTAAATGTATAAAGCATGCACATTTCATCAAGGTAAAGATATCAAGATTAAATTACTTTTTCAATTTTTTCCTCCTAAACCTAAAAATAAAACAAATACTCTTATTTTGACCAAGTGTTAAGAAATCCTAATTATGATTTTCCTATTCCTTAAAATTAACTTAATTACTTACAGAAATAAATCAAAATATTGTTTTCTTTTTTCAAAAAAAATTTCTTTTTAAAAAAATTTTGTTAGTTATGTTAGTATGTTAGTAAACCCTCCCCCACACTTATCTCATGCATTGTCCTCAATGTATGCATGAAAAAGAAGAAAGGGAAGGCTAATATGACCTCAAGGTGGTGGTTCTGGTGGTGGCCAGATTGGGCCAAGCATTACTACCCAATCTAAATATTGTAGATCATTAAGGAACCCACCTTTTATGACCTCTTTCTCAGGGTCATCATTGTTTACAGCTTGATCCAACAATAGAATTTGACTTGATGAAGGAATTGATTTGGGCTTAAAAATGATAGGATTGGGAACTAATACCGGCTCAGGAAAATTAAATTTAGCTTCGAGAGTCGGGTTTGGTTCAAAAGTGGTTTCCAAATCAAAGAATTTAAGCTCGTATTTATGATCCATTAAACGAACGTGACTATACAAAATAGGTGATCCAATTTCATAATATACAGGTAATGGAATTAATGTTGGCTCGAAAATTGGCTCCAACCTGGGTAAAGACACTAGAGTCAACATAGATTCAAAGTTTGAAATTAAATCACAGAGTTGAGGATCGGGTTCGTATTCACAATCAAGTTTAATCTCATTGAAGTTAAAACTTACCAATTTGTCCAAGGGTTGGGATTGATCAAGTTCACATTGGTGCGATGAAATTGAATCTTGATCAAGGTCTTCAAGACACTATGATTCGTTGGTCTCGTCAATAGGGCTGGGTGAATCAAAGATGGTCAAAAAGGTGTTAGGTAGAGTTTCCTCAGTCCTAACATTTTCAATGTTTTCCAAACGATCCAGTTGGGCTTCTGACCTATCGAGATAATGGATGTAATCATTTTGGTTTTGAATCATGTATGGATTTAGGGTTTGAGACCTTTGAATGGATCGTGAATCTTCCATAATATGAATTCGTCGCTCGAAAATCTTCTAAGACTTTTATCTTCTTTTCCCAATCAGATTGTTCTTCTATAGGTTTGGAAAAAGGCGTATATGAAGATGGTTGTTGGAAAGGTGATTTTGACCTATCAAATGAATTGTAACCAAATGAATTTAGGCAAGCCATGGGGAATATTTTTTTATAATTTTAACACAAACAGAGAAGAATTTAGTTAGAAAATAATGTATACCGTTCCCTCCCCGGCAACGGCGCCAAAATTTTGATTGCACAAAACAGAGTACAGAGAATACAAGAAGTGTATGTGATAAGTTTTAACTTTGAATCTTTACAATTTAACCGCTATAGCAAGAGCTAAACGGGTCGAACCTCAGGGAGAGATGCGATGGAAGCTTTTCGGTAATATTGTTTTCTTTATTATCTTCTCCGTTGTTAGAACTTAGAAAGAGAAAAGATGGATTGCATATAGATAAAGGATTAAACAAAAAGAAAGGTTAATCAACCACCATATATGTTAATGCTAGATAAATAATTACTTCACTTTAAATCCTAAACATTATATTCTACCTCAAAATCAAGTAAGATACATAGGAGGAAAACTAGGATATGAGTTGAAATAGCACTAATCAAGATGTAACATTACAATATCAAGATTGTCGGTCAAGTATAAAGTAAGAAAGATCATTATAAAGTACAAGCGAATCTTTAACCCTAACACTTATTAAAGTTGAACATTAAAATATCAAGATATATATCAAGTATAGATTAAGAAGAAAAATAAAAAAGTGTTTAAACTAGTTGCTTATTCTAATGAGTCTTCAAGAATAAAGATTGGAGTAGGCATGTATATGATTTAATCTGGTTATCTACTAGACATTAGATGTGATGGTGGTGACGTCTTAGCAAACCATGAAAAAAATCTAGCTACTCATGGTAAACATGTCAAATAAAAGAAAGTAAGAAATAAAAAAATAAGAAAAAGCAAAAATAAAGTAAATAATAAAAGAGATATGAAAAAGAAAGAAAGCACCTTGTATTGATCTGTCACCTCGAATTACAATGGCTTCTCCTTCTCACAAATAGAACTAAAATACAAAAGAAATTTGGAGAAGAGACTAAAAGAAAAATCCTAAGTTATGATCTCTGATGTGGAGATGTTTTACAATGAGAGATTTCAGCTCTTTAAAGAGGCCTCTAATCTAGTCACAATAGGATACAAAATAGAAGGTTTCATAATTCAATAAGGAATTCAGTCCTGCAGCAAGTTGGCACGTTGTTTGCTGAATATGACTCTTCAGACGACTGAATTTAATAGAGTGATAAACAGAAAAATTGTAGTCCTTCACGTCTTCTTTCTGTAGCATCTTAAATCATCAGATTTGAATATCTGTAGCAAACGTTATGATCTGAATACTAAAAGGTGTACAGTCAGAATCTGAGTTTGAATTAATTTTGAACTCCATTTAATTTGAATTATCCTCCTTTTCCCTTTTAGGATTAGCTTTATCCCCTTCATCTTTTAGGACTTTATCTTCTGAATTTGAACTTGAATAGGAGATGAAGATTAATCCTTTCCTCCTTTGGATTCAATTTAATTCAACTTTAGATAGGTTTAGGGAGAAAATGAAGCTTCTTGTATCTTTATCCTCTCATTTAAGTAACTACACACCATAATCAAAAAAGAGGTTAATAGCATTAATTAATAAAGGAATGATCAAGGATATATGTGTAAAAGTGATGATAAAAATGCAATTTTGGGGTACAATCACACCCCACACTTATCTTTTGATTGATCTCGAGCAAAACTAAATGTTAGAAACTAATTTAATCTAACCTAACTCACTTTCGTAGGAATCACGATTGCATTTAGCACGTGCAACAAGCCGTTAAACCTCTAGGTTACCCTGGAGGACGAGTGTTGTCTCGTGAGGGTTTTCAGTGAATTACACCCACAAAATTCATAAAGAAAGAAAAATAAAATGTTAGTATTTTTGAAATACCATTTTAAAAGAGAGAAAATATTTGAAGTATCTTTGAGGAAATCAAGTAATTTATAAGTCTTAGGATTACCAAATTATTCATTCATATACTTAGTCTCGATGCAAATATTTATCATCAATTTAGGTTAGGATTAAAACTGAATTTCTCACTTAGTCTTTTATTTTGCCCCAAGTCATATGCACCTTTGTGAAAGCGAATTTTTTACTTGGGATTCTTAAACTTCAACTCTTATACCTTGTATATTAATATATATAATTTTTTTTTTTGGGCAGAAGTTTGAAGTATTATCACTTCGTTGCCCTTAAGCACTTCTCTTTTTTCTTTTTTTTTTTTTTTTAAATATGTATAACTCATCTAATTTTCTTTTGTGTAAGTAATAAGGCTTCTTGATGCCCTAATACCTAACTAATTGATTATTAGATGTGTTAATACATATAATATATTTATAATTTTTTTTCAAACTTATCTAATTACCATTCATGTAAGTACCAAGGCTTTCTTAGGCCAAAGTACCTAGCTAAGCAATAATTAGATTTGTTTATTTTATATATTTTTTCTATGACACAAGAGTCTTTGTTTTGAATCCCAAGTGTGTAAATATATAAAGCATGCATATTTCATCAAGGTAAAGATATTAAGACTAAATTACTTTTTCAATTTTTCCTCCTAAACCTAAAAATAAAACAAATACTTTTATTTTGACCAAGTGTTAAGAAATCATAATTATGATTTTCCTATTCCTTAAAATTAACTTAATTACTTACAGAAATAAATCAAAATATTGTTTTCTTTTTTTCAAAAAATTTTTTTTTAAAAAAAAATTTTGTTAGTTATGTTAGTATGTTAGTAAACCCTCCCCCACACTTATCTCATGCATTGTCCTCAATGTATGCATGAAAAAGAAGAAAGGGAAGGCAAAATATGACCTCAAGGTGGTGGTTTCGGTGGTGGCCGGATTGGGCCAAGCATTGCTACCAAATCTAAATATTATGGATCATTAAGGAACCCACCTTTTATGACCTCTTTCTCAGGGTCATCATTGTTTACACCTTGATCCAACAATAGAATTTGACTTGATGAAGGAATTGATTTGGGCTTAAAAATGATAGGATTGGGAACTAATACCGGCTCAGGAAAATTAAATTTAGCTTCGAGAGTCGGGTTTCGTTCAAAAGTGGTCTCCAAATCAAAGAATTTAAGCTCGTATTTATGATCCATTAAACGAATGTGACTATCCAAAATAGGTGATCCAATTTCATAATATACATGTACTAGAATTAATGTTGGGTCGAAAATTGGCTCCAACTTGGGTAAAGACACTGGAGTCAACATAGATTCAAAGTTTGAAATTAAATCACAGAGTTGAGGATCGGGTTCATATTCACAATTAAGTTTAATCTCATTGAAGTTAAAACTTACCAATTTGTCCAAGGGTTAGGATTGATCAAGTTCACGTTAGTGCGATGAAATTGAATCTTGATCAAGGTCTTCAAGAAACCATGATTCGTTGGTCTCGTCAGTAGGACAGGGTGAATCAATGATGGTCAAAAAGGTGTTAGGAAGAGTTTCCTCAGTCCTAACATTTTCAATGTTTTCCAAACGATCCAATTGTGCTTCTGACCTATCGAGATAATGGATGTAATCATTTTGGTTTTGAATCATGTATGGATTTGGGGTTTGAGACCTTTGAATGGATTGTGAATCTTCCAAAAAATGAATTCGTCGCTCGAAATCTTCTAAGATTTTTATCTTCTTTTCCCAATCAGATTGTTCTTCTATAGGTTTGGAAAAAGGGTATATGAAGATGGTTGTTGGAAAGGTGATTTTGACCTATCAAATGAATTGTAACCAAATGAATTTAGATAAGTAATGGGAAATATTTTTTTTATAATTTTAACACAAACAGAGAAGAATTTAGTTAGAAAACAATGTATACCGTTCCCTTCCCGGCAACGGCACCAAAATTTTGATTGCACAAAACAGAGTACAGAGAATAGAAGAAGTGTATGTGATTAGTTTTAACTTTGAATCTTTACAATTTAACCGCTATAGCAAGAGCTAAACGGGTCAAACCTCAGGGAGAGATGTGATGGAAGCTTTTCGGTAATATTATTTTCTTTATTATCTTTTCTGTTGTGAGAACTTAGAAAGAGAAAAGATGGATTGCATATAAATAAAGGATTAAACTAAAAGAAAGGTTCACAACTTAGTAATAATCAACCACCATACATGTTAATGCTAGATAAATAATTACTTCACTTTAAATCCTAAACATGATATTCTACCTCAAAATCAAGTAAGACACATAGGAGGAAAACTAGGATATGAGTTGAAATAGCACTAACCAAGATGTAACATTACAATATCAAGATTGTCGGTCAAGTATAAAGTAAGAAAGATCATTAGAAAGTACAAGCAAATCTTTAACCCTAACACTTATTAAAGTTGAACATTAAAATATCAAGATATTTATCAAGTATAGATTAAGAAGAATAATAAAAAAGTGTTTAAACTAGTTGCTTATCCTAATGAGTCTTCAAGAATAAAGATTGGAGCATGCATGTATATGATTTAATCTGCTTATCTACTAGACATTAGATGTGATGTGACGTCTTAGCAAACCATGAGAAAAATCTAGTTACTCATGGTAAACATGTCAAATAAAAGAAAGTAAGAAATAAAAATAAGAAAAAGCAAAAATAAAGTAAATAATAAAAGAGATATGAAAAGAAAGAAAGCACCTTGTATTGATCTGTTACCTCGAATTACAATGGCTTCTCCTTCTCACAAATAGAACTAAAATACAAAAGAAATTTGGAGAAGAGACTAAAAGAAAAGTCCTAAGTTATTATCTCTGATGTGGAGATGTTTTACAATGAGAGATTTCAGCTCTTTAAAGAGGCCTCTAATCTAGTCACAATAGGATACAAAATAGAAGGTTTCATAATTCAATAAGGAATTCAGTCCTGCAGCAAGTTGGCACGTTGTTTGCTGAATATGACTCTTCAGACGACTGAATTTAACAGAGTGATAAACAGAAAAATTGTAGTCCTTCACGTCTTCTTTCTGTAGCATCTTAAATCATCAGATTTGAATATCTATAGAAAATGTTATGATCTGAATACTAAAAGGTGTACAGTCAGAATCTGAGTTTGAATTAATTTTGAACTCCATTTAATTTGAATTATCCTCCTTTTCCCTTTTAGGATTAGCTTTATCCCCTTCATCTTTTAGGACTTTATCTTCTGAATTTGAACTTGAATAGGAGATGAAGATTAATCCTTTCCTCCTTTGGATTCAATTTAATTCAACTTTAGATAGGTTTAGGGAGAAAATGAAGCTTCTTGTATCTTTATCCTCTCATTTAAGTAACTACACACCATAATCAAAAAAGAGGTTAATAGCATTAATTAATAAAGGAATGATCAAGGATATATGTGTAAAAGTGATGATAAAAATGCAATTTTGGGGTACAATCACACCCCACACTTATCTTTTGATTGATCTCGAGCAAAACTAAATGTTAGAAACTAATTTAATCTAACCTAAGTCACTTTCGTAGGAATCACGATTGCACTTTGCACGTGCAATAAGCCGTTAAACCCTCTAGGTTACCGTAGAGGACGAGTGTTGTCTCGTAAGGGTTTTCAGTGAATTACACCCACCAAATTCATGAAGAAAGAAAAATAAAATGTTAGTATTTTTGAAATACCATTTTAAAAGAGAGAAAATATTTGAAGTATCTTTGAGGAAATCAAGTAATTTATAAGTCTTAGGATTACTAAATTATTCATTCCTATACTTAGTCTCGATGCAAATATTTATCATCAATTTAGGTTAGGATTAAAACTGAATTTCTCACTTAGTCTTTTATTTTACCCCAAGTCATATGCACCTTTGTGAAAGCGAATTTTTTTACTTGGGATTCTTAAACTTTAACTCTTATACCTTGTATATTAATATATATATTTTTTTTTTTGCAGAAGTTCGAAGTATTACCACTTCGTTGCCCTTTAAGCACTTCTTTTTTTGCGCCAAAATTTGATTGAGGAAAACAGAGTATAAAGAATATGAGAAGTGTATGTGATTAGTTTTAACTCTAAATCTTTACAATTTAACCGCTGTAGCAAGAGCTAAATGGGTCGAACCTCAGGGAGAGATGCGATGGAAGCTTTTCGGTAAATTGTTTTCTTTATTATCTTCTCTGTTGTTAGAACTTAGAAAGAGAAAAGATGGATTGCATATAGATAAAGGATTAAGCTAAAAGAAATGTTCACAACTTACTAATAATCAACCACCATACATGTTAATGCTAGATAAATAATTACTTCACTTTAAATCCTAAACATGATATTCTACCTCAAATTCAAGTAAGATACATAGGAGGAAAACTAGGATATGGGTTGAAATAGCACTAACCAAGATGTAACAGTACAATATCAAGATTGTCAGTCAAGTATAAAGTAAGGAAGACATTAGAAAGTACAAGCAAATCTTTAACCCTAATACTTATTAAAGTTGAACATTAAAATATCAAGATATTTATCAGGTATAGATTAAGAAGCACAATAAAAAAGTGTTTAAACTAGTTGCTTATCCTAATGAGTCTTCAAGAATATAGATTGGAGTAGGCACGTATATGATCTAATCTGGTTATCTACTAGACATTAGATGTGATGGTGATGACGTCTTAGCAAGCCATGAGAAAAATCTAGCTACTCATAAAAGAAAGTAAGAAATAAAAAATAAGAAAAAGCAAAAATAAAGTAAATAACAAAAGAGATATGAAAAGAAAGAAAGCACCTTGTATTGATCTGTCACCTCGAATTACAATAGCTTCTCTTTCTCACAAATAGAACTAAAATACAAAAGAAATTTGGAGAAGAGACTAAAAGAAAAATCCTAAGTTATGATCTCTGATATGGAGATGGAGTGGAACTAGATGGAATGGACAATTGAGATGGGTCCTGTGGCATGGATACTTTATTATCAACTTGTTTCCCTGATCTTAGTGTATGAACCAAGTTACACTGGTTTGGGTCTTGAGCCTCATTGGCTTGCCTAGGATTCCTAGGGTTTGGCAATAGTTGACTTGGTAGAGTTCTCTTTTGTCTTTCTTGTTGATTCAGTTGTATCTCTATCCTAGTTAAGACTTGAGCCAGCGTGTCGTGGCTTTTAACTAGAGTGTCCACCTTTCTTTCCATGTTTGAGAGTCTTGTTTTCATTTGTGAATTTTGGAAAGAGTGTGAAGGATTTTGACTGGGGAAATTTTGTTGATAAGGTGGATTTTGAAAATTGTTGGAGAATTTGGGCCTTGTTTGATCATTGTTGCTTGGGCCCCATGAAAAATTTGGATGATTTCTCCAACCGGGATTGTAGGTGGGCGAATATGGATTGTTAGCGGGCCTTGTGAAGGCCGCACTCATATGTTCGGGCAAGATTTGATGCGCGATAAAGATGGGACATTCCTCGAACACATGTTCATGTCTTGACAATAAGTACAGTCCGCCGAAGGTGTTGGGCTGACTTGGTTCACAGAGACTGGTTCTTTAATTTCAAGAGCTTCTAGTCTTCACATCACAGCAGCTAGTTTAGCTTCGGTAGCTATGTTAGCCTCAATGGAATGGATACCTCCTTTAGAAGAAGTAGGGTCATTAGTCCTAAATTTTTCCGGAGTTGGTTCCCATTGGATGGTATTATCAGCTAATTCTTCATATAATAACCATCCTTCATGTTCGTTCTTTTTCAAAAATCCTCCTTGGCACATGGATTCTAATAGTGTTTTAGTTTGATATTCTAATCCATCATAAAGAACTTGACAAAGTCGCCATTTCTCTATCCCATGGTAAGGGCATTGGGCGAGGAGGTCCTTGAAACGTTCGAAGTATTTCCAAAAAGGTTCATTGGCTATTTGCTTAAACTGCAAGATGCTTTTCCTAACTAATGCAGTCTTGTGAACGGGATAAAACTTCTTTAAGAAGGCTTTGACAAAATTATCCCATGAGGATATTGAACCGGCCTCTAGACTGTAGAGCCATTTCTTTACTAAGTCTTTTAAAGAGAATAGGACAAACCGTAATTTGATGACATCTACTCCTAGGCTGGGTATCTTCATCATGAGACATATTTCTTCAAATTCCCTTATGAAAAAGTTGCATCCTCTGATTCAAGTCCATGAAATTTGGGAAGAGTGTTGATGTATTGTGGTTTGAACTCAAATTGGTCAACACCTTCATCCGGTAACTGAATGCAAGAAGGAAGAAAGGTCCTAATAGGATAGAAACTATCTTGTAGTGACGGTGGTTGTGCCATGTGTGAGTCGGGTTTTTGTTCGGGTGGTGAACTGGTTCTAATTAGTCTAGATGTGAATGGGTCTCTCGACCAAGCTGACATGCACAGTTAACAAATGTTCACCCAATTAATTAATGGAAAAGAAAAAAATAGTCAAAATTCCTATTCTAGGGTAAGCCTTAAACTAGAGACTCCTAACTTTAGACTGTCTTTAGGAGGTATATTGCCGACCTTAACCACAAGTTAATCGGCTAGGTAGGTTGCAAGACCGGTGGGAGGTTATCCTTTAAAGGCGTTCCTTAATTAAGTAACCACCGATCTTCAGGCTTTTGGCGCTTAATGCCCTTCCTAGGCACCGATTTGGCAAGAGTTAATTTCGAACAACTTCCTCCTTCAGCCAATCTCCTAGTGAGTCTGAGTTAACCTAAGGCCAACGTCTAGTCAATTTTTACTTAGGGTTACGGTTGTGAGTGTGACGGAGATGATTTGTGGGCCAAGGAAGGGTGATGAAATCCCCACCTTATCTTGTTTATGGGTTTTGCCCTTAAAGTTTTTGTGTACGTGTAAAGCAGTAGACAAGTAATCACTCAAAAAGCAGTAAAATAGCCAAGAGTGTTTCCTAATCTATATGCAATGCAAACGTACCTTGTCGCCAGCACTCTTCAACAGAATTAAAAAAAAATTAAATAGACACGTGCCTATGATGCAAGAGTCTAAAATTTTTTATTTTTTTAACGAATAGGTTACTATTAATTAATTAGCAGTGTGCAGGGTGATTACAGAGAAAAATTAACAGAACAGTAAGTATAACTTTAAATTTCCAGCAACCTGCAGAAAACTCAGTGAGTAGTTCACTACTCAGGCCGCGGAAACGCGGCTATGGCCGCATTTGCGCGGCTCTGTAGTAGGCTCTGCTGCTCTGCCTTCTAGGGCAGAGGCACAGAGTTGCTATATGTCCTTTGCTGCTGTTATATTTCCTGTTCTCTGATCCTGCAAATAGAAAGAAAGAATTAGTTTTAAGAATATCATGCCGTTCCTTCCCCGGCAACGGCGCCAAAATTTGATTGGAATGAGAAATTGTAAAGAAAAAGTTAAAGTTAGCAAGTCTTAGTCTCGTTTCAATTCTATCCGCTGCAGCAAGGGCCAAAGCGGGTCGATCCACAGGGAAGGATGCGATGCAAGCGTTTCGGACAATTTCTCTGTATTACACTTAGAACAAAACAAAAGAGAGAGAGAGATTGATTAGATTTGAATGATTTGAGATATGTAGTTCACTAATCTTCTACCACAACCCATAGTGTAAGTCTCAAAGAGTAAATATCATCTTGAAACAAGTAACATCCATCCTAGGTTATTAATGGAAATTCAAGCAAGATAAATAACATTGGAACCCTAACTAGTGTGCACTACTAAAGATTCAACAGTTGTTCATTCTAACTTCTAAGTATAGCATAAGAGAAGTTTTAACTTAAATTTATGCTATCAAAGTTCTTAAGTATGAATTTATGAAGAATCATTTAGAAGTGTAACCTAAATTAAGAAAACCTAATTATCAATTATCTTCGAGAAGACTATTTTAATCCTAGGGTTTCTAAAAATGAATATCAATCAATTCACTTTCTTAACTAAACTAGGGTTGATTGAGAGATTAGCAAACTACAAATTGGATTTAGTTATTCATCTTTATTTTATTTTATTTTCAAATTTTGTTTTTAATGTGAAAAATTGCATGAAAGAGAGAAGAAGACAAAATCGTTCTGAGCAGAAAACAAAATAACAACAAAATTAAATAACGAAGAAGAAAGAATAACCTTTATTTGAATGTCACTTCCAAATACAATGCTCCTCTCCTTCTTCAAAATATGCTTTTTTAAATAAAAACGAAATTATAAGAATTTTTGAAAGAGAAAATATAAAGAAAAACCCTAAGTTCTCGTCTCTGGATGCCCCCTCTCTGTTGCTCTGCAGGGGTATTTATAGGGAATATAGGAAGTAGAGTCCCAGTACAACTCCTTCACGAAAGCACGTACCCATTCTTATCCAAACACCCGCGGAAACGCGGCTATGGCCGCGTTTCCGCGGCTATAGCGTGGCCCCTGGCCACGCGCTTTCTTGCGTGGCCTCCTCTGGTCCGTCCATCTGGGTATCTCCTTCTAGATTCTTCATTCCGACTCTTTATCTTGAGATTTCGGAATAACTTGGGAAGCAAGTTATCATAAATCCAAAATTTTTAAAATGATTTTTATCTTCAAACCCTTCTCCTTTTATCTTTAGCCTTGTCTTGCAAGCAACTAGGATTGAGTAGAAGTCCATCTCATCTTATCCTTTTCCTCTTCTTTTAGCAATTAGGAGTTCTATCTTATCCTTCCTTTTCCTCCCTTAGAATTTAAATAAAGAATTTAAAATTCAAGTTTAGATTAGGTTAGATAATGTAGAAACTTCTAAATTACTACAATTTTTGCATGGGCTTTCTGGGCTTTTAGGCTTCATTCAGGCTTTATGTCTTTATTTTTTTAATTACTCAAGGCCTGCACATATTAAATAAGAAAACATTAGTAATAGTGCATAATTAAAAGAATAAATAGGGAAATATAATAGTAAATGTGGTGATAAATATGCACTTTTTACTACCTATCAGTTATAAACTAATTGAACCATTTTTGTGATATGAAAATTTTGCCTTAAGCTAAAATCGGTATTTTTCAAACTTGGATTTTGAAATGGAAAACCGTTTTTTTTCCAAAACTCATGTAAATATAAAACATGATATTGAAACAATTTTGAAGTATGTTGTATATGGATAGAATCCAATATACATGTAAGATATATATCTATGCTTTTGACATAAAATCCAAAACCGGTTGAACCAAAACTGAAACTTGTGTGTGAGAACTTGAGTATATCAACACTATCTAATTTTTACACAAGATCTACTAAACTGAACAAACTGAAGTCTTCTTGTCTCCAAGCTGACTCGATCTAAACGCGATCCTACGAGCTTGACTCCAACCGAGCGCTCGATGCGATCTTGATGTGCGAGCTCTTGAATCACCATGTATTAGCCTCAAAACTTCTTTGTTGAAGCTAATCATCTACTAAAATCTTGATCAAATATCTAAAACTAAATATTACAGGATTATTAGTAAACTATAATTACATGAGTTAATCATCATCAAAACTAGAGTGAAGGGCCTCTGGACAAACAAAATGTACAATCCTGGAGAAATCACCCGAATTTCTCGTGGAGCCAAAACATTAATGACCACCGAAAGTCAAACCATTCAAACCACTTCCAACATCCCAACTATAATATATTTCCTCCAATCATCAACCCAACTTTTCAAATTATCATCACAATTCTTCCAATCACCAATCCAACTTTTTCAATTATCAACAAAACTTTCCCAACCAAGCTCCACAATTTTCTTTCCAAGGTCCCATGCTGATAAGAAAATGACTGATATGGAGAGGAATATAGACAATTTGATCAAGTCACAAGCTTCTTTCATGCAAAACCAAGAGCAGTAGTTGAACAATCACTCTCAAGCTATATCTAGGTTAGAAGTTCAGATGAGTTAGTTAGCTATCTTATTAAGTGAAAGGCCAAAAGGGACTTTACCTAGTCAGCCGTTGACAAACCCTAGAAACTCAAGTCAAGCTCATTTTGCTCAGGAGGATCAAACGAATCAATTTAATATTTTTCATACATTAAGGTCGGGTAAGAAAGGTGATAATCAAGTGTCAATGCCACCCAATCCCATTCAGCACAACCTATCACATGCATCTACCTCTTCTAGCTCCACTCTATCCAAATCTGACGAGTCTGATAGAGACAAGTCAGCCGGTCATGTGCACAAGCTTATAGTACCATTCTCAAATAGGCTTAAGAACAACAGACAAAATGGACACATGGACATGATAATTGAGATCTTTAATTAAGTGATGATTAATGTGCCACTTTTTATGACCGTTGTGCCTCCGGTCAACCGCGCGGTCGACCGGGCCAAAGCCAACGGTCGACCGCCCGGTCGATCGGCCCCCACCCGAGAGTGGGGTGCGTTCAGTCGGTCAGATCGCGCGGTTGACCGGCCGAAGTGACTGGCCTTTGTGCACGTCCCGTGCACATCGGTCGACCATGACGGTCGACCAACAACTAATCCGGTCGATCGTCCAGTCGACCGCCAGTGTGTCTGGCTGGGTATTTTCAGGAATTGAAAACTTGTCTTTTAACTTTAATTAAATCCCATAAAATCACATAAATTTCACAAAAATAAGTTCTTATAAGATCTTTGAAATACAAATATGCATGTTCCATATGGATAGAATCCAATATACATGTAAAGATATCTATCTATGTTTTTCAAAAGAAATCCGAAACCGGTTAAACTGAAAACCAAAACCAATAAACTTAAAAACTTGTGTGTGTGTATGTGAACTTGAGCATATCAACACTTCTAATCTTTACACGAGATCTAAACAACTAAACTAAACACAAACCCAAGTCTTCTTGTCTCCAAGCCGACTCGATCCAAACACGATCCAACGAGCTAGACTCCAATCTAGTGCTAGATGCGATCTAGATGCGCGAGCTCTTGAATCACCATGTGTTAGCTCCAAAACTCTTTTGTTGAAGCTAAACACCTACTAAAATCTTCATCAAATATTTAAAACTAAATATCACAAGATTATTAGTAAACTATAACTACATGAGTTAATCATCATCAAAACTAGAGTGAAGGGCCCCTGGGCCAACAATCTCCCCCTTTTTGATGATGATAAAACTCATGGAGTTATATATGCATGGATTAAAGTTAAGCTTCATAGAAGCTCCCCCTTAGCTCATGCATAACAATAAACATAAAGATATGCAATGAATGCTTAACACAAATATGCATAAATGAAAAATACTTCTCCCTTTTTGCATAAACAAAACATATATGCTCTAATACCAATTGGAAAAATAAACATGCATATATAAAACTCATGCATATATAAAACTCCAAATTTCTTCTTCCCTTGTTTTGTATAAAGCAAGGAAATCATCAAATACTTCTCCCTTTTTATAAAATATATCATACATGCATATATAAAACTCCAAACACTTCTCTCCCTTTTTTGTCAATTTATCAACAAAGGGGCGTAAATAAACTCTAAAAAAAAATTTCTTCTTTTTGTCAAATCAAACAATAAAGATATATATATGCCATATACATTCATAAAGAGGAGAGACGTAAAGTTAACACCCCTTGCATACATGTATTACATGAAAAGAGATGACTAAACTCTAACCACATAAAGCATAATATATAATATATAAAAGAAGATGTGAAGCTCCCACTACACACGTATAAGGCATAGAAAAGAGAGATTAATCTCCTCAATATGAGATACACTCAACATGAATCTATATATAGAGAAGATGTTAAGCTTCCCTTACATATAAGCAATACATATCAAAATATTCTAATACCAATTGAAAAGAAAACACAATTTTTAAGATACCAATTGAAAGATATACCATTTTATGATCGAAACATTATAATACCAATTTATGATGCCAATTGAAAATAAACCAAAAAACTTTAAGACACCAAAAGATACCAAATGAATCTTGTAAGCTTTTGATACCAATAGAAAATGAAACATTGTATATTTTGATACCAATTGAAATATATATATATATATATATATATATATATATATATATATATATATATATATATATATATATATATATATATATATATATATATATTGTAAGACTTGATATCAATTTAAATATTAATACTAATGAAGAAATTTTATAATTTTGATACCAATAGTACGTATATATTATATTGTAGATACCAATTAAAAGTAAAAATCAATTTTTAGGTAAACACAACTCATTTCAATATAGATACCAATTTAAAATGAAGCAGGATATCAATTGAAAAACACGAATCAACCTTTTTGGTTAAACACTAAAATCATTTTGCAATAGAGATACCAAATAGAGAATAATGTCAATTTAAGATTCTTGATACCAATATTGAAAATGTTAGCACATACCAATTGAAAATATTTTTCATTAGAGCATAGGATACCAATTGAAACATAAGATATCAATTGAATACTATTATTTTTCATCATAAAGAGTGGGAGTAAGATACCAATTGAAAATAAAAATCGATTGAAAGATAAAACATGAATATTTCTCCCCCTTTATGAAATACTAATAAAAATAATGCATAAGCTTGTATAAGATACCAATTGAAAAATAATTGACATTAAGGACTAAAACAAGTTTAGCATAAACATAATTTGTGCTTTAAGATGTAAAGATATAGTAAGCACAATTAAATCACATATATATGTATGAAAATGTAAATATCAATGGAAATTGATACTATTTGAAGTCTTGAAGCATACATATATAGAAAACACAAATATGAGTATACAAACATAAAAATATCAATTGTCATACCAATTAAAAATATGATGAGGATCAAGTGTATAACTCATACTACCTCCCTTTTATGCACATGTTTAAATAGATTTTTAATTAAAGCAACAAGGCATGATCGCCCATCAATCCGCCCTTGGATGGTAGGGGTTTTCAAAAATAGGATTTGAAGATAATTTAGTGTTTTTGAAAGCTCTACCAAAATGAACAATACGAACTAGTTTTATGATAATCTTGTAAACTATGATGAAATCCTTCAAGTAAGGAATAAAATATAAATTATTTCATGAAAAAACATGTAAGTCACACGATGATCGACACTCAAGATCTATAAAGCAAATATATGTTCATGAAATAAAAATCATGAGTAAATAAGAATAATATGAGTGTAAGAATTATGTAATCCACATCATGGATATAGGCAATGAAACTCAATGAAATTCCTTATCAAAAGCATGAAAAAGATCAAAACTATATAGGCTTCAAGGTATATATATGTTTAGTTAAAACTAAAAGTATACATACATATTCCAAACACAAATGAGTCCATAAAAGTTTGCATGAAGGCAAGAGACTCAAGGATAGACATGTATATCTAATAATTTTGACAAAATTATCATATACATGAAGCTAAACAGATTATCAAAAAAAACATGTACAAAATAGGGAATACACGTTGAAATGCAAGATTCATCAAAACTAGGCTATACTAGTAAATCTAATGGGTACAAATAAGCAATTAAGCACAATATACAAAAATCAATTTTGGCTCATTAGTTGTACAAGTATATACACAAGTTTTAATGAAGGTTACATCCAACCATGTAATCAAAACATGAAGTGTAAAATCATGAACAAAAATTAATATGATCATTAGGCTAAATGCACATGTCTTAGACTATGATATACAACATAGCTAAACTAAGGTGAGAATACAAGAGTATAAATCCATATAAATATGTGTGTATCTCAAATACTACATATGAATATCACAAGTCTAATTATCATGCCATTTAACATAATAATCATGAAAAATAAAAACATGCTAAAGATCAATACAATGAAGGCATGAAACTAGATGGGAGTTAAAGATAGATACCAAAATCATTAGGGCTAATATTTAAGTCTCCAAACTATAGTGGTCCTCCCACCAAACTTGAAAGTGATGTATACAAAAGTGTCACCATATAGCTCGGAACGCATTCACCTTAAGGCACCATTTCTCTCACGTAAAGCGAGAGCCCACACCTACATCAAATAAAATAGGAGTGGCTTTTGGTACCTATACTCTATTGGGTCCATGGGGGTTAGCACTTTTCCTAGCCCAAACAAATTTATTTACAAATTTACATCATGTACTCTATCATAACAAAACTTTACAAGGTGGCCCTTACGTCCATAATGTGTACATATGTACACATGAGCATACAGAGTGTTATGTGTTGAAGTGAGAAGCATGTGTATGCTGTGGTTTGTGTCCATGCATAGGAGGAGCATGCTTTTTGTAAAACATGGATTCCAAACGTGTGTGGTTCATGGCACATTGGCTCAAAGTGGAGCCCAAACAATCAAAACTCTTCTTTAAACCACATATATCATTTTCAATAATAGAAGAAGAGGTAGAGCATGTAATAGATACACTAGATGTTAAAGTTATAGTAGCTGATTGAGATTTCCTGCACACAAAATGTAGTATTTTAGTTTTAAGAATAGGATGTGCAAGTTCTCAATTCTAATCCGCTGTAGCAAGGCTATGCGGGTCGTGATCCTCAGGGAGGAACTGCGATGGAAGCGTTAAGCAAGTTTCTCTAAAAATTATTTATTTTTATTATTAGAGTTGTATTTACAATGAAGTGGGAGAAAAGAATTTGAGATAGATGGAATAGAGATCTACACTAAAGAAAGAAAGAAAGAAAGATTACCTCTTCAGTCTGCTTACCGTTTGAACCGTTGCGATGATTTACCTTTTCTTAGAAGGCGTACAAGCATGGCGTATAGGATCGTCCGCCTTCTTAACTACGAAATAAAAGACAACTATGAAGACCTGTTCATCGCCATAGGCCATCAAGGTTCCTTCTTCGGCTAGGTATTCTCGAAGCAGTTGGATCTCATGGTGGGCAAGACATTAGAGAAAGAAACAATGTCATAAACAAAAATAGAAGAACAATGATAGAACAAAGATAGAGACACAATAAAATAAGAATAGAATAAAAAGAACAAAAACAAACCTCGATTTGATTATTAAACAATGATGGAAAAATACAACTTACACCGACTGTCACCATCAGTACAAGTGGATCCCTTCCTCCATGAATACATCGTTTCCTCTCAGCTTTTACAAAAAGAAAATAAAATTTACAAAGGAGGAAAGAAAATCTAACCTAGAAGAAAGAAGAAAAACCTAAAAACCCTAGCTTTTGGCCCTCTGCTGGACGCTGGACGACTCTGTACATTGCACTGCAGGGGGTATTTATAGGTGCAGAAAGCCGAAGAGTCCCGGATGAAGTAGCCCACGAAAGTTGGTCCATGATGTCATCAACTTTGCCGCAGAAACTGGGATTTTGCCGTGGAATTGCGGCATTTCTAGGGAATCTGGCCACGCGCTTTGGCGCGTGGCTTCCTCTGGTCCGTCCATCTGGGCGCTTGCTTCTGGAAGTGTGATCCTGGCTCTTTATTCTGGATTTTCGAGATAACTTAGAAATCAAGTTACCTTGATCTCAAATATCCCAAATCTTTTATCCACGAATTTCCTTCTTATCTTTGGCATTTATCCTCATCTGCAAGAGTTTAGGGTTGGGTAGAATTCTATCCTTCCCTCATCTTTAATAATTGCAACTTTAGCCCTTGCATTTGCATTTTGACTTCTTGTAATTGCGCTTTTGCACCTGGGCTTCAAACATGGGCTTGGATCTGGGCTTTTGGGCTCTTTTAAGCTTTATTTATTATTAAAATAATAATTCGAGGCCTGCAAACAATAAATAATAAAATATTAATAATTGTGCAGAATTAAATGAATAAATATGAAAATGTGATGGTAAATGTTATGATAAAAATGCACTTTTGACTACCAATCACACCCCCACACTTATCTTTTTACTCGTCCTCGAGTAAAAACAAAGAAGAAGAAAAATTAATCTAATCTAACTCACTTTCGTAGGAATCACGGTTGCACTTAGCACGTGCAACAAGCCGTTAAACCTCTAGGTTACCCTAGAGGACGAGTGTTGTCTTGTGAGGGTTTTCAGCGGATTGCACCCACAAAATCTATAAAAAGAAAATATTTGAATTATTATTGAAGAGACTAAGTAGTCTATAAGTTTTAGGATCCTCATTTTTATTCATTCTTAGACTTAGTCTTTATAAAGTAAATTGTTTTCATTTTAGGTAAGGGTCAAAATTGAACTTCTAATATAGTCTTTTTCGTTACCAAAAATCATATGCATCCTTGTAATTTGGCTAGGAATTCCTTAACTTGGACTCTCATGCCTCTTTAATTTTTTTCTCTTCATTTTTTTTTTAATATGTATAACTCATCTAATTTTCTTTCGTGTAAGCATCAAGGCTTCTTGAGGCCCTCATACCTAACTAATTGACTCTTAGATGTGTTAATACATATCTCATATTCTTAGTTTTATTAGGCTTTCTAATCCACCCATGTAGCGAATTTAAAGTCGATGACTCCCAAACCGGTTGGCTTTAGGGCAACAGGTGAGAAAACACCCCGCGGACTCAAATTCGAGTGAACTAGGCCCCAAAACTAAGGACTTTATTTTATTTACTCACCTTTAGGCATGAATACTTATGCTTCTTGAGGCACATGTATCCAGCTTAATTAGTGATTTTTTTTTTGTTTTTTTTCTTTTTTTTTTTATATATGAGGCACAAAGGTCTTCATCTTAGAATCCTAGATATGTATTAGGTATGCAAATTTCATTAAGGTAAAAATCAAGACTAATTAATTATTCAATTTCTTCTCCTATACCTAAAAATTAAACAATTTATTTATTTTGACCAAGTTTTTAGAAATCCTAATCATGATTTTCCTAATCCTTAAAACTAACTTAGATTTCTTTCAAAAAAAATAAGTCAAAATATTGTCCTTTTTATAATTTTTTTTTTAAAATTTTTTTTATTAGCAAATTTTGTTAGTGTCTACTTATGTTAGTATGTTAGTAAAGCCCACCCGCACACTTATCTCATGCATTGTCCTCAATGTATGAATGAATGCATATATGCATGAAACAGAACAAGGGAAGGCGGAAGTTACCTTAGGGTGGTGGTTCCGGAGGTGGTCTAATTGGTCCACGAAATGCGGCCCAATCAAGATAACAGATAATTTGGTGGAACCCACCAGAAACTTTCCTTACATAACCGACTAAAATATATGTATAATCAATTTTTAGTATTTCCACCCCATCAAATTTTCAAATTTCATAATAAATTTCAGAGTTAATTGTCTCAACCTCCTTGTCCCAAAATGGAGTATGAAAAGATGGAATTATTGACTTGGACATTATAGGTACGGGAACGAATACCGACTCAAGGAAGATGCTCAAATCAAGTAAGGGCTCAGGAGTCGGGCTAGGTTCAAGAATTGAGTCCAAGTCAAGAAATTGAAACTCAAGTCCACAATCTTCTTCCCACAATGGAATGTGACCTAATATGGGTAATATCTCTTTACTTCCAATATTAAGGAATTCTAGCTCATCGCCATACAATTCTTCAAAACTAAGGTCAACATCTTCCGTCAGAATTGTACAATCAGTTTCAGAAGTAAAGAGATTGTGAGAATCTATGTCGCATATCTCATTGGGTTCAATGTAATAAAAAGAACTTGCCAATTTATCCATAGGATTTTCAAAATTACACAATTGGTCAAGTTCAATATGATCATCTAAAATGGGTGATTCAATTTCATTATGAATTGGAATAGGATATAATGTTGACTCGGGAAAAGTGAAATCAGGTGGAGACACTGGAGTCATTATTGGATCAGGAAATAAAATTGAATCATCGAGTGGAAGATCATGATCATATTCATGCTCAAGTTCTATTTCAGGAAAGGAGAAACTTGCCAAATTATCAAGAATTGGAGTTTTGGCAAGTTCAATTGATGGCACTGAAATAGAATCTTCTTGTCCAAAGCAACTTGGTTCGTCGGCTCTAAGAGAGTGGTCTGTGATATCAGAAATGGCCGAACGGTGAGAACGTAAGGATTGAACCATCAGATCTATGTCACGATCACGGGCTAATCTAGCCTGAGTCATGGCTGCAAGCATCCTTTCATAGTCGATAGGTGCATCATGCTGTGATTGGACTTGAAAAGAGGAAGTGTAATCATGATGGAGTTGTGAGTTGGTGGACTCACGCATTATCATGTCTCCTATAGATGGTAATTGTTGCTTGGACTCATGCATACTTATCATTTCCCCGATAGATGGTAGTCTATTCTGACTGGGTGGATCTAAGTATGACTCATTGAAAGAATGTGGACTGGGTGGAGACTGAGGACAAGTCGGTTGAAAATTGGACTCGGGGGACTCGAAACCCCATGAACTCTGTGACGAGTTGAAAGTATGAAAATCATGATCATAAGATAGGGGTATGGGTTATAATTATTCGGATAAGACCATTCCGGCACACGAGATTGGTCAAAGTTATGATATGCCGGGTTGGTAATATCCGAAAAATAGTTAGGTGTGTAATATGGATTAAAGTTGGAAAAATTATTATTATATGCCATATCACACCAACACAAACAAACAAACAAATAAACAAACAAAAAGAAAAAAAATTCTATCCTAAGTTAGGGTAGACCTATGACCTAGACGACTCCTAACTGGTTAGACTGTCCACAGGAGGTAGGGTGCAGACTTTGACCACAAGTTAATCAGCCAGGTCAGGGCAAGAGTGGTGGGAGGTTTTCCGTCAAAGACGTTCCTTAATTAAATAACCACCAATCTTCGGGCTTTCGGCCCTCAATCCCTTTCCTAGACACTGATTTGGCAAGAGTCAACTTCCAGCACGGTTCCCCCTTAGGATAATCTCCTATTGAGACCGAGATGTCCCTAGGGCCAACGTCTACTCTTTTTTAGTTAGGCTTGGGTTAGTGAGTGCTTGGGATATGATTTTTGGGCTAAGGAAGGGTGATGAAATCCCCACCTTATCTTGTTAATGGGTTATGCCCTTAAGATGAATTAGTGCAAGTGTACAAGATAAATAGATAAGATTCACTCAAAGCAGAAAATCAACCAAGAGATGAGTCCTATTCTACATGCAATGCGTACGTACCTTGCTCCAGCACTCTTCAACAGTAAAAATAAAGTAATTGAAAAGACACGTGCCTAATATGCAAACATCTAATCAATTTTTATTTTTTAACAACAAATAACTTACTGTTGAATTAATTAGCAGTATACAGGTATATCACAGAACAAATCAGAACAGAGCAGAAAGCAGTATTTTTAATTTGAAGCAACCTGCAAAAAACTGCAGTCAGTAATTCACTACTGAGGCCGCGTTTTCGCGGCTATGGCCGCGGATCCGCGGCACTACAGTAGACTCTGGTGCTCTGCCTTCGAGGGCAGAGGCACAGAGTAGCTGTATGTCTACTGCTGCTGCTGTTTTTCTGATTCCTGTTCTCCAAACCTGCAAACAGAAAAGAATAAAAGAATAGTTAATAATAAAAATTTTTTTTATTAGAGATAAACTTACCGTCCCACCCCGGCAACGGCGCCAAAATTTTGATTGAGATTTCCTGCACACAAAATGTAGTATTTTAGTTTTAAGAATAGGATGTGCAAGTTCTCAATTCTAATCCGCTGTAGCAAGGCTATGCGGGTCGTGATCCTCAGCGAGGGACTGCGATGGAAGCGTTAAGTAAGTTTCTCTAAAAATTATTTATTTTTATTATTAGAGTTGTATTTACAATGAAGTGGGAGAAAAGAATTTGAGATAGATGGAATAGAGATCTACACTAAAGAAAGAAAGAAAGAAAGATTACCTCTTCAGTCTGCTTACCGTTTGAACCGTTGCGATGATTTACCTTTTCTTAGAAGGCGTACAAGCATGGCGTATAGGATCGTCCGCCTTCTTAACTATGAAATAAAAGACAACTATGAAGACCTGTTCATCGCCATAGGCCATCAAGGTTCCTTCTTCGGCTAGGTATTCTCGAAGCAGTTGGATCTCATGGTGGGCAAGACATTAGAGAAAGAAACAATGTCATAAAACAAAAATAGAAGAACAATGATAGAACAAAGATAGAGACACAATAAAACAAGAATAGAATAAAAAGAACAAAAACAAACCTCGATTTGATTATTAAACAATGGTGGAAAAATACAACTTACACCGACTGTCACCATCAGTACAAGTGGATCCCTTCCTCCATAAATACATCGTCTCCTCTCAGCTTTTACAAAAGAAAATAAAATTTACAAAGGAGGAAAGAAAATCTAACCTAGAAGAAAGAAGAAAAACCTAAAAACCCTAGCTTTTGGCCCTCTGCTGGACGCTGGACGACTCTGTACGTTGCACTGCAGGGGGTATTTATAGGTGCAGAAGGCCGAAGAGTCCCGGATGAAGTAGCCCACGAAAGTTGGTCCATGATGTCATCAACTTTGCCGCAGAAACTGGGATTTTGCCGTGGAATTGCGACATTTCTAGGGAATCTGGCCACGCGCTTTGGCACGTGGCTTCTTCTGGTCCGTCCATCTGGGCGCTTGCTTCTGGAAGTGTGATCCTGGCTCTTTATTCTGGATTTTCGAGATAACTTAGAAATCAAGTTACCTTGATCTCAAATATCCCAAATCTTTTATCCACGAATTTCCTTCTTATCTTTGGCATTTATCCTCATCTGTAAGAGTTTAGGGTTGGGTAGAATTCTATCCTTCCCTTATCTTTAATAATTGCAACTTTAGCCCTTGCATTTGCATTTTGACTTCTTGTAATTGCGCTTTTGCACCTGGGCTTCAAACATGGGCTTGGATCTGGGCTCTTTTAAGCTTTATTTATTATTAAAATAATAATTCGAGGCCTGCACACAATAAATAATAAAATATTAATAATTGTGCAGAATTAAATGAATAAATATGAAAATGTGATGGTAAATGTTATGATAAAAATGCACTTTTGACTACCAATCAGTAGCATGGCAAACATGGGAATCTAAATCCTTTTTCAAGAAAATATTTTTCTTAGAAATCAAATCTAGCTCTTTTGAAATAGAAGCAATTTTATTTTTCAAAGATTCATTATTTTTTAACACAAAATCAAGTTTTAAAGATATAGCCTCATTTTTCTTCAAAACAATATCACAATCATTTTTATTTTTCAAAATTTTATTTTTATTTAGGGCAAGGTCAAGTTGGATTTTCAATGAGTCCCTTTCATTTGAAATCTCATTCCTCTCTTGTAAACAATATTAAGTTTAGAAGACAAATTCTTATTTTCTTCTTTTAATCCAAAGCTTTTTTTTCAAAACTTTATATTTTTCAAGCAATTTTTCACAAACAATGGAAAGCTCTTTATTTAAAGCATCGGCATCCATACCATCATAATCATTACTAGAAAAGCTAGCATATTGAGTTTCCGAATTTACCTCAAGGGAGTCATTCCCTTGGACCATGTAGCAAGCTTGTTCGAATTCCTCCTCACTAGATTCCTCCTCCACATATTTTGGCGTTTGGAGTTTTGGAGAAGTCAAAGTATTCCACACTGCAAAGGCGGGATCACAATGAGAAAGCATAGACAAATATTCTTTGTTAAGAGTGCGCCCAAGTGTCTCAAGGGCTTGTGCATTGGCCTCTATATGCTTGCTATTACCAAGATAAGATTTCTTTGTAGCGGCAAGGAAAACATGCAAACCTAGGGCTTTAAGATAAGCACTCATTCTAAGCTTCCACATATCGATGTTGGAAACATCAAACATGGGAGAGGCAAGCTAATTCATGAGTGTGTGTAAACAAGTATGTGCAAATGCAAATCTAGATTAGCAAACCAAGATCTCACTCCTAGGTGGTTAAATCTAATATCAGGAGCGTAGGCTCTAATACCAATTGTAAGTACACCTAGAGGGGGATGATTAGGTTTATGGTTAATCTAATAACAAATAATGTGGAATTAAAAATAAATTGCAACACACTTAGTTTAACCAAAGAGTGCAGCCGAATTTTCGGTGACGGGCTCTGGACTATCTCCTCTAAATTCCTCTAAATAAGAGTTGAGGTGCTATATGAAGCTCTCTTAGTTCAACACAAGTGAGGCACACAAACAATACCAAGAAAAATATATGAATATGATGCAATGCAAGGCACAATATAAGGGAGAGAGTTTAGAGATAGTGAATCAATCGCAAACACTAGGATATGTTTTGAGGTTCGAGCACCCAGCTCTACGTCCCCGCCTTCACACAGAAGGATTTTCACTATATCGTCCACACAGGACTTCCCACACAGGGGATCTCCACTGAGGATTTGGGTAATACAACTTTAGAGTACACAACTCCTTTCTCATACACAACTCCTTTCTCAAAAACAACAACCTCTACACAAGAGGCAAGGCACAAAACCAACATAATCACCTCTCACTAAAGGGCTAAGGCACAAAGCCAAACAACCACAATCTCATCTACATTTAGAGGGATACCAACGAACCCAATTGCACAACCTCCTCTACACTTAGAGGGAAAGCACAAAGCCACAAGCAAAAGAAAGGGTTACAACTCTTGGTGTCTCACTAAACTACAAATCAATTTTCTCACCGCAAACAAGATCCTAATAGATAGGATAGATAGATAGCTCAAGTGTGAGAAATCAAGGTGTTTGGAAATTAAAACATGAAGAAAAATACTTGGGAAAATCAATAGAATAAGATTGAAATGAAGATCAAAGCCAATATCCCAAATACTCTATTTTTCTTTGATTTTTCAACCCTTGAAAAAAAATAAAGATAAAACTTTTAACCACAAAAATTCTTGTTGAAAAACACTTGAAAGATAGGAAATTTTCTCTTCTCAAATCTTGTTGAAGTCAGCCAAGGAGGGGGCTATTTATAACCCTCTGAAAAATCTGCCCGTTGGCAGCTGGAAAGGGCAGATTTACCCTTCCGGTCGACTGGCCAATGATCATTTTTATAACCGTTGTGCTTCTGGTTGACCACCCTGTCGACCGGGCCAAAACCAACAGTCGACCGCCTGGTCGACCGACCCCCACCTGAGAATGGGGTGCATTCAGTTGGTGGACTGCGCGGTCGACCCGCCGAAGTGGCTGGCCTTTGTGCACGTCTCGTGCACATTGGTCGACGGTGACGGTCAACCGATCACTGGTCCGGTCGATCGTCCGGTCGACCGCCAGTGTGTCTGGCTGGGTATTTTCAGGAATTGAAAAACTTGTCTTTTTGACTTCAATTAAATCCCATAAAATCATATAAATTCCATAAAAATAAATTCTTATAAGATCTTTGAAATACAAATATGTGTGACTAGAATTTAATACATATTATAAACAATTTGAACTATTTTTGTGATCTTGAAATTTGGCCTTTAAACAAAATCGATATTTTTCAAACTTTGATTTTGAAATGGAAAACCGTTTTCTCCAAAACTCATGTAATTAAAAAACATGATATTTAAACAACTTTGAAGCATGTTGCATATGGATAGAATTCAATATACATATAAAGATATCTATCTATGTTTTTGATAAGAAATCCTAAACTAGTTAAACCAAAAAGCAAAACTAATAAACTTTAAAACTTGTGTGTGTATGTGAACTTAAGTATATCAACATTATTTAATCTTTACACAAATTCTAAACAACTAAACTAAACACAAACTGAAGTCTTCTTGTCTTTAAGCTGACTCGATCCAAACGCGATCCAATGAGCTAGACTCCAACCGAGTGCTAGATGCGATCTTGATGCGCGAGCTCTTGAATCACCTTGTGTTAGCTTCAAAACTCCTTTGTTGAAGGTAAACACCTACTAAAATCTTGATCAAATACTGAAACTAAATATCACAAGATTATTAGTAAACAATAACTATATGAGTTAATCATCATCAAAACTAGAGTGAAGGGCCTCTGGTCAACACTGACTGCCTTGCTGCAGGGCCTGGTTCAGCGCCAAAGGTCTGGGCTGCAGTCCTGGGTATGCACGGGACCCACTTAAAACACGGACGATGTCTCCAACTGATTAGTTTCAATAACTTAAGACCCTGATTGACATGTGTAATAGGCGTATGTGATGCGTCTATTACATATGGCAGTATGTGATGCGTCTATTACATATGGCAATTGGTGTTTGCTCACATAATTAATAATGAAAACTAAAATCTTACATTGGCATTATAAACTGAACCTGACACCTACCTGCATTTTATGATAGACATTGATTAAACTCATGACCTGAGGTACCCCTGATTATATCACTGACTGGCTTAGTTACTATTCATTTCTTTCTTGGTATGTTACTCCAACCTTATCATGTATATTTTTCTTTCATAATATGCTTATACGTTACATGCTTGTGCACCTTTCTTTTTTATTTTACCACTCACTAGGTCGCTTATTGATGACCCTGAGTTTGCTATGCTTAAATTTAGAATCGAGGACATTGCAGGACCAGGAGTACTTTGAGCGCGTTGCAGATCTCCAGTAGACCATCCTCTATTCAGTTCGTGAGGACTTTAGTATTTTTGGTTTTATTCTTGTTATACTTTTAATAAGTAAACTTTCAAGACATTATTGTACTTGCTTTTGAATGCTGGAATAAGTTATGAACTTTATGTTTTCATTTAATACATTGAGGCTTAGCGTATTTATATTGAGAATACGTCACTGACTCTCGTCACGTACCCAATTTTGTGTATTTTGGGAAGTGGGGCGTGACACGAACACTCCGTGATTTAGTGGCAAGTATTAACTTTCTCCCCTTCTCAGCTTATCAGCAACTCGGGTTGGGCGAGTTTAGTCCAACCTGAGTCACCATCCAATTAGCTAACCAGTCAGTGAAAGTTCCCAAAGGGGAATCAATAATTTCCTTATCCGGGTCGGGGAGTTTATCCACCTATTGATTTCATAGTTCTTGAGACACAACCTGTGTGTAATCCTAGGTCTCAAACTTCTGTTAACCTATACTGCCAATGCAATTATCAACTATAGAAACTGATCCATGAGGTTAACCTTTGGAGACATGACTGGAAAAGTCAATATTTTCAACTTAAAAAAACAACCCCGAAATGTAGAGGATCAAAGAAGTCAACCTTATTAAGAATATGACAAGTGTTCATAGAGAAGAATTGGAGCTAGAAACTGAAAGTAAGTTTGAATTGAAGTCTATGGATTTTGATCTTGACCACAAAGTCGAGTCTGTTATGAGTTAGGTATCAAGCCCTATTTCACAAATTTGTATCCAACAAACTTGACTCCTCCTTCTATTGAGCCTTTCCTTTCCATAAAATTGAAAGTTTTGTCTAAGCATCTCAAGTACATCTACGTGGATGAACAATAGACTCTACCAGTCATCATAGCGTCACATTTGACTACCAGGCATGAAGAAAGCCTTATGTCAATTCTTAGAAAACATAAGGAAGCCATTGGTTCGACAATGAACGACATCAAGTGGTTGAGTCCAGCCATAGTTAAAAATCATATTCATCTCAATGAAGAAGCGATACCTAATAGACACCCACAGTGTAGGTTAAAACCCTATAATGCAAGAGGCTGTTCGCGCTGAAATTCTGAAACTCCTAGACAATGGGATCATCGATCCTATTTCTGATAGCCAGTGGGTCAGTCCTGTCTATGTGGTTCTGAAGAAATCTGGTTTCACTGTGGTTGAAAACGAGAACAAAGAGTTAATCTAAACTCGGCTTCCCATGAAGATTCGAGTTTGCATTTACTGTAGGAAGTTAAATGCTATAACTTGTAAGGACCACTTTCTGCTTCCTTCATTGATCAAATGCTTGAACGGTTAGCTAGCCACGAGTATTACTATTTCTTGAAAGGTTATTCAGGGTATAATTAGATTCTCATAACTCTAGAGGACCAAGAGAAGAACACGTTCACGTGTCCTTTGGGATATTTGCTTATCGTCGAATGTCTTTGGCTGTGCAATGCCCTACCAATATCTCAATGTTGTATCTTGAGTCTTTTCTCTGACATGGTAAAACGATTCTTAGAAATATTCATGGATGATTTCTCCATTTATAGAGACTCATTCAATCAATGTCTTCACCATCTCGAACTTTTCCTCCAACGTTGTGCCGAGAAAAATTTGACACTGAATTGGGAGAAATGCCACTTCATGGTAAGACATGGAATTGTCTTCAGTCATTAAATTTTTAAGAATGAAATTGAAGTGGATAAAGCTAAGATTGAGATCATAATTAAGCTCCCTGTACCGAAATGTATATCAAAGATATCTGATCCTTCTTAAGACACGTCAGTTTTTATCGTAGGTTTATTAAGGACTTCAACAAAATTTCTAGACTCTTAACTAACCTTTTAGTTAAGAATGTGCCCTTCACTTTTGATAGTGGATATCTTAATACTTGGGAGAAGCTAAAGAATGAGCGTATTTCTGCACCAACCATTTCTGCACCGGATTAGTCAAAGCTATTTGAAATCATGTACGACACTTCAGATTTTGTAATAGGTGCTGTCTTAAGACAACAGATTGATAACAAGTAGCACGTGATTTATTACTCCAGCAGGACTCTCAATGATGTGCAATTGAATTACACTACAACCGAAAAGGAATTCTGGATGGTGGTATTTGCATTAGAGAAATTTTGTCCCTACCTACTTGGATCCAAAATCACTATTTTCACTGATCATTCTGCGCTAAGATACCTTATGAGAAAGAAGGATGCCAAGGCCCGACTAATTCATTGGATCCTCCTTCTTTAAGAATTCAATCTCGAGATTCGAGATAAAAAAGACATAGGAAATATTGTTGCTGACCTTCTCTCGCGTCTCCCATATTCTCCATGCAACGAATTTCCCATCAATGATGACTTTCCCAATGAACAAATCTTAGTTTCCTTTATAGAACTTAGTTTGCTAACATAGTGAACTACTTAGTCACAAATCAAACTCCATCTCGATGGTCGAAATAGGATATATACCGGTTCTTATCTCAAGTCCAGTATTTTTTTTAAGAGGAACCGTATCTTTTCAAGTACTGTTTTGACCAAATAATTAGGAGATGCATTCCCAATGAGGAAATTAAGAGTGTTCTGTCCTTTTGTCATGAGCTTACATGCGATGGACACTTTGGTCCTGTAAGGCTGCTGAAAAGTGCGAAAAAGTGGGTTCTATTGGCTCACATTGTTCAAAGATGCTTATGAATTTTTCAAGATGTGCCCTAAATGCCAAATGGTAGGAAGGATTTCAAAATAAAATATGATGCCCCTTAACCTAATTCTAAATATAGGACTCGTTGATGTTTGGGGCATCGACTTTATGGGCCATTTTCCTAACTCATTTGAAAGCCAATATAAGTTGGTTGCTGTGGATTATTTATCGAAATGGGTAGAAGCTATTCCAGGCAAGATAATGACAACAATATTATTGTCAAGTTCTTAAAAGAGAACATCTTCTTGCGCCTTGGAACCCTTCGAGCAATTATTGGTGACAATGACAGTCATTTCTGCAATAGAACTTTTGAAGCTCTTATGCGAAAATACGTCATAACATTCAAATTGTCCATACCATACCACCTTCAAACCAGTGGGCAGGTCAAAATCTCTAACAGACAAATTAAACTTATTTTGGGGAAGACTGTGAGTCAAAATCGGAAAGATTAGTCCACCAAACTTGTAGATGCCTTATGAGCCTATAGGACTGCTTTCAAGGCGATTCTAGGAATGTCTCCATATAGATTAGTCTTTGTGAAGGTTTATCACCTAACCGTTGAGTTAGAGCATCGGGCCTTATGGCAATTAAGCAACTAAATTTTGATTTGGACAAGGCTGGTGACTTTCAAAAATTATAAATTTCTGAATTAGAGGAGTTGAGAAGTGAGGTCTATTAGAATGCAAAAATTATAAAGATAGAGTTAAGATTTTTTATGATAAGCTATCATAAGGAAAACTTTCCCGGACAAAAAGTCTTGCTCTATAAATCTAGGCTTCATATTTTTCAAGGAAAGCTAAAGTCAAGATGGACTGAGCCATTCATTGTAAAGACTGTGTTTCCATATAGTGCTGTAGATATCAGTGACACCGACAATGAAAATGACTTTAAGGTAAATGTCAATGCCTTAAATCTTTCTTAGAATCGTTGCCGGTAAATGAAACAGCTAAGGTCTATTCGACCCTGTGTATTGGTAACATCACCTATTTTATATTTTATTTCATGCATCTATATATTTCTTTCATACATTGGGGATAATGCATGAGATAGGTGTAGGGGAGGGTTCAAACATGACATAAAAAAATTCAAGTAGTTTTTTAGAAAAAACTTTTTGAAAACAGAAAACAATATTTTGACCTATTTTTTGTAAGAAATTAAGTTAATTTTAAGGAATAGGAGAATCATAATTAGGATTTATTATACTTGGTCAAAATGAGATTATTTGTTTAATTTCTAAGGTTAAGAAGAAAAAATTAAAAAAGTAATTTAGTCTTGATTTTACCTTGATGAAATATGCATATTTTATATACTTACACACTTAGGGTTCAAAAATAAAGATTCTTATGCCTTATAAAAAAAAGAAAGAAAGAAATATATATATATGAAATATAAACAAATCTAATTATTGATTAGCTAGGCGCTTTGGTCTAAGCAAGCCTTGGTATTTATGCAAAAGGTAAATCGATAAGTTTGAATATATATATTGAAAATCTTCTAATTAAGTTGGATATTTGTGCCTTATAAAGCATAAGTATTCACGCCTAAAAGCAATCCATATAATTAATAAAATTCTTAAGTTTTGTGGCCTTGTTTGCTTGAGTCATTAAGTTCTTGGGGGTTTTTTCTCACCCGGTGCCCTAAAGTCATCCGTTTGGGAGTCACCGACTTAAGGATCGTTACATGGGTAGATTAGAAAGTCTAATGGAACTAAGGGATAGTGCCACCAAAAATTTATAAAAATAAAGCATAAGAGTTAGAGTTGAAGAACCCCAGTCAAAATTTCACGGTCACGAAGGTGCATATAATTTAGGGTAAAATAATAGACTAGATGAGAAATACAGTTTGACTCATTACCTTGATTGATAACAAGTTTTTGAATAGAGACTAAGTTTAGGATGAAAAATTCAATTTTCTTATAGATTACTTTAATTTTTACAATATTACTTCAAATATTTTCTCATCTTTTCAAAATGTGCTTTCAAAATACTAACATTTTGTTTCTCTTTATTTTGGATTTTATGGGTGTAATCCACTGAAAACCCTCACGAGATAAAACTCATCCTTTAGGGGTAACCTGAAGGTTTAAAGGCTTGCTGCACATATTTAGTGCAGTCACGTAACCTGCAAAAGTGGCCCAATAACTTCTTAGTCTTTTGAGTTTTTACTCGAGGACGAGCAATAGATAGGTACCGGGGTATGATTGTACACGTTTATTGCATGATTATTACTAAACACTTGTATCTATTTTGCACTGAATCCTGCTAATAACTGTGTCTTAATTTGCAGGTTTGTCTTAATTAGGAGGGATAAAATTAGGCCAAATAATACCGGTTAAAATCAGATTTAACTGGATCTATTTGATTAGCTAAATATAGTCTCAGATCCATTTTGGTTATTCAGATTTGTAGAGATCTATTTAGTTAAATGGAGAATCAATGAGGATTAACGAAGATCAGATTTAAATCAAAAACCAAACTAAAAATCTGGTTGGACAAAAGGAGATATAGTCAAAACAAGGATCCCCGCTCCCTGGATGTGGCCACCACATCCAAGCCGCGGATCTGCGACATCATTGGAGAGATAGGGGAGCACTCCCCTTATCTTCAAACGCTCTTCCATGATTCCTATTTGGCTATAAATAATGCATTTTTCGGAGTTCAGGAGGACGAAGACTAGAATTAAATTCTTGCTTTAGCTTTAAGATTTTGGATCATTATTACATAGTTTTGAGAAGTTGTATCTCAGTTTTTTACTTTGTAGTTTAGTTCAGTAACAAGTGAGAGAGAGAGAGAGAGAGGAAAAGAGTGTGTAATTTACCTTTGAAGTGACATCAAAAGAAATTCACCTTGTTTACTCAACTCTTCTCCTAATTTCTGGTATGTTGCATTTCAATTCTATATTTTACTTTACATCTAGTATGATTAGCTAAATCGGTTTTCTCTGGACTCATTAGTCTCTCTCTTCTATCTTCTTTGTTTTGAATAATTTTTGTGCAAAGAACCCAATGGAATCATATAGATGCCTTAAACTAAGCCTTGCATCTTTGCAAGTATTTTTGAAGGCGCATGAGGATGGGTTTGGATTTCTAAACTTTCATTTTGAAAATACTACTTGAACTTGTTTTTACTTCATACTTGGAAAACAAACTTAATTATTTAACATTCAGTTCAAGAGTGATTTTTAAAAAAGAGTTAACTTTTCCATACATCTTATTTGTTTTACTTAAACTTTCAAAATTCAAAGCTTAAATTTTGGCCCATGATGGAGTTGAGGCACTAAGATTTTCAAGGTAAAATACATCGCTGAGTAGTAAGATAATGAGCCCGGATCTCTTTTTACCTTAAGTACAAACAACATCACTCTCAAGTTTTCTTAAAAATCCTCGTTTTCAAAACCTATTCTCAATCTTCACTTTTTCTTTAAATCACTTTTAAACATTCCATTTCTTTTTCTCCTAAAAAATACCAACACTAAACTTGTTTTTCTAAAAATACCGAAATACTTGCATCGCATCTCTCCTCGTAGACACGACCCGTTGGCTCTAAGCTACACGGTAATTCATTTCTTCAATCAAGTGTTTGCTCCAAATTAATATGGATATTAAGTTACTTTCTGGAGTTCTATTTCAACCATCTCCAATTTGAATTTTGCATTGTAAGCTCGTTCCATCCAACCTTCTTTTTTGGTTTCATGGTTTGTTTTGATATAAAATAACTTATATAGCATAAAACATGCTTCATAGAATATTAGTATGTTAAATGGTTTGTTAATCATCAAAACTTAAGGTATCATTGGCTCAAGCACCCTAAGGCTAATAATTTCTTTCATATTATAAACTAGCAACATAGGAGAATCATCCACTTATTTATCTCCATATAATTTGTATGATTTCCTCATTTGCTAATTTCTTCCTACACTCATATTGAAAGTGGTCAAATTTATTGCAGTAAAAATGTTGAATTTGAGATTTGTTGTACCTCTGAGAATTGTCATTATCAAAGTATCCTTGATTTGGATTTGAGAGGAGATGTTGTCTTTCACCATCATTGTTGATGGGTGCTCCACAACCAAAGCCTCGTCTTTGTCCACGACCATGGCTTCTCCCACAGTTCATTCCACCACTTCTTTGTCCTCCTATGCAATTTTGTCACTCCCCATCAATTGAGTTTTGAGAGCATGCTCAATTTATGGTGTTGATGATCTTTGGTTCAGGCGATGCTCAAAGGCTTCAAGTGATCCTATGAGTCCTTCCACTATTAGACTTTCTATGTCTTGAGTTTCTTCAACAGGGTAAATGACTGTGTCAAATTTGAGGAGCATCATCCATAAAATCTTCTTAACAATTTTTGTATCCCTCATATCTTCTCCGTTTAATCTCATATGATTAGAGATTGTGATAACTTGATCAAAGTATTTTGTAATTATCTCATCTTCCTCCATCTTTAATTTTTCAGAATCTCCTCGTAGAGTTTGAAGTCGCACTTTCTTCAACTTCTCAACTTCTTTATAAGTATTCTTCAATAAATTCTGTGCTTCTTTTGCCATCTTTGCTGTGCAAATCCTCTTGAACACAACTAGATCCACCTCTTGGTAGATGAAATGCAACACTTTTTTGTCTTTCTTGCAAGTTATAGAAGCACATCCTTGCAAGCTTACGGAAGTGCATCAAACTGTTGTTGATTGGCCACCTCGTTATAGCCATTCTCACTGGTACAGAAAATGCATTCCAGGTCAGTTTAAAACCTACGTGAAAAAAATAGTACCTAACGTCTATCCAGGCGACGTGAAAAGTCTGTAAATTTCCTTGTCGGTTTTCACCCGATGTTAAAAATAAATATTTAATGTCAGTTATTTAAATAACTAATGTTATAAAAAATTAATTTTTTTTATAGGTATGTAACTCACAAACTTTCCACATCGGTTCTTAGCAGAATGGATGTGGAAAGTAGACATTCCACGTTGGTTCTTAACAAAACCAATGTGGAAAATTTACGTTCCATGTCGGTTCTTTGGAGAACTAATGTGGGAAAATTCTTTTCACGTCCGTTCTTTTAAGAACCAACGTGGAAAGTATATATGATGTCGGTTTTAAACTGAAATCATATATATTATTAATTTTTTTTTAAAGTAGTTTTAACATTTTCAAACATATACAGGAAAGATCTATGTACATATTCCAGCCAATCCAGACACATATAATCCAGCCACACAGGACAAAATATCAAACAGAATGTCACACACACACACCCCACATGCACACACAAACACATATCAAACACATATAGAATCCAGCCAATCCAGACATATATAGCATCCAGCCAATCCAGACACAAATAAAAGCTAATCCAGACATATATAGACACATATAGACTCATATACCGATCGAATAGAGCTTATTTGATAAATTATTTAAAAGAGTCTAATACAAACACATCCAGAATATATATCAACACATCTAGAATAGAATACAATACAGATATAGAAGCGTGAATAGAACTGCAACCTAAAGTAAGAACTCATCTGTCAAATAAAATAGAGGAAGAACTTTCTCTTTGTATCATCTATCTTTTCATCATCATTCAGCTTTTCACCTGCATAATACATGAGACATATTCAAGATTAGAAAAATAAATTGAATTTGCTAAGAGCAACTAGAAGACATACAATTTCTCTTATAATTTTCATATTCAAATTCCAACTAAACTCTCATTATGTCAAATACATGTGTGTAGGTGTACATGCACCAAACATTCATATTCAAATCTAAATACATGTGTGTGTATATGCACCAAACATGCATCAAACATTCATATTCTCAAATTCTAAATACATGTGTGTGTGTATATGCACATGGACCAAACATTCATATTCAAGTTTCAAATATATGTGTGTGTACATGCACCAAACATGCACCAAAAGAAAATACGCACCAAACATCACCAAAATAAAAGCATGCATAAATTCAAAAATAAAAAAAGATACCTTCACACAATATATACTATCTCTCGTGAAAGCACACTAAGCTTCAATCCTTGTGGCTCTCACTCGATCTACTATGTAATGAGAATGAGAAAAATTTAACATAATACAGGACACATATGTAGGATCTAAAAATTATATCAACACAATACTAAAACAAAGATAATTAGCGTTAAATAAAATAACTTGCAAGAAAGGAAATAAATCTCAGAAAATATGCAAACACAAACACAAGAGATTTTATCCTGGTTCGATTCTCTTGACCTACATCCAGTCTCTATGCAACCCGCTTGAGATTTTTCTTATCCTGATTTTGTACACCCAAAATCAACTTCTTGTGCACCACTTGACAAAATAAACTTTGCCAAATCCGTTCAACTCTTCTCTACACCAAGAAGATAATTTTCTTGTACACCTCTTCTCAACATGATTGGTCGCTAATGTTGCATATTTAGTATCATATTTCCATACTTATTATAGAATAAAATCTGCATTGTCCTAATTAAATGTTTAATTTATTTGCTGGCCCATTCCTTAAGGACATGAAGAGAAATGAGCCGAAAAGCCCACCAGAATTCTGAATTAAATCAGAATTAATTCGAGCTCAGTAAATCAGGAAAAAATCAAGAGGTTGAAAATCGGTTGAGAAGAATCCTCTCAGAATCGATCGGTTGAAGCAAAAATCAAAGGCCATTTCGTCAAAATCCCAGACTCAAACGAAGAAACCAACTGAAGATAAAAGCAGAAGGGAAATCCAGCGAGACCCACCAACAGGGTGTGGCCACCTGGCCACACCCTGGCCATGGAAACGCAGCCAAAGCCGCGTTTCCACGGCTTTGTTGTGGAGTTAGGGGGAGCGTTTGCTCCCCCGATCTCCCCGGGATCCTGTAGGTTGGGTTTTTGCCTATAAAAAGCCAGTATTTGCATTGAAAATGGGACGACCATGCAGAGATAGGATTTAGCCTAGTTTTCATTTCTTGTAGTTTAGGTCTTTCTTTTCTTTTTATGTAATTTATATGTAAGCTTAGGTTAGATGGAGATTCATGTAAGTAAGAGAGAGAGGCTTATGTTGAGAGTGACACCGATGTACCCTCCTCCTTTCTTCCATTATTTCTGCAAGTAATAAAGGTAAATGTTTTTGTTTTATGTTCGTATTTACTTTTGTTTTCTTCTTCCTCTTTCTACTTTACCTCTTTTGTTTTTGATGAGGTTGCAAGTGAATCCAGAAGTATAAGGATACAAAAGCCTTTGTGAGTGCCAACGATACTTCATGAAGACGTTCTCCTCCTCAAGATCCGTATCACTTCATTCTTGCAAGGCTTGATGATATAATGCGAACGAGGACTGAGCTCGATCCTATGATCTATGCGGTGAACGCCTCCAAAGTAAGGTAGAACATGCAAGGATTCCAGTTAAGTCATCAACCAAACTAGGTGATTAATTCCTTAATCTTCTTTCTTTTCTTTTATTTTTTAGTTTAGATCGCCAACACAATTTCTTTCACTACATCTTCCAAATTGTTTTCACTCTTTTTTCCAATTCATTTGTACATAGTCACTTTCTGATTTTCTCCACCTTCTCATTCTACCATCTTCTTTCTAACTTTAACCTTTAACTCTTCTTTCATTTTTTCTTAAAACAAAGAAGAACATTCGTTTTGTTTTCATAAAGATTTCAATAAGAACTTTGAACGCTTCTACCGCAAACCCTTCTTGTGGATCACGACCCGCATAGTCACTTGCTATAGCGGTAAGAATTGAGCACTTGTACATCTTTCTTCTTCAATCTAAAGTTTTGTATTTTGTGTGCAGGTTTTTGCCTCAATCAAATTTTGGCGCCGTTGCTGGGGAGGGTAACGTTTTTATTGAAATCTGATTTTTATTGAAAATTTTTTAGAACTAAAACGAACTTTCTTCTCTGTTGCAGGTTATAGGGTAAGCAAAGCAGGAAAATAAGATTGCAGTAACATATAAGTGGTCTTGGGCCTCTGCTCTAGAAAGCAGAGACAAGGTGCCCTCTGCTTTGCCACGTTTTCGCGGCCAAAGCCGCGGATCCGCGGCAAAAAGGAGTTGACTACTAACGTTGTTTTTTGCAGGGCTGCTTGACTTGCAAAATTCTAGTTTTCTGCAATTTATTTTTTTCTTATATGCCATCACCATAAGCCTGCTAATAAACCAACAATAAAATACTTATTGAAAAAGATAAAAAATTGATTAGACGTTTGCATTTTAGGCATGTGTCTTTTCAATTCTTTTATTTTACTGTTGAAGAGTGCTGGAGCAAGGTACGTTCGCATTGCATGTAGAATAGGACTCACCTCTTGGTTGATTTTCATTGCTTTGAGTGAATCTTATTTACTTATCTTGTACACTGGCACAAACTTATCTTAAGGGCACTAACCCATAACAAGATAAGGTGGGGATTTAATCACCCTTCCTTAGTCCAAAAATCAGATTCCAAGCACTCACTAACCCAAGCCTAACTAAAAATGAGTAGACGTTGGCCCTAGGGACATCTCGGACTTAATTAGGAGATTATCCTAAGGGAGAAAGGTGTTGGAATTTGACTCCTGCCAAATCAGTGTCTAGGAAAGGGATTAAGGGCCGAAAGCCCAACGGTTGGTGGTTATTTAATTAAGGAACGTCTTTGACGGAAAACCTCCCACCAACCTTGCCCCGACCTGGCTGATTAGCTTGTGGTCAAAGTCTGCATTATACCTCCCGTGGACGGTCTAATCAGTTAGGAGGCATCTAGGTCATAGGTCTACCCTAACTTAGTTTAGAATTTTTCTTTCTTTTGTTTGCTTATTTGTTTGTTTTGTTTGTATTTTATTGTGTGATATGGCTTATAACAACAATTTTTCCAATATTAATAATAATCCATATTACACACCGACTTCATTTTTGGATATTACCAACCCGGCATATCATAACTTTAACCAACCTAGTATGCTGGATTGGTCTTATCCGAATCAATATAACCCATGCCCCCAATCTAATAACTATAATTTCCAGAATGATTTCAATTCTTCACAGCGTCAGTGGGGATTCACCTCCCCCGAGTCTAATTTTCAACCAACTTGTCCTCCTTCTCCACCTTGTCCACAATATTTTCAAGAGTCATACTCAGTTCCACCAGTCCAAAATAGAAAACTATCAAATTTGGAAATGAGTATGCGTGAGTCCAAACACAAATCCCAAAATCTGATGGACTCACAATTTCACCACCAATTTCAAGATAATACTTCATCTTTTCATCAAAACAATGAACCTATCAACTATGAAAAGATGCTTGAAGCCATGACTCAGGCTCAAAACGCTCGTAATCGTGACATAGATATGATGGTCCAATCTCTACGTTCCCACCGTTTGACCAGTTCTGATGTCACGAACCATCCTGTTAGAGCCAATGAGTCAGGTTGTTTTGGAAATCAAGGTTCCATTTTAGAACAATCATTTGAACTTACCCAAACTCCAAATTTTGAAAAGAATATTGACAGTTTGGTAAGTTATCCTTTTCCTGAAATCGAACTTGAAAACGAATATGATCATGAATCTCAACTTAGTGATTCAATTTTACTTCCTGATTCAATAATGACTCCGGTATCTTCACCTGATTTCAATCTTTTTCCTGAGTCAACATTGAATCCTGTGCCAATTCATCATGAAATTGAATCACTCATGCTTGATGATCATATTGAACTTGACCATTTTACACTTTTGAAAATCCTATTGACAAATTGGCAAGTTTCATTTTTTTGATATTGAACTCAATGCGATATGTGACCTAGATTCTCAAATCTGTGATCCAGTTCAACTTTTTGAATCAATATTGAGTCCTGTTTTGTTATCAAACTTGAGTAATATTTTAGAGTCAGTTTTGATTCCCCCACCTATCATTCCTGAACTTGAATCACCAATATTAAGTCACATTTCATTGTTGGAAAATAAATGTGGACTTGAGTTTCAACTTCTTGACTTGGACACACTTCTTGAACCAATCTCGACTCATAAACCTTTACTTGACTTAAGTACCTTCCTGAGTCGGTATTAGTTCCTATACTTCCTGAGTCCAAGTCAATCATTCTCTCATTTCATACTCCATTCTGGGACAAAGTGGTTGACAAATTTGACTCCAAAATTAATTATGGAATTTGAAAATTAGATGGGGTCAAATATTTAATAAAAATCCTTCATGGATACATCATTCTAATGGGTTATATTAAAGAAATTTCTGGTGGGTTCCTCCGAACTCCACAAAAAGTTGATTGGGCCGCATTTCGTGGACCAATCAGACCACCACCAGAACCACCACCTTAAGGTAACAGTTTCCTTCCCTTTCGTCTTTTTCATGCATCTATGCATTAATTCATAAATTGAGGACAATGCATGAGATAGGTGTGGGGGAGGGTTCTAACATAACTTAGTTTTTTCTTTTTATTAAAATTTTTTTTTTAACATTTTCTTTGCTTTTAAAAACTTTTTGAAAATAGAAACAATATTTTGACATATTTTTTGTAAGAAATTAAGTCAATTTTAAGGAATAGGAAAATCAAAATTAGGATTTCTTATACTTGGTCAAAATAAGATTATTTGTTTCATTTTTAGGGTTAGGAAGAAAATTTGTCAAAGTAATTTAGTCTTGATCTTTACCTTGATGAAATATGCACACTTCATACACTTAAACACTTAGGGTTCAAAAATAAAGATTCTTATGCCTTATATAAAAAATGAAAAAAAGAAAAAGAAATATATATATATATATATATATATATATATATATATATATATATATATATATATATATAAACAAATCTAATTATTGATTAGTTAGGTGCTTTGGCCTAAGCAAGCCTTAGTATTTATGCGAAAGATGATTAGATAAGTTTGAAAAATATATATATATAAAATCCTCTAATTAAGCTGGGTATTTGTGCCTAATAAAGCATAAGTATTCACGCCTAAAAGGGGTTCATATAATAAAATCCTTAGTTTTGTGGCCTTATTTGCTCGAGTCCTTAAGTCCTTGGGTGTTTTCTCACCCGGTGCCCTAAGACCGTTTGGTTTGGGAGTCATCGATTAAAGGCTCGTTACATGGGCAGATTAGAAAGCCTAATAGAACTAAGAAATAATACCACAAAAAAAAAGAAAAAACATATATATATATATAAATAAATAAGGCATAAGAGTTAGAGTTAATGAACCCTTAGTCAAAATTTTAACAGTCACAAGGTGCATATGACTTAGGGTAAAGTAATAGACTAGATGAGAAGCACAATTTGACTCCTTACTTTGATTGATAACAAATTTTTGAATAGAGACTAAGTTTAGGAATAAAAAATTCAGTTTTCCTATAGCTTATAGATTACTTAAATCTTACAATTATATTTCAAATATTTTTCTCTTTCAAAATGCTTTTCGAAAATACTAACTCTTTGTTTCCCTTTCTTTATGAATTTTGTGGGTGTAATCCGCTGAAAACCCTCACGAGACAAAACTCGTCCTCCAGGAGAAACCTAGAGGTTTAACGGCTTGTTGCACATGCTCAGCGCAATCGCGTGACCTGCGAAAGTGGTCTAATAATAATCCTTAGTATAGTTTAGTTGTTTTGCTCGAGGACGAGCAAAAGATAGGTATGGGGGTGTGATTGGTCGCTAATGTTGCATATTTAGTATCATATTTCCATACTTATTATAGAATAAAATTTGCATTGTCCTAATTAAATGTTTAATTTATTTGCAGGCCCATTCCTTAAGGAGATGAAGAGAAATGAGCCTAAAAGCCCACCAGAATTCTGAATTAAATCAGAATTAATTCGAGCTCAGTAAATCAGGAAAAAATCAAGAGGTTGAAAACCGGTTGAGAAGAATCCTCTCAGAATCGATCGGTTGAAGCAAAAATCAAAGGCCATTTCGTCAAAATCCCAAACTCAAACGAAGAAACCAACTGAAGATAAAAGCAGAAGGGAAATCCAGCGAGACCCACCAACAGGGTGTGGCCACCTGGCCACACCCTGGCCGCGGAAACGCGGCCAGAGCCGCGTTTTCGCGGCTTTGTTGTGGAGTTAGGGGGAGCGTTTGCTCCCCCGATCTCCCCGGGATCCTGTAGGTTGGGTTTTTGCCTATAAAAAGCCAGTATTTGAACTGAAAATGGGACGACCATGCAGAGATAGAATTTAGCCTAGTTTTCATTTCTTGTAGTTTAGGTCTTTCTTTTCTTTTTATGTAATTTGTATGTAAGCTTAGGTTAGATGAAGATTCATGTAAGTAAGAGAGAGGCTTATGTTGAGAGTGACACCGATGTACCCTCCTACTTTCTTTCATTATTTCTGCAAGTAATAAGGTAAATGTTTTTGTTTTATGTTCGTATTTACTTTTGTTTTCTTCTTCCTCTTTCTACTTTACCTCTTTTATTTTTGATGAGCTTGTGAATCCAGAAGTATAAGTATACAAAAGCCTTTGTGAGTGCCAACGATACTTCATGAAGACGTTCTCCTCCTCATGATCCGTATCACTTCATTCTTGCAAGGCTTGATAATAATGTGAACAGGGACTGAGCTCGATCCTATGATCTATGCGGTGAACGCCTCCAAAGTAAGGTAGAACACGCAAGGATTCCAGGTAAGTCATCAACCAAACTAGGTGAGTAATTCCTTAATCTTCTTTCTTTTCTTTTATTTCTTAGTTTAGATCGCCAACACAATTTTTTTCACTACATCTTCCAAATCGTTTTTACTCTTTTTTCCAATTCATTTGTACATAGTCACTTTCTGATTTTCTCCACCTTCTCATTCTACCGTCTTCTTTCTAACTTTAACCTTTAACTCTTCTTTCATGTTTTCTTAAAACAAAGAAGAACATTCGTTTTATTTTCATAAAGATTTCAATAAAGAACTTTGAACGCTTCTACCGCAAACCCTCCTTGTGGATCACGACCCGCATAGCCACTTGCTATAGCGGTAAGAATTGAGCACTTGCACATCTTTATTCTTCGATCTAAAGTTTTGTATTTTATGTGCAGGTTTTGCCTCAATCACAACACCAAGAAGATAACCTTGTACAATACTTCTCTTTGAGTGATTACAAAATAACCTATAAGCCTTGAGACTTGTATGTGATCGTGAATAAGGACCCTTATAGGTGGACTCTCAGAATTCTTCACTAGAAGATTGGAATTTATGTGAAGAATAGAAAGTGAAAAACTAGTTTTCTAGAAAATAGAATTTTTTCAACAGAGTTTGGAAAGAAAACTAATCATTTGAATTGGTGTGTTTAGCATAGGTCAACATCCCTATTTATAACTGAAATCTATGGTCAGTTAGGATAGTTATCAAGTCAAATTTGAATATCAGAATGTTAGATAAAACACCAGAAATTAATAACTATTTAATAGTCAGAAACTGTTATAAGTCGATTAGGACAGGGAGTAAGTCGACTAGGCAATGACACTTTGCCTCGGTTAGTCAATTAGTCAAGGAAGCAAGTCGACTACATCAAGACTGACACAGATGATAAGTTTCTGAAAACTATAATTAGTCGACTAGTAGAAATGGTTAGTTGACTACAACATGGATTAGTCGACTAGTGATGTAGGTAAGTTGACTAGTGCTACTAACAGTCAAGAAACAGAAAGTTGATATCTTTTCTGGATAGGACTTAGTCAACTATAGACTTATGATAAGTCGACTATCAACTGTATTAGTCGACTATAAGAAGGATCAAGTCGATTAATAAGACTATTTGTGTGTGTGATCAGACATTTAACAAATATCTAAAAATACACAAAAATAGTGCAAATTACATTTGTTATCATCAAAATAAGTTCCAACATTCTCCCCTTTTTTGATGATGACAAGTGTGTATGCACAAGCTCCCCCTATAGAAAAACTCTCCCTATAGAAAACAGGTTATAACAAATATATATAACAAGTGTTCTACCCCTGTATCATAGCATACATATGATATTTTCAAGTGTTAGAAATAACTTATATCATCAAGTATTCTCTTTTCTTTATATGGTACCTATAAGATAAAACATTGTTAATGGTACCAATCAAAACATGATCAAAACATTAACCTTTAGGAATCCAAACCCGATTTGAATTTGGTTTTTATCTGTTAGTATAAACATAATTGCATGAATTACATATATCATGTACATATGATGCAATATAAGTATTTTTATCTATATTATTTAGATTTTAGGAATCCAAATATATTTATACTTTGATTTCATGGTTTTCTAAACAAAAGAATTATCATTATTCTTTTTGTAGACATGTGTAGTTCTTTCAACATTATTTTTTGAATAACCAAGACTAATATGCTTATCTTTTGAAAATTCAAGTCCAAAATGATTATAAGAAACCTTTTGATATGACAATATATCATTTAAATTTTCTTTTCCTTTATTAAACTTTGTCACTTTATTCAAAAGTTCTTCATATTTATCTTTGAAACTTGTCATGTCTTTATCTAAAACAGAAATTCTTTCATTTAAGATATAGTTTCTCTTTTAAGCAAAACATTCTCTTTTAAGAAATTCTCATTATCCTCTTTCAATGATGACATAACATTTTCAAAGTCATCTTTTTGAGAATTTACAGAAGAAATTTGAGAAATATAAACAGAATTTTCTTTATTGAGTCTTTTATTTTCTTTTAACAAAACTTTATTTGTAATCTTTTCATTCTTAAGATCATCATATAATTCATGAAATTCATCTAATAGTTTAGTATGTTGTACCTCACTCCTTCTTGAGCCATAAAGCAAATATTGGCATGTTCAGTGGTTTTTTTTTATCTGATGAAGATGAATCACTATTCTCCCATGATACTTGATAATCTTTCTTCTTTTTGAACTTTTTGCTCTTGAATTTCTCTTTATTTTTGGGCAATGGGCAATCCTTCTTCATATGACCTATTTTATTAAATTAAAACATGTAGGATTAAACTTACCTTGCTTCAAGAACTTTTTAAATTTTCTTGAGAGCATTGCCATTTTCTCTTCATCATCTGAATCGTCCATATGTGAGGATGTATGGAAGGCAAGTACTTTTTTCTTTGATTGAAGTTGTTGTTCATCTTTCTTTCGATCTTCGAGTTGCACTTCATGTGCCATTAAATTACCAATAAGGTTTTCTAATGACATTGTTGAGAGATCATTTGCTTCTTTTATTGCAGTGATTTTCTTCTCGCAATCTGACGTGAGTGCACGGAGAACCTTTCTAACTTTTTCCACTTAAGTGTATTCCTTTCCAAGGGCTACTAAGAAATTTGTAATATCTGTGAATCTTGTAATCATTTCTGAAATTGTTTCGTTCTCCTTCATTTTGAAGAGTTCAAACCTGTGAAAAATAACAGAAATTTTAGACTTTTAACCTTATTTGTACCTTCATGGGTTACCTGTAGAATCTGCCATATTTGATTTGCAGACCTGACCATTGATACGCGATTGAATTCTTCTTTGTTTAAGACACAGAACAGCGCGTTCATTGCTTTGGTACCAAGGTTTGCAGACTTCTTTTGTTCTTCATTCCACGTACTATAGTTTGTGGTCGGCTTGGTGAAAGATGCTTCTACTAAGTTTAAGAGTTCATAATTGAGTGATTGCAAGTAGATTTTCATTCTACACTTTCAGTAGCTGTAATTTGATCCATCAAATAGTGGCGGACATTGTGTAGAATGTCCTTCTTTGAATTGCGATGAAGGAAACTCCATTGCCATCCTTGTATGTGGGTGTTGACCGGGTATACAGAGTAGTGTATACCGGACCGGGCTCTGATATCAATTGTAGGATCTAAAAATTATGTCAACACAACACTAAAACAAAGATAATTAGCGTTAAATAAAATATCTTGCAAGAAAGAAAATAAATCTCAGAAAATATGCAAACACAAACACAAGAGATTTTATCCTAGTTCGGTCCTCTTGACCTACATCTAGTCTCCAAGCAACCCGCTTGAGATTTTCCTTATCCTGATTTTGTACACCCAAAATCACTCCATGTACACCACTTGATAAAACAACCTTTGCCAAATCTATATAACTCTACTCTACACTAAGAAGACAATTTCCTTGTCCACCTCTTCTTAACACCAAGAAGATAACCTTATACAATACTTCTCTTTGAGTGATTACAAAAAAACATATAAGCCTTGAGACTTGTATGTGATCATGAACAATGACTCTTATAGGTGGACTCTCAGAATTCTTTACTGGAGAATTGGAATTTGTGTGAAGAACAAAAAGTGAAAAACTAGTTTTCTGAAAAATAGAATTTTTTAAACAGAGTTTGAAAAGAAAACTAATCATTTGAATTGGTGTGTTTAGCCTACGACAACATCCCTATTTATAGCTGAAATATATGGTCAGTTAGGGTAGTTATCCAGTCAAATTTGAATATCAGAACGTTGGATAAAACACTAGAAATCAATAACTATTTAATAGTCAGAAACTGTTATAAGTCGACTAGGACAGGGAGTAAGTCGACTAGGATATGACATTTTGCCTGAGTTAGTCGACTAGTCAAGAAAGCAAGTCGACTACATCAAGACTGACACAAATGATAAGTTTCTGAAAACTATAATTAGTCGACTAACAGAAATGGTTAGTTGACTACTACATGGATTAGTCGACTAGTAATGTAGGTAAGTCGACTAGTGCTGCTAACAGTCAAGAAACAGAAAGTTGATACCTTTTCTGGATAGGACTTAGTTTACTATAGACTTATGATAAGTCAACTATCAACTGTATTAGTCGATATATGAAGGATCAAGTCGACTAATAAGACTATTTGTGTGTGTGATCAAGACTTTTAACAAATATCTAAAAATACATAAAAATAGTATAAATTACATTTGTTATCATCAAAATAAGTTCCAATAACATACAAGTTGAGTATAAGATTCACCAAAAAATTACTTACTATCAATATAATTCATCACATATCTCACCCACTCTTCCTGAACTTCCTCCAATTCCTGATCTGTATATGCAGCTTTATTTTCATTGAACTGCAAACATATTCATTTTTTATTTGTGTTAATTGTAACATTAACAAAAAAACATAAATTTGATTTAGTTTAGAGGATTATATCTTTTTTGGAATAAGATTAATTTGTAATGTAATGATTTGACACACAAACCGCATAATATAGTATCCACGCACAATAGAATCGGGTTGACGTGGACACTGCAAAATTGAAATATATGTGTTAAGTAAAAGTTAAAACTTAAACTTTTATCATTGATTTTTAAAAGAATTACCTGAATCCTCTTCCATGAAGAAGGTTTACCCCGTCTGCTTGGATTGAACAGGATGATTGCCCTTTTCATAAATTTCAGAAATTAAACAAGATTATTAATAAATATTTTATGATAGATGTTATGAATAACTTTCGAAGTGTTTGATGCATTAATAAATATACACAAGATTAAACACTCACAAATTAATTGTTTTCTCAATCGGTCTTCACACTTCTCCTCCCAACGAGTCAAACCAATATATAATAAAGAGCTGGATATATCACGCACAGCGTCCAATGGGCACTACAAGATAAATTTATATATGAGAAATTAGATTAAATAACAATTGAATTTTATTATAAAAAATCAGTGCTTACCTTGTTGGCCCAAAGGCCATTATCCCAGTTATTTTGATGATAACAAAACATATTTAGTTATGTATTTAATATTTTTGTTTAAAAGGATTTCAGGTTCAAGAACAGGTTTTTGACGGCTCCGCTAAAAGACTCACAAGTTTGGACGCCGCAAAAATGAAGATTCCTAAGCTATGCACAACTAGAATGCTTCGGGATCAAGATGATGATGTGAAGATCAAGACAAGATCAAGAAGACAAAGAAAACAAGATTTGTATTTTTATTTTTATTTTAGATATTTTGTCAAAGCTAGATATTAGAAGTAGAGCTATGGGATTATCACACACACACCTCTTAGTTAGGTTCATGGCTTCAAAAAGATTTTCAATTTCCATTTCTAACTTAGTTTTTAAAGTGAACATGTTTGGAAATAAGTTTTTAGAAAAACAATAGTTTTGAAAAACAATTTTATGGAAAAACAAGTTTCTATCAAAAGAATTTTTATCAAACTATTTTAACATGATAGAAGTATGACATATGCTCATACTCTATGTTTTTACAAGTTCCAAAATTTTACCCAAGACCTAAAACCAAAACCCCAAATTTCTGGTTCTGGAAGTTCTGATTTTTCAGAACTTACAGTGGCCGGTCGACCGACCCGGTCGACCGATGTGCACAAACTGTGCACGTCTATATCAGTCGACCGACCCGGTCGACCGAGGTAAAATTGCGTTCACAGGATTTTTCGGTCGACCGACCCGGTCGACCGGCTGCCCCAACGGTCAGATTTTTGACCGTTGGCGGTCGACCGACCCGGTCGACCGGACTCTGTCAAAAGTTCTGACAGATCCAACAGCTATTTTTTCTGGCTGATTCTCTTTTGGGATTTGATTCCAATGGATTTCTTAGGATGTTTTTGACCCCTATAAATAGGAGGTCACTTCAGTTGATATGACTAACAATTTTAGAGCCATCAAGAATATTTTTACAAGAGATTTCTAAAGATTTCCAAGCTCTTCCTTTTAGACAAGATTTTCTCTCAAAAGCCAAAATTCCAATCACCCATCTTGAAGCCTACATCTCTACTTCTCTCTAGCTTAGCACTACACAATCCCGTATATCTACATCTACATATTTGGTTCTAGGATTGTGCTTAGTGAGCTTTTGTAAAGTGATCAAGTGTTGATCACTCTTTTCTTACTTGAGTGAAGTTGTAGAGGCATCGGCCTCAAGGCGAGCTAGTGTGCTCAAGGTGGTGTTGCGGCATCACGAGAGACGGACAAGTGTGTCCTTGTATTGTTGATCCAGTGGGATCCTCAATAGTGGAAATCCTTCAAGTGTGAAGGCGGGGACGTAGAGCGTGGCTCGAACCTCGGAAACAACTCCTTGTGTTTGCGTTTGATCAAATCTCTCTAAACTCTATCTCTTTATTACTTGCACTTTTATATTGTCTATTACTTGCAAGAATTTGTGTATTGTGCTAATTGTTAAGTTAATTTTAAATTCCGCATTATTGCTATAATTCATATAGCCATCACCTATTCACCCCCCCTCTAGGTGATTTCAATTGGTATCAGAGCCTAACCCTACAACTTAGGTCTAACCACCTTAGGGAGATCCATATTTGGCTATATACATTTGTGTTGCATTTACATTTGCTTGTGCATTCATGGCATCCATGGACTTTTCTAGCATTAAATCCCCACCCAAGTTTGATGGTTTAAACTTCCCCATTTGGAAGGTGAAAATGAATCTCTTCCTTAAATCCCTAGGAGTTAGGGTAGCTAGGGCTATAACCAAAGATTTTATTGAACCCACTAGTGATGAGAGCACATGGTCCGAGGATACTTCCAAAGACTATGAGGCTAATGCTAGGGCACAATATGCATTAACCCAAGCATTGAATGAGGATGACCTTGCACGCATAATTAATTGTAAATCCGTATTTGAAGTTTGGAACATACTCATTGTGACTCATGAGGGAACGTCTCAAGTCAAGAGAGCCAAAGTTGACTTGCTACGTTCTCAATATGAGAACTTTTACATGTTTGAAAATGAGAGCATTGATGATATGCTCACCCGTTTTACAAAAATAACTAATGCGCTTTCTTCCTTAGGCGACAAGATTGATAATGATCAAAAGATAAGGAAGGTGATTAGAGCTCTTCCCAAAGCTTGGGAAGTCAAGGCGACCACACTCAAGGAGCTCAACGACAAAGAGGAGATGGACTTCTCCGGCTTCATCGGAAATCTCAAGACGCATGAGATGGAGATGAAAGTTAGAGAAGAGAGGGAGGCACCAAAGAAGAAGACGATTGCCTTCAAAGCCACTCCTACTACCATTGAGGAAGATGACTCATCCGAAGATTGCGATGAGGACTTCGCCATGCTCATCCGGAAGGTGGGCAAGATGTTTTACAAGAAGGGACGGCAAAGTAACTTCCGAAGAGGGAAACCTCAAGGAAGGTACGAGAAGAAAAGAGAAGAACCCGGTCCTTGCTTTCATTGCAAGAAGATCGGTCACCTCATAGCCGATTGCCCCGCTCTACAAGCAACCACATCCAAGAATGGGCAAAGAAAGAAGAAAGCCTTGACCGCTACATGGGATGACTCGGAGTCGGAATCCGAAGAGGAGCACGACGCCGCCAACATGTGTTTTATGGCACAAGGTGAGGAATCATCTAAGGTATGTCTAGAAACTTCCATTGATGATGATGATCTCACAATGGATGAACTTGCTCAATTTTTTGAAGAATTGCAACATAGGTATGAGATTTCACAATCTCATAATAAGAAATTGAAAAAGGAAAATGATGTTTTGAAAAATAAACTTGAAATTTGTTTAAAAGAGAAAAATGAGTTATCTACTTCTTTTGAAAAATTGAAAAATGATTTTGATAAGTATAAGGTAGCTAATAAGGAAAAACCCCCATGATCTCTAGTAATAAAATATTTTTGTTGAAATTCAAAAACGTGTTGATTCTCTAGATAATACTTTAAAGAAATGTGCATTTGATTTTAACAAGCTTGCATCTAAATTTCCTAAGGGAGTAGCCCAAGGGAAACATGTTCATCATAAACACTCTACACATAAACATGCACACACACATAACCATGTTTTTATGTACAATAGTGGTAGAATTTACATTTGCACACATTGTGGCCGCAAAGGCCATTTAGAAAAATTTTGCTATGCTAAGAATAATGTAAAGAATAAATTTGTTTGGGTTCGCCCCGGATCTAACCCCAAAGGACCCACTAAGATTTGGGTACCAAAAGAGCCACCGAATTTAAATGATACAGGTATAGGTGGATCTACCCCCTCCAAGACTTAGGAGGAGGTGGTGCCCGGGTGGTTGATGCATCGGAGCTTAAAGAACAAATCGTGCATGCATCGCTATCGTGGAGGCACCTATTTTGGAGATTGCCCTTCAATTGGTAACATCTCCATTTAAAAGTTTTTGATTTTTAGTCATGTATACATATGTATAGAATTGATAGTTTGCTTTTGTACTCTATTGATATATGCTTGTATAGAACTACTTTTCTATCATGTTGTATATGTGCCTTGTGTTAACTTCTATATCTTTTGTATCATGCCTTGTTTAATGTATGTCCACATGTATAGTTTATAATTTGTGATTATATAATTGTATACATATACACATTATTTTCATAAATAAAAATAATCATTTATAAAATTTCCTATTTAAACAAACACCTTAAAGATGGCAATTGCGCACCTCAACTCATTCAAGAGGAATCAAGAGGATGAAGTTCAGAACCCGTCACTGGGTATTCGGCTTCAGCATCTTTAAAATCTTTGTCTAAATATGAAAATAAATTTAAAAAGGGATTGCATGAATTTTGATGTTGTAATAACTTAATGAAGATTTAAAACCTGTTGGTGTACTCCTATATGTTTAATATGTCATACCTATTTTGACTACTAATTTATTTAAAATTTTTTTTGGGCCAGTTGCTGATAACAGATTTCAGGCAAAGCCGGTCGACCGACCTATAAAGCCCCGGTCGACCGACTCTGCCTGAGAAGAAATTTTTATTTCTTTTCTGTTATCGGTCGACCGACTATGTGTCCCGGTCGACCGATCTTGTCTGCAGAGCTCTCGGGATAAATCGGTCGACCGTGCCGGTCGACCGCTCTATATTTACAGAGCTCTCGAGTTGTTTCGGTCGACCGACCCGGTCGACCGATCGTCGAATTTTGCCCTATAACTGTCTTTTCTCTTCACTTTTTTCTTTATCTCTCTCTCACTCAGCCGACGAACCCATCTCCATCTCTCTCCAAAATTTTCTTTTTCTCTCCAATCACTCAACCGTTCTCAAATTAATTTAAAACCCATCTCAATTTCCTCATTCTACTTCCAGATCTTCGATTTCAGGTTCATCCAACCACCAGATTCGGAGAATTTCAAGATTTTCAGTCTAGGGTTTTGGATTCTCTCAGTTAAGGTAAAAATCCAATTTTTGACTCTAATTTTCATTTCTTGCTTTGGAATCTATTATCTATTGTCATCAATCTAGGTTTCTAAGTATCTAGATCGTGCCTTAAACTTGATTACACCTAAAAATCCAATTTCATCATGCCACCTAAACGTTCCAGATCTGAGAAGGGAAAGGAAGTTGCACAACCTTCCTCCCAAGTTCCTAGACCCGTTAGGCTCTTCATTAATGATCTTGCAGCTGATCGATACTCCCATTTCTCCACTAGGAATATCAACTCAGGGAGGTTTGTTGTAATCCAAGATTTCGAACACTTGAATATTCCACACATCCTGCAGTCCAACAATTTAGTGGAATTTTTGACCATCAAGGAACAAGTTTACACCTCCCTTGTTCCTTACTTTTATGCTAATTTTGAATTCGATGGTAATCGGATCACATCTAGGGTTTTAGGTAGAGATATCGACCTCTCTATCGGTCGATTTGCTAGGATTCTGCATCTCTCCACTGGCGGAGCAAATGTGTACACCCATGATTTGCATGACTTTGAATTCCCGGACGGTGAGTCTGCGCTCACCGCCTCTACCTTGATCCACGGGGATGACAACCCCGGTCTAGTAAGGAATGAGGTTGTGAGTAGGTACACTCTCACTGCTCAGGTCCTTGCTAAGATTATTTTCTTCAACATTGTCCCCAAGCATGGTGAGTATAGCAACGCTAGGGGTTGCGTACCTTTGATTATCTATTGCCTTCTTCGAGGCATTAAGGTAAATTTTCCTAGAGTCATAGCCTCTCACATGGTTTCTGATCAGATCCGTACTGCGGGTAGAAGCTTGCCCTACGGCATGCTTATTACCCATCTTCTTAGGGCTCTTGATTTTGATCTTTCTGCCGAAACTCCCTCCAATCCTTTGACCAACATCAACGGAGTTGTCCTGAAGATGATGGAAGCTCAGTTGCGTAGACACGCTCCTGTGCAACCACCTATTCCTCCTGTTGGTCCTGGCTCATCGTCTGCACCTGGATCCTCTTCCTCTTCAGCCCCAGTTTTTCCTCCTGAGTTTCTGGCTCTTGTCTCTTCGGAGGTCCGCTCTCAGATCGAGGCGCACCAGGCCTGGGTCGAGAAGCGCGACGCAGCTATTCGTGCAGAGTTGGATGCTCGTGCCTTTCAGGATGCTGCTTTTCGGGCGGAGATCCGGAACAACATGTCTTATTTTGCTGAGTCCATGAGATTCGTGGACGTTCAGTTTCAGGCTCTATTCTCTAAATTTGACATGCTCGTTCCTGACCGGACTCCGATTGCTTGTCGACTCCCAGCCACCGGTCCTCCATTTCCTCCCAGAGCTCGTTCGTCTGTTCCACCACCGCGCACCAGAGTCGATGGCATGGATCCAGAGGAGGTTGCTTCTTCCTCAGAGGAAGAAGATGGTGGAGACAAGAAGATGGCTGAGGGCTCATCTGAGCATGCCGGCGACGAGGAGGACGAGGATGCTGGAGATGATGATGATGCTGCTGAGTGACCTCCCCTTTTGATGATGTCAAAAAGGGGGAGAGTTATTTGGGAGAGTTATTTTGAGAGATATACTTGTGTTTGGTTTGTGTTTGGATATTTTGTGATGTAGTACTTTATTTTGTGATGGACATGTAGTATTTGTTGTTTGGACATGTGGTATTTACTTTTATTTTGCTTTGGATATGTATTTTTATTATGTGTTGTGGACATGGACATGGTTGTGTATCTCTTATTTATGTCATGTATGAACTCATTTCATTCATCTATTCTATGACATGAGTATTTGGTATTATTTGTGGCATGGAAATATGGTGTTTACCATTTACATATGTTTTCCTATATATGCATGTGTTGAGGGGGAGCTTCATTTGAAGTCTCTACCCAAAATATGTTGTGATAACTACATATGTTTTGCCATCATCAAAAAGGGGGAGATTGTTGGCCCAAAGGCCATTATCCCAGTTATTTTGATGATAACAAAACATATTTAGTTATGTATTTAATATTTTTGTTTAAAAGGATTTCAGGTTCAAGAACAGGTTTTTGACGGCTCCGCTAAAAGACTTACAAGTTTGGACGCCGCAAAAATGAAGATTCCTAAACTATGCACAACTAGAATGCTTCGGGATCAAGATGATGATGTGAAGATCAAGACAAGATCAAGAAGACAAAGAAAACAAGATTTTTATTTTTATTTTTATTTTAGATATTTTGTCAAAGCTAGATATTAGAAGTAGAGCTATAGGATTATCACACACACACACCTCTTAGTTAGGTTCATGGCTTCAAAAAGATTTTCAATTTCCATTTCTAACTTAGTTTTAAAGTGAACATGTTTGGAAATAAGTTTTTAGAAAAACAATAGTTTTGGAAAAACAATTTTATGGAAAAACAAGTTTCTATCAAAAGAATTTTTATCAAACTATTTTAACATGATAGAAGTATGACATATGCTCATACTCTATGTTTTTACAAGTTCCAAAATTTTACCCAAGACCTAAAACCAAAACCCCAAATTTCTGGTTCTGGAAGTTCTGATTTTTCAGAACTTACAGTGGCCGGTCGACCGACCCGGTCGACCGATGTGCACAAACTGTGCACGTCTATATCAGTCGACCGACCCGGTCGACCGAGGTAAAATTGCGTTCACAGGATTTTTCGGTCGACCGACCCGGTCGACCGGCTGCCCCAACGGTCAGATTTTTGACCGTTGGCGGTCGACCGACCCGGTCGACCGGACTCTGTCAAAAGTTCTGACAGATCCAACAGCTATTTTTTTCTGGCTGATTCTCTTTTGGGATTTGATTCCAACAGATTTCTTAGGATGTTTTTGACCCCTATAAATAGGAGGTCACTTCAGTTGATATGACTAACAATTTTAGAGCCATCAAGAATATTTTTACAAGAGATTTCTAAAGATTTCCAAGCTCTTCCTTTTAGACAAGATTTTCTCTCAAAAGCCAAAATTCCAATCACCCATCTTGAAGCCTACATCTCTACTTCTCTCTAGCTTAGCACTACACAATCCCGTATATCTACATCTACATATTTGGTTCTAGGATTGTGCTTAGTGAGCTTTTGTAAAGTGATCAAGTGTTGATCACTCTTTTCTTACTTGAGTGAAGTTGTAGAGGCATCGGCCTCAAGGCGAGCTAGTGTGCTCAAGGTGGTGTTGCGGCATCACGAGAGACGGACAAGTGTGTCCTTGTATTGTTGATCCAGTGGGATCCTCAATAGTGGAAATCCTTCAAGTGTGAAGGCGGGGACGTAGAGCGTGGCTCGAACCTCGGAAACAACTTCTTGTGTTTGCGTTTGATCAAATCTCTCTAAACTCTATCTCTTTATTACTTGCACTTTTATATTGTCTATTACTTGCAAGAATTTGTGTATTGTGCTAATTGTTAAGTTAATTTTTAAATTCCGCATTATTGCCATAATTCATATAGCCATCACCTATTCACCCCCCCTCTAGGTGATTTCATACGTCGTATTATATGGCGCAAAATACAACTGGCCAGCCAATTCACCTCTTCACAATATGCTCGTGACATATTGAGCCTTCGTATCTATTTCATCTTCATGGGTAAACATATGTAATATATGATATGGACAAATAAAATCACACAAGTGACTCAAGCCCATCTCCACACACCAATCATATAAGAACAAAAAAATTTTAGAAATTACCAAGATGCATCAAATATAAAACAATTAATATTTTGTTGCTAAAAATGAATATATATTAATGATTCTCTTGACATATAAACAGATACGTGCCGCGTTTATCTCTTGTCGAGCTACGAACCTCACATGGTCGTTACATTTGAGGTATATGGTAACCTCAGTTCCAAATACCTCTGTATCTATGGATACTATGATTATGCATCCATCTTTTATGCCTCGCGTATACGTAGCCACTACCACCAGTTTGCTCTCTGGAGTCACCGGCTGGTTGATCGACTCCACAAATGTGTTCAAGCTCCCTGGAGTCACAGTCTGTGCCACCTCTTTCCTTTTAGCTTTTTCCTGTAACTATACAATAGCCAATAATCAAATTACATATTTAAGATTGTGCAAGTTTAATTTAAAATTTAGACTTGCATTTTAATTTTGATAAACATACTCTTGCATTCAAAGTAATAAGTTTCTTCGTCCAAGATACGAACTGATTGAGGTGAAACCTGCACATAAAAATACAGAATTTTAGAACTTAAGAATAATATGTGCAAATACTCAATTCTACCGTGATTGAAACTTGAGATTGCAAAGAAAAAGTAAAAGTTAAAGTTAAAGTTCTTAGTCTCAATTCTATCCACTGCAGCAAGGGCCAAAGCGGGTCAATCCACAGGGAAGGATGCGATGCAAGCTTTTCGGACGATTTCTCTGTATTCCTTAGAACAAAACAAAAGATAATGATTAGATTTGAAATATGTGATTGGAGATATGCAGTTTACTAATCTTCTACCACAACCCATAGTGTAAGTCTTGAAAATTGGATATCATCTTGAAATAAATAAAATCTATCCTAGGTTTATTAGAAGAGATTCAAGTAAGAAAAAATTATTTTAGAGTCTAACTAGTTTGCACTACTAAAAATTCAACAAATGTTCATCCTAACTTCTAAGTATAGCATAAGAAAAGTGTTATCTTAAGGTTATACTGTCAAAGTACTTAAGCATGAATTTATGAAGGATTATGTAGAGGTGTAACCTAGATTAGAAAAACTAACTACCAATTTAATCTTCAAGAAACCAGTCTTAAACCTAGGGTTTCTAAAAATGATTATCAATCCATCCAATTCCTAAACTATATTAGGGTTGTTTAAGAGATCAGCAAACCGCACTTTGGAATTAGTTAATCATTTTTTTTTTTATTTTCAACCTTTTTTTTATTTTGTTTAATGTGAAGAATTATGAAAGATAGAAGAATAAGACAAATAAAAAGATCACAGCATTAAAACGAAATTAAATGACAAAAATTAATTGGCAAAAAAGGTAACCTTTATTTGAAATCAGATCCAAATACAATGCTCCTCCTCCTGCAAAATATGCTAAAAGCGAAATGAAGATTACAGAAATTTGAAAAGAGAAAAACTAAAGAAAACCCTAAGTTCCCGTGCCTGGATGCACCCTCTCTGTTGCTTTGCAAGGGTATTTATAGGAGATGGAAGAAGTAGAGTCCCGGTACAACTCTCCTGCGAAAACTGGTACCCAGCCTTATCCATAGGGCCGCGGAAACGCGGCTATGGCCGCGTTTCCGCAGCTGTAGCTTGTCTCCTGACCACGCGTTTTTGTGCGTGCCCTCCTCTGGTCCGTCCATCTGGGTATATCCTTCTGGATTTGGCATACCGACTCTTTATTTGAAAATTCGGGATAACTTAGGAAGCAAGTTACCCTAAATCCAAATCTCTTTAAAACGACTTTTATCTTTGCACTCTTCTCTTTTTATCTTTAGCCTTATCCTGCAAGCAATTAGGGTTGAGTAGAAGTCTATCCTTTTCCTCTTCTTTTAACAATTAAGAGTTCTTTCTTATCCTTCCTTTTCCTCACTTAGATTTTAAATAAAGAATTTAAAAATCTAAGTTTAGATTAGGTTAGATAATATGAAACTTCTAAATTACTAAACTTTTGCACATGGGCTTGCACATGGGCTTTTTGGGCTTCATCTAGGGTTTTATTTCTTTATTTAAATAATTACTCAAGGCCTGCACACATTAAATAACAAAACTTTAGTAATAGTGCATAATTAAAGAATAAATAGGGAAACATGACAATAAATGTAGTGATGAATATGCATTTTTTACTACCTACACCCCCACACTTATCTTTTTGCTCGTCCTCGAGTAAAGATCAAAAAGAATAAGAAAAGAAAAACTAATCTCACTTTCGTAGGAATTACGATTGCACTTAGCATGTGCAACAAGCCATTAAACCTCTAGGTTACCCTAGAGGACGAGTGTTGTCTCGTGAGGGTTTTCAGCGGATTACACCCACAAAATCCATAAAAAGGAAAATATTTGAAATATATTTGAAGAGACTAAGTAGTCTATAAGTTTTAGGATTATCATTTTTATTCATTCTTAAACTTAGTCTTTATTTAATAAATTGTTATCCATTTTAGGTAAGAATCAAAATTGAATTTTTGTATAGTCTCTTTCGTTACCCTAAGTCATATGCATTCTTGTGAATCTTTACTAGAAATTCTTTAACTTGGACTATCATGCCCTTTTTATTTTTATTTTTAATATGTAAAACTCATTTAATTTTCTTTCGTGTAAGTATCAAGGCTTCTTGAGGCCCTCATACCTAACTAATTGACTATTAGATGTGTTAGTACCTATATAAATAATATTTCTTAGTTTTCTTAGGCTTTCTAATCCACCCATGTAACGAACTTAAAGTCGGCGGCTCCCAAACTGGTTAGTTTTAGGGCACCGGGTGAGAAAACACTCAACGAACTCAAATTCGAGTGAACTAGGCCACAAAGCCAAGGACACTATTTATAAAATCACCTTTAGGCGTGAATACTTATGCTTCTTGAGGCACATGTATCCAGCTTAATCAGTGAATTTCTTTGTTTTTTTTATTATTATTATTTTTTAAGGCACAAGAGTCTTTGTCTTAGAATCCTATAATGTATTAGGTATGCACATTTCATTATGGTAAAAATCAAGACTAATTACTTATTCAATTTTTTCTCCTAAAAATTCAATAATTTATTTATTGTCACCAAGTTTTTAGAAATCCTAATCATGCTTTTCCTAATTCTTAAGACTAACTTAGATTTCTTTCAAAAGATAAGTCAAAATATTGTCCTTTTTATTATATTGTCATTTTTTATATCCTTTTTTATTTATTTATTATTATTTTTTTTGTTAGAACAAATAAAGAAAAAAAATTTCCTCTTCTTTTTTTTAATGTTATGTTAGAACAAATAAAGAGAAAATGAAAAAAATTTATATCTCTTTTTTTTATTTTTATTTATTTTTTTACATTTTTTATTACATTTTACCCTTCCCCCACACTTGTTTCATGCATTGTCCCCAATGGATGAATGAAATGCATGGATGCATGAATTTGGCAGAGAGAGAGTTACCGAAACATTGGGTCAAAAAGACCCATGACTGCATTTACTTCTGGTACTGATTCCAAAAAGATTTTAAGACGTTGACCATTTACCTTGAATGTACTGCCATTTTTCGAGTCGTAGATCTCTATGGCTCCGTGTGGAAACACAGTCTTAACAATGAAGGGCCCTGTCCATCTTGATTTTAACTTACCGGGAAAGAGATGAAGTCTAGAGTTATAAAGTAACACTTTTTGTCCTTGGACAAAAGTTTTTCTCATGATGAACTTATCGTGAAAAACCTTAACCCTATCCTTCGCAATTTTCGCATTTTCATATGCTTCGTTCCTCAATTCCTCCAGTTCAGAAATTAGCAATTTTTAAAGCTCACCGGCCTTATCTAGATCGAAATTCAGCTACTTAATCGCCCATAAGGTTCGGTGCTCTATCTCAACAGGAAGGTGGCAAACCTTTCCAAAAACTAGTCTGTAGGGAGACATTCATAGAATCGTTTTAAAGGCAGTCCTATATGCCCATAAGGCATCCACCAATTTGGTGGACCAGTCCTTCCTATTCTGATTCACAGTTTTCTCCAAGATAAGCTTGACTTGCCTATTGGAAACTTCTACCTGTCCACTGGTTTGAGGATGGTACGGCGTAGATAACTTGTGAGTTATGGCATATTTTCGCATAAGAGCTTCAAAAGTTCTATTGCAAAAATGTGTACTATTGTCACTAATTATGGCACGAGGGGTTCCGAAGCGCGAGAAGATGTTTTCTTTCAAGAATTTGACAACAACTTTTTTGTCATTTGTCTTGCAAGGGACGGCTTCAACCCATTTCGATACGTAATCTACAGCCAACAAGATGTATTGGTGCCCAAAAGAATTAGGGAAGGGTCCCATAAAATCAATGCCCCAAACATCAAAAAGTTCTACTTCTAGAATTGGATTTAGGGGCATCATATTTCGTTTGGAAATCCTTCCTATCATCTGACATCTTGTGCAAGTTTTGCAAAATTTGAATGCGTCTTTAAACAAAGTGGGCAATAAAATCCACTCTGTAGGATCTTTTCGGCAGTTTTGCGGGGACCAAAGTGTCCACTACAAGCAAATTCATGACAAAAGGCTAGAACGCTTCTAGTTTCCTCATCGGGGACACATCTCCTAATAATTTGGTCTCTACAATATTTGAAAAGGTAAGGGTCTTCCCATATATAATACCGAACTTGAGACAAGAGTCGGTATCTATCCTGTTTTGACCAATTAGGTGGTGTTTGTTTTGTGACTAAGTAATTTACTATGTCGGCAAACCATGATTCCTTAGAGATGGCTAGAAGTTGTTCATCAGAAAAATTGTCATTGATGGGCAGTTCGTCGGAAAGTGCGTTTGGCACATAAGAGAGATGGTCTGCGACACATTTTCAACACCCTTTTTATCTTGAATTTCGAGATTAAATTCTTGAAGGAGGAGGATCCAACGAATGAGTCGGGCCTTCACATCCTTTTTTAGCATTAGGTATCGAAGTGCAGAATGGTCGGTGAAAATTGTGGTCTTGGTCCCAAGTAGGTATGGGCGGAATTTCTCCAAAGCGAACACTGCTGCCAAGAATTCTTTCTCGATTGTAGTATATTTTACTTGGGTGTTATTGAGTGTCCTACTTGAATAATAGATCACGTGTTGCTTATTATCCTTGCGCTGTCCTAAGACAGCGCCTATCGCAAAATCTGAGGCATCGCACATGATCTCAAAAGGGTTGGACCAGTCCGGAGGTGAGATGATAGGTGCAGAGATAAGTTCCAATTTCAACTTCTCCCACGCACTATTGCACATATCGTCAAAGATGAAGGGCACGTCTTTAGCTAGAAGGTTGATTGTTACACATATTTGCATATTATATCACCTTCATATCATGCATTTTATATATAAATATGTGATTTTTACCCCTTTTCTCTCTAATTTTGCAGGACCACCACTTAAAGAGAAAAAGCCTTTGAATCACTTTAATTAGTGATAACCAAAGGGGTTAAATCAAAAGAATCCAAGATTTGAATTCAAAATCAGTTGAGATCTGCGCGCCTAACAAAGATTCCAGAAGACCACGTGGCTAACCAACTTGTAACAACCCTGTAACAGAAAGTTGTTAGCTAACAGACTCTCAACGGCCGCGCCTTGCCGCTTGGGCGCGGCAATATCTTGGCCGTTGAGCCCCGGATTTTGTGGCAACGGCCAAGGATCTAGAGGCTTCTCATGGATTGCTATAAATAGGTGGCCAGGGTTCGTGCGCGAAGGCAGTGAAGAGAGAGGGAAAATTTTGGATTAGTTGTAATTTTTGGATTCTAGTTCTTCTCTCCTTCCTCCTTGATCTCTAGCTAAATTGAGAGAGAGTTCTTCACTTGAGAGATTGTAATCAAGACTTGTGACAACCTTGAAGCAAAGATTCAATGGAGCTCTCATCTTCTTTTTACTAGAATTGAGTATGCTTTCTCTTCTTATGCTTTTAATTCTTGCATTCAATTTCTAGTTCTAGTTTAATTCTAGTTGATTTGTTTAGATCTTTGATTTCCATGGAGAATTCTTGCTTTGTTGTTAGTGTAATGGAAGGCTAGTTTCTTGAATGCATGGCTAGCTAAGCTCACCTAGCTACTACTAGCTCTAGTTGATTGTAACTTCAATTCTTGCATGCTTTCAAGTTTCTTGTGAATTCTAATGGAAAATGTTGTATCCTTGGGTGATTGCTTGTAAGATCTCTAGATGAATTGTGTATCTCTTATAAAGAGCATTTGATTGGATCAAAAGGTTGGATTACCATTGGTTATGTCATTTGATTAGCAAGAACAACTCAAGCACCTCAAGCTAACTTTGTAGTTAAGCTTTGAAGTCCTAAAGAGTTTGATTCTTTTCACCTTTGCATTAAATGAGTAACAAGCCTATATTTCCTCATTGCACACCTAGTAAGAGAACCTAGTATTCAAGAAGAGCATTCTAGTTAACTCACTAAAAGGAACACTAAGTCTTAAAGAAAGAATACCACGCACTTGAACATGCAAGTCATTCTCAATTGTCTATGATTCTTGATGAGACAATATTGCAATCAACAAAAGAGGTGGTAGGTTAGCAAAGAGGTTGAGTAATGCTAGCCATGCATCTTTCTAATCAAGAGAGTTTACACATTTCATTCTAGTATTCTTTCCTTTTCTTTACTTCAACACACTTCATTCACTTCATTTCACTTCTTTTTCACAATGCACCACCACCAATTCACAACTTCTTGTATATTGTTTTCTCTTGTGTGATTAACAAAGAAGAGTATTGTTTCTTGTCTCACTAGTATCGTGAAAGCTTCTACGCTTGCTCTCCTCGTGGTACGACTCGTTTTAGCTACTTGCTATAACGAAAGATTGAAACAAGGTATACTTCTTACATATTCAAAGTAAACAAGATCAAAGGTGAATTCTAAACCCTAAACCATCTCTTAAATACCTGATTCTTGTACAATTAACATCATATACCTTGTGAATCTCAATCAATTTTTGGCGCCGTTGCCGGGAGAGCAACGGTATTTTTACAAGTGAGAAACTAAACAATATATCTTCTCTGTTGCAGGTACAGGTTGAAGATTCAGAAAATCTTGCATTGCAGTAACATATAAGCGGACCTGGGCCTCTGCTCTCGAAAGCAGAGACCAGGATCCCTCTGACTTGCCGCGTTCTGCCGCATGGGGCGCGGCAAGAAAGAGTTGACTACTAACCAGTTTTCTGCAGGGCTTTGCTCTCTGCAAAATACTACTGCTCATATATCTGAAATCTTGTATTCTTCACCTGATATTTGCTAATCAACAGTAAAAGATTTGGTGTTAATTGTTAAAAATTGTTTAGACATCTTGCATTATAGGCACGAGTCTTTCAATTACTTTACATTTACTGTTGAAGAGCGCGTGGGACAAGGTACGTAAAGCATTGCATATTGAATAGGATTCACTTGTTGTATGATTTAATTCTGCTTTGAGTGAATTTTGGTTGCTTACATCGTACACTTGCACGAATCAACTTTAAGGGCAAATCCCATAACAAAGATAAGGTGGGGATTTTATCACCCCTTCCTTAGCCCACAAACCATTTTCCCCACGCATTCACTGTCCTAAGCTTCTAATTAAAATTGCTAGACGTTGGCCCCTAGGGACATCCGGACTCATCTAGGAGATTTTCCTAAGGGGGAAAAGTGTTGGAAAATGACTTCCGCGTAATCGGTGTCTAGGAAAGGGGTTGAGGGCCGAAAGCCCGAAGGAAAGTGGTTACTTAATTAAGGAACGTCTCCGGACGGAAAACCTCCCACCTTCTTTACCCTTCCCTGGCCGATTTGCTTATAGTCAGTGTCTGCACCGAACCTCCTGTGGACGATCTATTGTTAGGAGTCGTCTAGGGCAGAAAACCTAGAAGCTAGGATTGATTGCTTTTCTTTTCTCTTGATTGTTATTTTTCATTTTCCGACTGTTTGAAAGGTGCACGTTGGTTGTGTATTTGCATGCGTGAGTGGTATCGAGAACCAATTTCTTCTAGGCTTGTGAGAACTTCTACACTGCCTCACACAACACTACTTAACACAACCATGACGAATAACGTGTCGCTGCAGGATAAGTTCTATCCGATCCGCACATCCATTCCATCCTGCATTCTCCTCCCGGACACTAATGACCATAATTTTGAGTTGAAACCTCAGTTCATAAACACTCTTCCACGATTTCACGGATTAGAATCTGAGGATGCTTACATTTTCATACGAGAGTTTGAAGAAGTATGCCTCATGATGAGGATTTCCCAGTTAAGTGAGGATGCTGTGAGACTTAGATTTGTCCCATTTGCACTAAAGGATATTGCGAAGAAGTGGCTGTACAGTCTTCCTGTCAGCTCAATCTCTTCATGGGATGATTTCGTTAAGGTCTTCCTTAAAAAATTTTATCCCATCCATAAAACAGCCCTCATGCGCAAAAACATCATGCAATTCAAACAAGAGCCCAATGAGCCATTTTGGAAGTATTTTGAGCGCTTTAAGGACTTAGTTGCCCTGTGTCCCCATCACGGTATAGAGAAGTGGCGCCAATGCCAGATTATATATGATGGGCTGGACTATCAGACCAAGACTCTCCTTGAAACCATGTGTCAAGGAGAATTTCTTAAGAAAGATGAAGACCAGGGCTGGGACCTTTTTGAGGCTTTAGCGGAGAAAACGATCCAGTGGGAATCCTGCTCTGAGAAACCCACACCAACAACTTCCAGATCTGGTTTACATTCTATAGGATCCTCAATAGCAGCTGAAGCTAAGATCACGCAGTTGATGAAGAGGATTGAATTGCTGGAATCAAGGGAAAATTCTGTCGTTAGTCAAGTCAACCCATCTTCAGTAGGTAGCCCACCACGTATGGCTAGCTCTGCACCTATAATTCATCCGGGTTGTACTTTTTGTCATGATCTGAATCATGTGTTGGAAGAGTGTCCTGTGTATTACTCTCAAAATTTTCAGGAGAGTATGAATGCAGCGTATACCAGACCTCCATACAATCCTTATTCCAAGACCTACAATCCAGGATGGCGTAACCATCCTAACTTCTCATGGAGTCAGTCTGGTCCTGAGCAGTCGAGACAACCATTTCCACATCAACAATATCCTGCTCAGGCACATCCACCTACTTACCAAAACTCACCAAATTTCAATTCGTATCAGAGTCCACCCAGATTCCAACCATTCCAAAATTCTGTGCCATATCAAGCCAATTTTCAACCCCAATATCAACAACAACAACAGCATCCACCACCCAATCCTTCAGATAAGAAAATCTCTGAGTTGGAGAAGATGATAGAGACTTTGTCCAAAACACAAGCTGCAATGATGAACAATCAGCAGCAGGACATGAATAAACTGCAAATCCAAATAGGACAGTTGGCTAATTCCTTGACTGAAAGGCAAAAAGGAATGCTGCCTAGCCAACCTGTGCCTAATCCCAGAGCCCATTTTCCTCTACATGAAGTTGAAGACCTAGGCCCTAGCCAAAACCAATGTCAAGCCATTCACATCCTTAGGTCTGGAAAACATGTAGACAACAAGGTCTCAAATCAGTCTCAAAAATTTGTTCCAAAATCTGTGTCGAATCCATCAACTTCTGTTCCAGTTCAACCTTTGCAAAATATTCCTTCATCAAGTTCACAACCATCCACGTCTCAATCAAAAGGAAAAGAGAAAGTTGATGAGCAGACTTATAAGCCTATTGCCCCATTCCCAAACAGGCTTACAAATCATAAGAATAATGCTCATATGGAGAAGATCAGAGAGATATTTAACCAAGTACAAATCAATGTCCCTCTCTTGGATGCTATTCAGCAAGTACCATCCTATGCCAAGTTTTTGAAAGAGATGTGTACTAAGAAAAGGAAGGCAAATGTCCCTAAGAAAGTCTTTTTGGCTTCAAACCTGAGTGAATTGCTTAATGGTCCAATCCCTGTGAAGTACAAGGATCCAGGGAGCCCTACCATCTCTTGTATCATAGGGCAGACCACAGTCAATAGGGCTTTGCTAGACTTGGGAGCTAGCATCAATCTTCTTCCCTTTTCTGTGTACCAACAGCTTGGGTTAGGCAATCTTCGTCCTACCCAAATGACTATTCAACTGGCTGATCGCTCTGTTAAGATTCCCAAAGGGGAAATTACGGATGTATTAATACGGGTGGGGGAATTCATCTACCCCGTTGATTTTGTTGTTCTGGAAACACAACCCGTACATAATCACAGAGCGCAAACTCCAGTCATTCTAGGACGTCCCTTTTTAGCCACAGCAAATGCAATCATTAACTGTCGAAATGGATCGATGCGGCTGACGTTCGGAGATATGACGAAGGAGGTTAATGTCTTCCATCTGGGGAAGCAGCCAAGGGATGTGGAGAGTGACTCATTTGACGTCAACTTGATAGAGGGATTGACCAGTGAACACGTGGAGGAGATGGAGTACGAATCTGAAGAGGAATTCGAGTTAGAAGCTGATGACCTAACTCTTGATCAGATTGTTGGATCAGATATTGAAAAGAGTACTAATTCCACTTCTATTCTTCCCTTGCACCACGAGCAACCGGTTATAGATCCAGTCCCTTCTTCTGAGCTTAAGGCTCTTCCCACCCATCTCAAGTACAAGTACTTGGGTGAGAAGGAATCCTTTCCGGTAATCATTGCATCTAATCTTACGGAACAACAAGAAGAGGACCTTTTGACTGTGCTTAGGGAAAATAGAAAAGCCATTGGTTGGACCATGGCTGATATTAAGGGGATTAGTCCTACGATTGTCCAACATAGAATTCACTTGACGGAAGAGGCCAAGCCTAAAAGAGACCCACAGCGTCGACTTAACCCAATAATGCAAGAAGCTGTTAGATCGGAGATTCTGAAACTCTTAGACAATGGGATCATATATCCCATATCCGATAGTCAATGGGTGAGTCCGGTCCACGCTGTGCCTAAAAAAGCTGGCTTTACTGTTGTGGAAAATGAGAACAAGGAATTGGTACAAACGCGTCTTCCAACGAAGATTCGAGTTTGTATTGATTATAGGAAATTGAATAGCGCCACACGTAAAGACCACTTCCCACTTCCGTTCATTGATCAGATGTTAGAGAGATTGGCGGGGCATGAGTATTATTGTTTCCTGGATGGATATTCAGGATATAATCAGATCCCTATTGCGCCCGAGGACCAAGAAAAAACGACCTTCACCTGTCCGTTTGGAACTTTTGCATACCGTCGGATGCCCTTCGGTCTTTGTAATGCTCCAGCAACATTTCAACGTTGCATGTTGAGCTTGTTCTCGGACATGGTGGAGAAATTTCTGGAAATCTTTATGGATGATTTTTCTATATATGGGGATACATTTGAACAGTGCTTGTACCACCTGAAGATGGTTTTACAACGATGCACGGAAAAGAATTTGACACTTAATTGGGAAAAGTGTCACTTCATGGTTAAGCACGGAATTGTATTGGGGCACAAGATATCGAGCGTCGGAATCGAGGTAGACAAGTCTAAGGTGGAAGTTATCACCAAGCTCACTGAACCACAATGTTTGAAGGACATTAGATCTTTTCTAGGGCACGCTGGCTTCTATAGGAGGTTCATTCAGGGGTTTAGCAATATTGCAAGACCCTTGACAAATCTCCTAGGAAAAGATGTACCCTATGTCTTTGATGAAGAATGTCGAAAGTCGTGGAAAGAGCTGAAGGATAGACTTGTTTCTGCGCCTATCATATCTGCACCGGACTGGACCAAGCCATTTGAAATTATGTGCGATGCCTCTGACTTTGCGATAGGCGCTGTTTTAGGACAGCGTATTGAAAACAGGCAGCACGTGATATACTATGCTAGCAGAACGCTTAACGACGCCCAGCTGAATTACACGACCACTGAAAAAGAATTTTTGGCAGTCGTTTTTGCGTTAGAGAAGTTCCGCCAATATCTGCTAGGTTCCAGGACCATCATTTTTACTGACCACTCCGCCCTGAGGTACTTAATGCAAAAGAAGGACGCAAAGGCGAGATTGATAAGATGGATCCTTCTTTTGCAAGAGTTTGACTTGGAGATAAAGGATAAAAAGGGCGTTGAGAACGTGGTTGCGGATCATTTGTCAAGGATCCCAAACGCTCCTCATGAGAAAATACCTATTAATGAAGACTTTCCTGACGAGCACATTCTGGCGATGAGTGGAGAGCCCTGGTATGCCGATATTGTAAACTACCTTGCTACCAGGCAAATTCCTTCCCATTGGTCAGGACAAGACAAACATCGTTTTCTGAGCCAGATGCGGTTTTTCTTTTGGGATGAACCGTATCTATTCAAGTACTGTCCTGACCAAATTATTCGAAGATGCCTTCCAGAGGATGAACACCAGAGTGTCTTGACATTTTGTCACAAGTTAGCTTGCGGTGGACACTTTGGTCCACGGAAAACTGCGGAAAAAGTGCTCCAGAGTGGATTCTACTGGCCCACTCTCTTTAAGGATGCCTTTACCTTTTGCAAGCTTTGTGATAGATGTCAAATGACGGGTCGTATTACACAAAGGAACATGATGCCCCTCACACCCATCTTGGAAGTCGAAATTTTCGACCTCTGGGGCATCGATTTTATGGGACCCTTTCCTCTGTCCTACGGCAACCAGTACATCTTGGTAGCCGTAGATTATGTTTCTAAGTGGGCCGAAGCGATTCCTACACGGACTAATGACAATCAAATTGTCATTAAATTTTTAAGAGAGTACATCATTTCACGCTTCGGAGCTCCCCGTGCGATATTGAGCGACAATGGGAGTCACTTCTGCAATAGGGCTTTTGAAGCCTTGATGAGGAAATACTCCATTTCTCATAAATTGTCCACGGCCTATCATCCTCAGACCAATGGGCAAGTTGAGGTAACAAACAGACAGATAAAACTCATTCTGGAGAAGACCGTAGGACAGAATCGTAAGGATTGGTCCGTCAAACTGACTGATGCCTTATGGGCATACAGGACCGCTTACAAGACTGTCCTTGGTATGTCTCCGTACCGAGTTATATTTGGAAAAGCATGTCACTTGCCCGTTGAGTTAGAACACCGTGCACTATGGGCTTTAAAACAACTGAATCTTGATTTGGATAAAGCCGGTGTTCTTAGGAAGCTGCAATTATCTGAGCTGGAGGAGCTACGAAACGAGGTATACGATAACGCTCGGATTACAAAGCACAGGACCAAGCTGTTTCATGACAAGTCCATTCACAGAAAGATTTTTGTTGTCGGTCAACAGGTTCTGTTATACAATTCTCGACTCCACCTTTTCCCTGGTAAGCTACGTACCAGGTGGTCAGGACCTTTTATTGTGCAGACTGTCTTTTCTCACGGAGCAGTCGAGATTCTTGATCCATCCAATGGCAATAAATTCACTGTAAACGGACAACGCTTAAAGCCATTTTTCACCACAGAGTCATTGTCACACAACGTTCACGAGTTGGGTCTTTCCGACCCAATTTATTTGTGACCTTTCCATTTGTATATTTTCCCATACATTTTTCATGAAAATCATTTGGGGACCTCTTTTGTAAATATTTTTCTTTTGCATTTTTTTTTTTTTTTGTAAATAAAATTTTTTTTTTTTTTTTTTTTTTGGGATTTTTGTACATGAAAAGAATTTCAAACCCTAGGATTCCTTTCATATTCAAAAGTTTTGACCAAGGGTTGTAATTCAAGATTTGACCTAGGGGTAATTTTGTACATCCCACTTTTTACCTACCCTACTTAAACATCTCCTACTCACTTCATCCTTCCTCACCCGAGCACATATTTTCAGATCTGAGAGCTCCTTCCCAAACCCAACCTCCTCCAAAAATTTGATCCCAAAAATCCTCCACTTTGCCGCGCCCTGCCGCCCGTACGCGGCCATTCTGTCAGATTAGGTGCGCCGGAAAGCTTCATTCTGGTTGATTTTCAGTGCTGAACACAGATCCAGAGAGAGTTTTCCCGATACCAACTCTGGTGCCTTCTGTGCACCTATTTTTGATTTCCCCCCACGATTCTCCGGGGGTGGTTTGATCTCTTGGTCCCTTTTTGCTCTAAATTTTAATCATGACCCCTAGCTTATTTGTGGAGAAGGATTTTTCTCTATTATTGAATGATGAAGGGGGATTTGGGCATATATTTTTAGATCGTATTCATGCGTGGAATTGGTACTCCCTAGTATATGATAACTATGATAATGATGCCTATTATTGCCCTCATTTGGTCACAACATTCTACAACTTATTGGATCATGCATCAGTTAATCATAACACTCACCAATTCACGGTTCATATGCCATTTGGTGACATCTTTGTCACCATTCCACTAATTTCTGAGACCACTGATATACCCATTCATCCCCATTACACTGACCCTTTACCACTAGTTGATTACATGCCTCTCATGGGGGTCCGCTGCACCGAGCAGGACCGTGGGCTCAAAGCCCAGTCCACATTTCGAAATGTACACTGCATTGGACGTTTGCTCCAACGCAATGTTTTTGGACTTGATCATTCAACAACTTTCAACAGGCCTGTGTTACAAATCATTCATGACTTAATGACTAATAGACACACAGTCTGTTTGAATAGGGCTATTTTCAACTCCATACTTGATAATTCCTCCCGCACTCGAGGTGCAAAATATTCTCATCCAGTGTTAATTACACGTCTCTGTAGAAATTTTATACCGGATGATGTATTTAACTCATTTGAACGCGTGTATGTTATAGCTGAGAGACCCACGAGTTCATACACTGGTTGTTTACATGCACTTTGGTCACCTCGTGCCCAACCTGAGGACATTCCTGTGGAGTCCTCCTCGGAGGAGAGTTTAGAGGAGGTAGATGAGCCCCAATTCTGGCGACAGGACCCACCAGCAGAACCAAGAGCCTTCATGTCCACCATTTGGAAGGGCATGAAGAAGATATTTAGGGGACAAGTGAGGCTTCGGAAGAAAGTAGAGGAGCAATCTTCTAGATTAGCTGAGATGGAGGCGACTTTGAGGAGAACACAGTCTGCTGGACCAAGCACTTCTGCTGGTCCACAGAGACGGCGGAGGGAGTGACTTTTCACCTTTTACCTGTTTCATGCATTCTTTTTATCTTGCATACATCGAGGACGATGCATGAGATAGGTATGGGGGGGTAGATACTAACTTAGGATTTTTCATTTTCTTGTTAGGTTTTTTATTTTAGGATTTTTACTTTCTTTTTAGGTCTTTTATTTTAGATTTTATTTTTTCTAGATTTTCCACTTTCTTTTTAGATTTTATCTTTTCTTTTAGAAAAAATAAAAATAAAAAATAAAAAAATAAAAACTTTTTGAAATAAGAGACAAAGTTTTGATTTATTTTTAAGAAAATTAAGTGTATCTTAGAGATTAAGAAAGCCTTAATTATGACATCTTAAACTTAGTTGAAGTAATAGATCTTGTTTGAAATTATAGGCTAAGTAAGTAAAATTGAGGAGATATTTTTATCTTGCATTTTTTGCCTTAGATAATATGCACTTTACACTTACACATTTCTTGGGATGGAAACAAAGACCAAAAATGCCATATATATATAAAAAAAAAAAAAGAGAAAAAGAAAAAAGAAAAAAATATATAAATAAAAGATCACTTATTAAGCTGGGAAATTATGCCTCAAGAAGCATGATGACTCACGCCTAACGGTGATCTCACCTATTAAGCTGGGTAATTGTGCCTCAAGAAGCATGATTATTCACGCCTAACGGTGATTAAGAATAATCCCTCTTAGTTTTGTGGCCTTTTTCACTCGAGTCCTTAAACCCGAGGGATGTTTCCTCATCTGGTGCCCTAAGACCATCAGGTCTGGGAGTCATCGGTTATAGGCTCGCTACATGGGTGAATTAGAAAGCCTAATAAAACTAAGGGAAGAAAAAAGAAAAAAAAAAAGAATATATATAAATAAATGGCTTGATGGTTGGAGTTGAAATCCCAGAAATTTTCACTGAGCACGGTGTGCATATTATCTAGGTTTTATGAAAGATAAAAATATTCAATCCAATTTTGAATTCTTACCTTAATTAAAAACAAGATCTTGCATGGATACTAAGTTTAAGGGAGAATGATTATAGGTGGACTTATGACCTAGGATCACTTATATTTTTGCAAAAATAGTTTGTAAACATGTCTCTTATTCAAAATGCGTTTTCAAAATACTAACATTTGTCTTCTTTCTTTATGGATTTTGTGGGTGTAATCCGCTGAAAACCCTCAGGAGACAACACTCCTCCTCTAGGGTAACCTAGAGGTTTAACGGCTTGTTGCACGTGCTCAGTGCAATCGTGTCACCTACGAAAGTGGTATAATAAATTAGTTAGGATTTCTTTTTCTTTCTTTTTCTTTTCTTTTTGCTCGAGGACGAGCAAAAGCTAGGTATGGGGGTGTGATTGTTACACATATTTGCATATTATATCACCTTCATATCATGCATTTTATATATAAATATGTGATTTTTACCCCTTTTCTCTCTAATTTTGCAGGACCACCACTTAAAGAGAAAAAGCCTTTGAATCACTTTAATTAGTGATAACCAAAGGGGTTAAATCAAAAGAATCCAAGATTTGAATTCAAAATCAGTTGAGATCTGCGCGCCTAACAAAGATTCCAGAAGACCACGTGGCTAACCAACTTGTAACAACCCTGTAACAGAAAGTTGTTAGCTAACAGACTCTCAACGGCCGCGCCTTGCCGCTTGGGCGCGGCAATATCTTGGCCGTTGAGCCCCGGATTTTGTGGCAACGGCCAAGGATCTAGAGGCTTCTCATGGATTGCTATAAATAGGTGGCCAGGGTTCGTGCGCGAAGGCAGTGAAGAGAGAGGGAAAATTTTGGATTAGTTGTAATTTTTGGATTCTAGTTCTTCTCTCCTTCCTCCTTGATCTCTAGCTAAATTGAGAGAGAGTTCTTCACTTGAGAGATTGTAATCAAGACTTGTGACAACCTTGAAGCAAAGATTCAATGGAGCTCTCATCTTCTTTTTACTAGAATTGAGTATGCTTTCTCTTCTTATGCTTTTAATTCTTGCATTCAATTTCTAGTTCTAGTTTAATTCTAGTTGATTTGTTTAGATCTTTGATTTCCATGGAGAATTCTTGCTTTGTTGTTAGTGTAATGGAAGGCTAGTTTCTTGAATGCATGGCTAGCTAAGCTCACCTAGCTACTACTAGCTCTAGTTGATTGTAACTTCAATTCTTGCATGCTTTCAAGTTTCTTGTGAATTCTAATGGAAAATGTTGTATCCTTGGGTGATTGCTTGTAAGATCTCTAGATGAATTGTGTATCTCTTATAAAGAGCATTTGATTGGATCAAAAGGTTGGATTACCATTGGTTATGTCATTTGATTAGCAAGAACAACTCAAGCACCTCAAGCTAACTTTGTAGTTAAGCTTTGAAGTCCTAAAGAGTTTGATTCTTTTCACCTTTGCATTAAATGAGTAACAAGCCTATATTTCCTCATTGCACACCTAGTAAGAGAACCTAGTATTCAAGAAGAGCATTCTAGTTAACTCACTAAAAGGAACACTAAGTCTTAAAGAAAGAATACCACGCACTTGAACATGCAAGTCATTCTCAATTGTCTATGATTCTTGATGAGACAATATTGCAATCAACAAAAGAGGTGGTAGGTTAGCAAAGAGGTTGAGTAATGCTAGCCATGCATCTTTCTAATCAAGAGAGTTTACACATTTCATTCTAGTATTCTTTCCTTTTCTTTACTTCAACACACTTCATTCACTTCATTTCACTTCTTTTTCACAATGCACCACCACCAATTCACAACTTCTTGTATATTGTTTTCTCTTGTGTGATTAACAAAGAAGAGTATTGTTTCTTGTCTCACTAGTATCGTGAAAGCTTCTACGCTTGCTCTCCTCGTGGTACGACTCGTTTTAGCTACTTGCTATAACGAAAGATTGAAACAAGGTATACTTCTTACATATTCAAAGTAAACAAGATCAAAGGTGAATTCTAAACCCTAAACCATCTCTTAAATACCTGATTCTTGTACAATTAACATCATATACCTTGTGAATCTCAATCAAAGGTATGTAAGGAGTCTAGCAATTTTGCTAAAATCCTTAATGAACCTACAGTAAAACCCAGCGTGTCCTAAGAAAGAACGAATGTCCTTCACGCATCGTGGAATTGGAAGTTTGGCAATGATCTCCACCTTAGCCTTGTCCACTTTGATCCCTTCCCTAGATATCTCATGACCTAGGACAATTCCATGCTGCACCATAAAGTGGCACTTTTCTCAATTTAGGGTCAAGTTCTTTTCGGTGCATCTATTCAGTACTAGCTCCAAGTGATTAAGACATTGGTCAAATGAATTTCCATAGACGGAAAAGTTGTTCATGAAATCTCTAAGAAGCGCTCGACCATATCAGAAAAAGGCTTAACATACAACGTTGGAATGTGACGGGGGCATTACATAGGCCGAAAGGCATTCGACGATAGGCAAATATCCCAAATGGGCATGTGAACATTGTCTTTTCTTGATCCTCCGGAGCTATTGGGATTTGGTTATACCCTGAGTAACCGTCCAAGAAATAATAATACTCATGGCCGGCTAATCGTTCTAGCATTTGGTCGATAAATGGGAGGAAAAAATGATCTTTCCTAGTGGCGGCGTTCAACTTGCGATAGTCTATGCATACTCAAACTTTGGTAGGCAGTCGTGTTTGCACTAACTCATGCTTGTCGTTTTCTACCACAGTAAAGTTGGACTTCTTAGGGACCACATGCATTGGGCTAACCCATTCGCTATAAGAAATGGATAAATAATCCCATTATCTAACAGTTTTACTATTTCAGCTTATACAGCCTCTTGCATGAGCGGGTTTAGCCTGCGCTGTGGATCCCTCTTCGGTTTAACCCCTTCCTCTAGATAGATTCTATGCTGGACTATCTTAGGGCTCAGTCCCTTGATATCTACCATGGCCCAACTAATGGCTTTCCTATGTCTCCTAAGGGTTGCCAGTAGGTCTTCCTCTTGCCTATTAGTCAAATTGGAGGCAACTATGACTGGTAACGTCTCTTGTTCACCAAGGTAGGTGTACTTAAGATGTTTACGCAAGGTTTTTAACTCCAAAGAAGTAGGTGGCTCGATGGATGGAGGTGTTAAGCTTAAATTTTCCATCTCTATAGAACTTGGATTTGCTGCCCATCAATCTCATCAAGGTTGAGATCACTTGCTTCTAACTCTTCCTCTTCCTTTGGCTCTAGTGTGATCTCCTCGTTGTGCTCACTAGTCATATTTTTAATGAAATTAACCTTAAAGGGTTGGTCGTTCATGTCGTAGGGATGTTTACCTAAGTTGAAAACATTGACTTTCTTGGTCATATCCCCAAAAGTTAATCTCATGGATCCGTTTCTACAATTTATGATTGCATTCGCGGTTGCTAGGAACGGGCGACCTAAGATGACGAGAGTTTGGGACCTAGGATTAGACACAGGTTGTGTCTCTAAAACAATGAAATCGACTGGGTAAATGAATTCTCCCACCCGTATGAGGACATCATTGATCTCTCCTTTAGGAACTTTAATTGATCGATCAGCCAATTAAATTGTAACTTGGGTTGGGTTGAGTTCACCTAATCCAAGTTGTTGATATACGGAGAAAGGAAGCAAATTAATGCTAGCTCCTAAATCGAGGAGTGCTCGATTAATTTCAGCTCGACCAATTGTGTAAGAAATGGTGGGGCAACCAGGGTCCTTGTACTTGACTGGGATCTAGTTGGACAATAGCTCACTAATGTTAGTGGCTAGAAAAACCTTCTTAGGCAAATTTGTCTTTCTTTTCTTGGTGCACATGTCCTTAAGGAATTTGGCATAATTAGGGACCTGTTGGATTGCATCAAGATGTGGGATGTTGAGCCTAACTTGATTGAACACCTCGAGTAGTTTCTCCATGTGTGCATTGTTGTTGCTCCTAAGCCTATTTGAAAATGGGGCTGTAGGTTGGTGCACCTGTCTTGCTAATTTATCAACTTCAGTTTCTTTGGAGATTTGTGGAGATAGAGTGAAACTAGATGGAATGGACAACTAGGATGGGTCCTGTGGCATGGATACATGATTATCAACTTGTTTCCTTGATCTTAGTGTATGAACCAAGTTACACTGGTTTTGGTCTTGAGCCTCATTGGCTTGCCTAGGATTCCTAGGGTTTGGCAATGGTTGACTTGGTAGAGTTCCCCTTTGTCTTTCTTGTTGATTCAGTTGGATCTCTATTCTAGTCAAGACTTGAGCCAGCGTGTCGTGGCTTTTAACTAGAGTGTCCACATTTCTTTCCCTGTTTGAGAGTCTTATTTCCATTTGTGAATTTTGGAAAGAGTGTGGAGGATTTTGACTAGGGAAATTTTGTTGATAATTGGATTTTGGAAATTGTTGGAGAATTTGGGCCTTGTTTGATCATTGTTGCTTGGGCCCTATGAAAAATTTGGATAATTTCTCCAACCGGGATTGTAGGTGGGCGAATATGGATTGTTGGCGGGCTTTGTGAAGGCCACACTCATATGTTCGGGTAAGGTTTGATGTGCGATAAAGACGGGACATTCCTCGAACACATGGTTCATGTCTTGACAATAAGTACAGCCCACCAAAGGTGTTGGGCTAACTTGGTTCACAGAGACTGGTTCTTTAGTTTCAAGAGCTTCTAGTCTTCGCATCACAACAGCTAACTTAGCATTGGTAGCTATGTTGGCCTCAATGGAATGGCTACCTCCTTTAGAAGATGTAGGGTCATTAGTTCTAAATTTTTTCGGAGTTGGTTCCCATTTGATGGTATTATCAGCTAATTCTTCATATAAACCATCCTTCATGTTCGTTCTTTTTAAAAAATCCTCCTTGGCACATGGATTCTAATAGCGTTTTAGTTTGATATTCTAATCCATCATAAAGAACTTGGCAAAGTCGCCATTTCTCTATCCCATGGTGAGGGCATTGGGCAAGGAGGTCCTTAAAACGTTCGAAGTATTTCCAAAAAGGTTCATTGGCTGTTTGGTTAAACTGTAAGATGCTCTTCCTAATTAGTGCAGTCTTGTGGACAGGATAAAATTTCTTTAAGAAAGCTTTGACGAAATTATCCCATGAGGATATTGAACCGGCCTTTAAACTGTAGAGCCATTTCTTTGCTAAGTCTTTCAAAGAGAATGGGACAAATCGTAATTTGATGGCATCTACTCTTAGGCTGGGTATCTTCATCATGAGATATACTTCTTCAAATTCCCTTATGAAAAAGTATGCATCCTCAGATTCAAGTCCATGAAATTTGGGAAGAGTGTTGATGTATTGTGGCTTGAGCTTAAATTGGTCAACACCTTCATCGGATAACTGAATGCAAGAAGGAAGAGAGGTCCTAATAGGATAGAACCTATCTTGTAGTGATGGTGGTTGTGCCATGTGTGAGTCGGGCTTTTGTTCGGGTGGTGAACTGGTTCTAGTTAGTCTAGATGTGAATGGGTCTCTCGACCAAGCTGACATGCACAGTTAACAAACAAGTTCACCCAATCAATCAATGAAAAAGAAAAACAGTCAAAATTCCTATTCTAGGGTAAGCCTTGACCTATTGTTGGCCCAAAAGGTTACACTCTCCATTTGTTTAGAGTTTGATGATAACAAAACAAATAAGTGCTATTTGGTACTAATTAGTTTGTTTAGATAAGTTTCAGGTTAGTACCATATTTGGAGGCCATTGCTTAGCTATTGCAAGAATTTCTAGGTTCATGAAGCAAAGAAGGCTTTTTGCACATCAGGGAAGGAACATAGAAGAGAAGGCTCTAGCAAGGTATCGCATGGCTCAAGACTTCAAGATTGCTCAAGATAATTTATTAGATTTGTTTTTAATTTAGAATTTTGTTAAAGAATAGTGATTAGGTTTGAAGCTCTATCACACACGTTTTTGCGCACATCTTGTTTCCTAACATAAATAGTTTGTATACAATCCTCAACCTATAAACTTATTTTGATCATGTGTTTTAAGTTTTATGTTTTATCAAAACTTATTTTGGTATTGGAATTTATGACAAAAACTTTGATGTACATATGTTTCATGAATATAGGATTATGCTTCAAAATGGTTAAATATCATGTTTTTGTATTTGGAAGAGTTTTGGACAAAACGTATTTTTCATTCAAAATCCAAGTTTTAGAAAATACAGTTTTTGGTTTTTGGTAAAAATGATAAGAGACAAAAATAGTTTATATTGATTGATATTTAAGCTAAACTTTTTACCACATGTTTATATATCAATGCAAAATGATAAAACTATTTTTGGTGATTTTTAGGAGTGTTAAAAAAAAATTTCAAAATATTTTTAAAACTATTTTTCTGTCCATTCCAGACTTCATCCAGTCGACTAAGTCTTCTGACAAGTCGACTTGGCTAGAAGTCGGTCGACCGGGTCGGTCGACCGACGTGCACAAATCTGTGCACGTTTGGAAGTCTTTGGACGGTCGACCGTCCCGGTCGACCGGTCTGAGAGCAGAGCTCTCTGTTTGTTTCGATCGACCGGGCCTGTCGACCGTAGCCTGCAACGGCTATTTTCTTTGAACTAGCGGTCGACCGGGCCGGTCGACCGTACTAGCCGTTTGAACAGTAACGGCTAGTTTTCTGAGTTGTTTATTTTTGTCCTTTTCTCTCTTAAGTGTGTTTAAATGACTTGTTTTGGGTTTAATACATTCTGATTAGCCTTAAAATTATTTTATCTCTAAACCCTAGCCCTCTCCTATAAATAGGGGTGTTTGGGGAGAGATTGGATCATCCTAATTATTACAAGAAAAATTCAAAAGTTTAAGGCATTCAAAAGAGCTTGATTTCTTGGTTTTTGTGCTAAAATTCTCTCTCATTTTCTGAAGTGTTTTCAAGAACTCTCTGATTTCTTTTTCTTTTCTCCTTACACACAAAAGCTTCATTCCTACTCATTATTCTCTAAGGATCTTTGTAAGGGAAGAGAATTTTTGCAAGAGAGAGTTTGTGGTCTTTTGACTACTCAGAGATTGCTTGTACTTGAGATTGTGGAGTTGGGTACTCCGGTGTATTTGTGACATCTTTGTGATAGTGGAAGTGGTTGGAATCCTTCTGGGGAAGGCGGGAAAGTAGAGCTGGGTGCTCGAACCTCGATAACAAATCTCGGTGTTTGCGTTTGGTTTACTTGCTCTTATTCATTGCTCTATTTTCATTGCTCTTATTACTTACTCTCTACATTCATTGCTATAATCAATTGCTTTGTGAGATTGTTGCTTCATAATTTTTAAATTATGCATTGATTAGCATTATCACCTATTCACCCCCCCTCTAGGTGATTTTCAATTGGTATCAGAGCTTGGACTCTAGGTTTTGGCTTAACATCCATAGAGAGATCCTTAAAATTTGCTAGTCAACATTTGAATTCCATTTGTCATCACTAGTAAACATGGCCGATAACATCAAAACCCCTCCTAAATTTGATGGACTCAACTTCCCTATTTGGAAGGTTAGGATGACTATCTTTTTGCAATCCTTAGGTAGCTTAGTGGCTAAATCATTGACCAAACTCTATATTGCACCCGATAGTGATGAGAGCACATGGACCGACTTCAACTTTAGAGAATATGAGGTTAACTCCAAGGCCCAAAATTCCCTCTTAACCGCCTTGAATGAGGATGACCTTATACGGGTAATTCACTGCCAATCCGCCTATGAGATTTGGCAACATTTATTGGTCACACACGAAGGGACTTCACAAGTCAAGAGAGCTAAGATAGATCTCTTGAGGTCCCAATATGAGTCTTTTAAAATGATTGATGATGAATCTATTGATTGTATGATTACTCGATTTACTAAAATCACCAATGGTCTTTCTTCTTTAGGTGATGATATTTCCAATGATCAAAAGGTGCGGAAAGTGATTCGGGCTCTTCCTACATCATGGGAGATAAAGGCCACCACCTTGAAAGAATTAAACGACAAGGACGAGATGGACCTCATTAGTCTCATTGGGAACTTAAAGACCCATGAGATGGAAAAGAAAGCAAGAGAAGAGGCCGCTCCACTAAAGAAGAAATCCTTGGCCTTCAAGTCTTCATCCACTCTTGAAGACGATGAAGAAGATGAAGAAGAAGATGAGGAGCTATCACTATTTGTTCGCAATGTGAAGAGAATGTACCGGAGGAACAAGCTCAACTTCCGAAGGAAATTTGAAGGCAAAGAGGAGAGGAAAATCATATGCTACAATTGCCGAAAGCCCGGACACATCATGGCGGATTGCCCGGAGTTCAAGAAGAAGATGACCTCCTCCTTCAAGCCAAAGAAATTGGAAGAAAAGAAAGCGTACAAGGCAACTTGGGATTCGGAAAGCGAGTCCGAGGAAGAGGCGGATGTAGCGAATATGTGTTTCATGGCAAACACACCAAAGGTAACCTCTCAACCTCTTGATGATGAAGATGATGAATTAAGGAAGTTCGTTCTTGTTCATGCCTTTGTTGAACTTTCCGAAACTTATGATAATAAGAAGATTGAATGTTTTAAATTGCAAAAAGAAGTTGCTTTTCTCAAAAATCAACTTGCTATGGTTTCTAAAGAAAAGGATGATATTTCTTCTAATCTTATTTCTATTCAAAATGAGTTTAATGCCTACAAGGTTTCTTGTAAGGGAAAATCTCCCATTGTTGATGAAAAAGAAATTTCCTCTTTAAAAACTAAAATGGTTGATTTTGAAAAAGTTTTGAAAGAATGTGCTTTTAACACTAAGAAACTTGAAGAAAAATTTTCTAAAAAGCACACCTCTCATGCTAAAGATTCACATGTTAAGTCTACTCATGCTCACACTACACATAACACTTCTCATGCTAAATTTTTTCATGCTCACAACTCTCATGCTCACAAATTACACACTCACTATACTTTTAAATATGGTAGAGTATATAGATGCACATATTGTGGTAAGAATGGACATTTGGCTAAATTTTGTTATGACCAAGTAAATAGGTCAAATAATCTTGTTTGGGTTAATGAGACTAACTCTTTAGGACCCAAGAAAATGTGGGTACCAATATCAAGTCCTAAATTATTTGATGTAGGTACACACCAAGGCTCCAAGACGTAGGGAGCGGTGGTACCTTGATAGTGGTTGTTCAAGACACATGACGTGGGACATCAATAACTTTACAACCCTATCAAGGTACGAGGAAGGTGGCTCCGTCACCTTCAGGGATGACTCCAAAGGCACTATCATCGGTATAGGTAACATTCAAATGGTGCATCTCCCATTATAGAAAATGTTGTACTTGTTGATGGTTTAAAACATAATTTGCTTAGTATTAGTCAATTTTGTGATCGTGGACTTAAAGTTGTTTTTGATGATACTTCTTGCAAGATTTTTGATATCAAATCTAATGATTGTATTCTTACCGATTTTCGTGATGATAATGTTTATATCATTGACATGCTTAATGTGGAATGTTCTACTAAATGCTTAAATGCTTTTGATGAAAATTCTTGGCTTTGGCATAGAAGATTAGGACATGCATCTTTTGACCATCTTGCTAGAATTAATTCTAAGGAATTGGTGAAGGGTATACCTTGCTTGAAGTTTGAGAAAGACCGCATTTGTGGTGCGTGCCAACTTGGGAAACAAACCAAGTCTTCCTTCAAACCAATCAAGGATATCATGTCAACTAGGCCTTTAGAATTAATTCATATGAATCTTTTTGGACCTACTAAAACTAAGAGCTTAAATGGTAGTAGATTTGCATTTGTTTTAGTTGATGATTTTTCCCGTTTCACTTGGGTTTTCTTCTTGGAACACAAAGATCAAACTTTCTCTCATTTCAAAATTTTTCGAAAAAGGGTTGAAAAAGAAAAAGGTTTTCCGATTTTAAAAATAAGGAGTGATAGAGGTGGTGAGTTTGTTAACCAACTCTTCATGACTTATTGTGATGAAAAGGGAATTAAGCATGAAATGTCTTGTCCTAGAACTCCACAACAAAATAGAGTTGTAGAAAGGAAAAATAGAACACTTCAAGAGATGGCTAGGACAATGATAAGTGAGTATGACCTCCCTCATTATCTATGGGCCGAGGCCGTAAACACCGCATGCTATATATCAAATTGTATTTATTTATGTACAAATTCTTCCAAAACATCTTTTGAAATGTATCATTTTAGAAAACCTAATGTTTCATATTTCAAAGTTTTTGGATGCAAGTGTTTATTTTTGAACACTAAAGATAACTTGGGTAAATTTGATGCTAAGGCTTATGAAGCAATCTTTGTTGGATATTCTACAACTAGTAAAGCTTATAGAGTATTCAATAGATCTTCACTTACCATTGAAGAATCCATGCATGTTAAATTTGAAGAATCTAATGTGTTTGTTGAGAATGTTGTAGAGATTGAACCATTAGGTGAAGACATGGAGAGACTATCCTTGAAGGACTCACCCGCTCAAGATGATAAGCAAGAACCAATTGGTGACGTTCAAGAGGATAAAGAGGAAAGCTCTCAACCGCTTCCTAAAGCTTGGAGATATGCCACAAATCATCCCAAGGAGCTCATCTTAGGTGATGCATCTAAAGGGGTAACAACTCGTTCCAAACTCCATGACCTATGTGGTAACTTTGCTTTCATTTCTCATTTTGAACCCAAAAGCATCCTCGAAGCCGAGGTGGACTCATATTGGTTGCTAGCCATGCAAGAGGAACTCAATCAATTTGAGCGCAACCAAGTTTGGCACCTTGTTCCTAGGCCCCACGATAGACCAATAATTGGTACTAAGTGGATCTTTAGAAACAAGATGGATGAGTCCGGAAATGTGATTAGGAATAAGGCTAGGTTAGTGGCCCAAGGTTACACTCAAGTTGAGGGAATTGACTTTGAGGAGACCTTTGCACCCGTAGCACGGCTTGAAGCCATACGGATGACACTAGCTTTTGCATCTTTCAAAATTTTAAACTTTTTCAAATGGATGTGAAAAGTGCATTTTTGAATGGTTTTATAAATGAAGAAGTTTATATTGCTCAACCTCCCGGTTTTGATGATCATGTTCATCCCGATTTTGTTTTTAAACTTGATAAATCTTTGTATGGATTGAAACAAGCTCCAAGAGCTTGGTATGAAAGGCTTTCTAGTTTTCTCATTTCAAATGATTTTATCAAAGGCAAAGTAGATACAACACTATTCACTAAGCATGTTGATTATGATATTTTAATTGTGCAAATTTATGTTGATGATATAATTTTTGGATCTACTAATGAGTTTTTATGCAAGGAATTTGAAAAGGTTATGCAATGTGAATTTGAAATGTCTTCAATGGGTGAGCTTAATTTCTTTCTTGGACTCCAAATCAAGCAATTGCAAGATGGGAACTTCATATGTCAAGCCAAATACGCAAAGGAACTCGTAAAGAAGTTTGGACTTGAAGACTCAAAGGTTTGCAACACTCCCATGGCAACTACCACCAAGCTTGATAAGGATGACCAAGGTAAAAATGTTGATATAAATTATATAGAAGCATGATAGGTAGTCTTTTGTATTTGACAGCTAGTAGGCCGGATATCATGTTTAGTGTGTGTCTTTGTGCTAGATTTCAATCGTGTCCCAAAGAGTCTCATCTTATTACGGTAAAACGCATTATTCGTTATATTAAGGGAACGATTGGAATGGGTCTATGGTATCCGAAAACCGGAGATTTCTCAATGACGAGTTATTCGGATGCCGACTATGCGGGTTGTAGAGTAGATAGAAAGAGTACTAGTGGGACATGTCAATTTCTTGGTAATTGTCTTGTTTCATGGTCCTCTAGGAAACAAAATTCCGTAGCTCTCTCAACCGCCGAGGCGGAATATGTTGCCGCGGGGGCTTGTTGTGCACAAGTCCTTTGGATGAAACACACTCTCCTTGATTATGATTTGCATTATAACCATATAAAAATATTTTGTGATAATACTAATACTATACATATGACTAAGAATGCAAATCAACATAGTAAGACCAAGCACATTGAGATTAGATATCACTTTCTTAGAGATCATTTTGAGAAAGGAGATATAGATATTGATTATGTTTCTACGGATCTGCAACTTGCCGATATTTTCACTAAACCACTTGATTTTGCTACATTTTCATTCATCTGTGGTGAACTTAATGTTTGTGTTATTGAATAAAATGTTTTCTTAACCCTTTTTTATGTATGACAAAAAGGGGGAGAATGAGTTTATGTATGGAAATATGAGCTCATATGGTTTTGGTTCCATATGAGTTTATATATGTTTTGAGTTTTTGATGTGTTTTCATAAATTCTTGTAATTTGAGTTTAAGTGTTTTGCAAGTGCTTTTGGTTTTTGGTTTCATGATTTTTCTTTGTTTAATATAGCATAATTTGAGGGGGAGCTTTCTCCTCACCTATACTTTTGTTTATAGCCTATTTGTTTTGTCATCATCAAAAAGGGGGAGATTGTTGGCCCAAAAGGTTACACTCTCCATTTGTTTAGAGTTTTGATGATAACAAAACAAATAAGTGCTATTTGGTACTAATTAGTTTGTTTAGATAAGTTTCAGGTTAGTACCATATTTGGAGGCCATTGCTTAGCTATTGCAAGAATTTCTAGGTTCATGAAGCAAAGAAGGCTTTTTGCACATCAAGGAAGGAACATAGAAGAGAAGGCTCTAGCAAGGCATCGCATGGCTCAAGACTTTAAGATTGCTCAAGATAATTTATTAGATTTTTTTTTAATTTAGAATTTTGTTAAAGAATAGTGATTAGGTTTGAAGCTCTATCGCACACGTTTTTGCGCACATCTGTTTCCTAACATAAATAGTTTGTATATAATCCTCAACCTACAAACTTATTTTGATCATGTGTTTTAAGTTTTGTGTTTTATCAAAACTTATTTTGGTATTGGAATTTATGACAAAAACTTTGATGTACATATGTTTCATGAATATAGGATTATGCTTCAAAATGGTTAAATATCATGTTTTTGTATTTGGAAGAGTTTTGGACAAAACGTATTTTTCATTCAAAATCCAAGTTTTAGAAAATACAGTTTTAGTTTTTGGTAAAAATGATAAGAGACAAAAATAGTTTATATTGATTGATATTTGAGCTAAACTTTTTACCACATGTTTATATATCAATGCAAAATGATAAAACTATTTTTGGTGATTTTTAGGAGTGTTAAAAAAAATTTTCAAAATATTTTTAAAACTATTTTTCTGTCCATTCCAGACTTCATCCAGTCGACTAAGTCTTCTGACAAGTCGACTCTGCTAGAAGTCGGTCGACCGGGTCGGTCGACCGACGTGCACAAATCTGTGCACGTTTGGAAGTCTTTGGACGGTCGACCGTCCCGGTCGACCGGTCTGAGAGCAGAGCTCTTTGTTTGTTTCGGTCGACCGGGCCTGTTGACCGTAGCCTGCAACAGCTATTTTCTTTGAACTAGTGGTCGACCGGGCCGGTCGACCGTACTAGCCGTTTGAACAGTAACGGCTAGTTTTCTGAGCTGTTTATTTTTGTCCTTTTCTCTCTTAAGTGTGTTTAAATGACTTGTTTTGGGTTTAATACATTCTGATTAGCCTTAAAATTGTTTTATCTCTAAACCCTAGCCCTCTCCTATAAATAGGGGTGTTTGGGGAGAGATTGGATCATCCTAATTATTACAAGAAAAATTCAAAAGTTTAAGGCATTCAAAAGAGCTTGATTTCTTGGTTTTTGTGCTAAAATTCTCTCTCATTTTCTGAAGTGTTTTCAAGAACTCTCTGATTTCTTTTTCTTTTCTCCTTACACACAAGAGCTTCATTCCTACTCATTATTCTCTATGGATCTTTGTAAGGGAAGAGAATTTTTGCAAGAGAGAGTTTGTGGTCTTTTGACTACTCAGAGATTGGTTGTACTTGAGATTGTGGAGTTGGGTACTCCGGTGTATTTGTGACATCTTTGTGATAGTGGAAGTGGTTGGAATCCTTCTGGGGAAGGCGGGAAAGTAGAACTGGGTGCTCGAACCTCGATAACAAATCTCGGTGTTTGCGTTTGGTTTACTTGCTCTTATTCATTGCTCTATTTTCATTGCTCTTATTACTTACTCTCTACATTCATTGCTATAATCAATTGCTTTGTGAGATTGTTGCTTCATAATTTTTAAATTGTGCATTGATTAGCATTATCACCTATTCACCCCGCCCTCTAGGTGATTTTCACTCCTAACTTTAGACTATCTTTAGGAGGTATATTGCCGACCTTAACCACAAGTTAATCAGCCAGGTAGGTGGCAAGACCGGTAGGAGGTTTTCTGTCAAAGACGTTCCTTAATTAAATAACCACCGATCTTCGGGCTTTCGCCCCTTAATCCCCTTCCTAGGCACCGATTTGGCAAGAGTTAATTTCGAACAATTTCCTCCTTCAGCCAATCTCCTAGTGAGTCTGAGTTAATCTAGAGCCAACGTCTAGTCAATTTTTAATTAGGGTTAGGGTTGTGAGTGTGACGGAGATGATTTGTGGGCTAAGGAAGGGTGATGAAATCCCCACATTATCTTGTTTATGGGTTTTGCCCTTAAAAATTTTTTGTGTACATGTAAAGCAGTAGATAAGTTATCACTCAAAAAGCAGTAAATCAGCCAAAAGTGTTTCCTAATCTATATGCAATGCAAACGTACCTTGTCGCCAGCACTCTTCAACAGAATTAAAAAAATTAAATAGACACGTGCAAGAGTCTAAATTTTTTTTATTTTTAAACAAATAAGTTACTGTTAATTAATTAGCAGTGTGCAGGGTGATCACAGAAAAAAATTAACAAAGTAGTAAACTAAATTTGCAATTTGCAGCAACCTGCAGAAAACAGAGTGAGTAGTTCACTACTCAGGCCATGCAAACGCGGCTATTGCCGCGCACACGCGGCTTTGTAGTAGGCTCTGTTGCTCTGCCTTCGAGGGCAGAGGTACAGAGTTGCTATATGTTCTTTACTGCTATTATTTTTCCTGTTCTCTAAACCTGCAAACAGAAAGAAAGAAAGAATTAGTTTTGAGAATATCGTGCCGTTCCCTCACCGGAAACGGCGCCAAAAATTTTGATTGAAACTTGAGATTGCAAAGAAAAGTAAAAGTTAAGGTTAAAGTTCTCAGTCTCAATTCTATCCGCTGCAGCAAGGGCCAAAGCGGGTTGATCCACAGGGAAGGATGCGATGTAAGCCTTTCGGACGATTTCTCTGTATTCATTAGAACAAAACAAAAGATAATGATTAGATTTGAAATATGTGATTGGAGATATGCAGTTTACTAATCTTCTACCACAACCCATAGTGTAAGTCTTGAAAATTGGATATCATCTTGAAATAAATAAGATCTATCCTAGGTTTATTAGAAGAGATTCAAGTGAGAAAAAATTATATTAGAGTCTAACTAGTTTGCACTACTAAAAATTCAACAAATGTTCATCCTAACTTCTAAGTACAGCATAAGAAAAGTGTTATCTTAAGGTTATGCTGTCAAAGTACTTAAGCATGAATTTATGAAGGATTATGTAGAGGTGTAACCTAGATTAGAAAAACTAACTACCAATTTAATCTTCAAGAAACCTGTCTTAAACCTAGGGTTTCTAAAAATGATTATCAATCCATCCAATTCCTAAACTACATTAGGGTTGTTTAAGAGATCAGCAAACCACACTTTGGAATTAGTTAATCATCTTTTTTTTTTTCAACCTTTTTTTTTATTTTGTTTAATGTGAAGAATTATGAAAGATAGAAGAATAAGACAAATAAAAAGATCACAGCATTAAAAACAAAATTAAATGACAAAAATTTAATTGGCAAAAAAGGTAACCTTTATTTGAAATCATATCCAAATACAATGCTCCTCCTCCTGCAAAATATACTAAAAGCGAAACGAAGATTACAGAAATTTGAAAAAAGAAAAACTAGAGAAAACTCTAAGTTCTCGTGCCTGGATGCACCCTCTCTGTTGCTCTGCAGGGGTATTTATAGGAGATGGAATAAGTAGAGTCCTGGTACAACTCTCCTGCAAAAACTGGTACCCAGCCTTATCCATAGGGTCGCGGAAACGCGGCTATGGCCGCGTTTCCGTAGCTGTAGCTTGTCTCCTGGCCACGCGTTTTTGCGCGTGGCCTCCTCTGGTCCGTCCATCTGGGTATATCCTTCTGGATTTGGCATACCGACTCTTTATTTTGAAAATTCGGGATAACTTAGGAAGCAAGTTACCCTAAATCCAAATCTCTTTAAAATGACTTATATCTTTACACTCTTCTCCTTTTATCTTTAGCCTTGTCCTGCAAGTAATTAGGATTGAGTAGAAGTCTATCCTTTTCCTCTTCTTTTAGCAATTAAGAGTTCTTTCTTATCCTTCATTTTCCTCACTTAGATTTTAAATAAAGAATTTAAAAATCTAAGTTTAGATTAGGTTAGATAATATGAAACTTCTAAATTACTAAACTTTTGCACATGGGCTTGCACATGGGCTTTTGGGCTTCATCTAGGCTTTTATTCTTTATTTAAACAATTACTCATGGCCTGCACACATTAAATAACAAAACTTTAGTAATAGTGCATAATTAAAAGAATAAATAGGGAAACATGATAGTAAATGTAGTGATGAATATGCATTTTTTACTACCTATCATACCGCTATAGCAAGTGGCTATGTGGGTCGTGGTTCACGAGGAGGGCCCAATGATGGAAGCTTTTTTAGCAAGTTCTCTTTTAAGTTGCATTCAATGGCTAAAGATCTTCTTTTAGTTCTTTAAAAGAAAAGTAAAAATGAGTTAAAGTTAAGTTAGGAAGAAAGTGGTAGATTGAGAAGGTGGAGAAAATAGAAAATGGATATATACAAAGAAATTGAAAAGAGTGATAAAAGAGTTGGCTGTTGATGGTGTTGGTGTCTAAACTAAAGAATTAAAAAAAAAAAAAAAGCTAAAAGAAATACTTATCTCCTCTAGTTGATGACTTACCTGAAACCCTTGCATGTTTTATCTTACTTCGAAGGCGATCAACGCATAACCCATAAGATCGAGCTCAGTCCCTATTTGCATTACATCATCAACGAACAAGAATAAAATGATACGGAATCTTGAGAAGGAGAACATCATCATGAAATATTGGTGGCACTCACACAAACATAGGAATACTGATACTTCTAGATTCACTTGGATATTCATCAAAACCAAAAGAGGAAAAGTAGAAATAGAAGAGGAACATATAAATAAGAAAAGCATAAAGATGTTATCTTTGATTGCTTGTAGAAACTATGAAAGAAAGGAGGAGGTTATATTGGTGTCACTCTCAACATAAGTCTCTCTCTCTCTTACATGAATCTAAATCTAACCTATGTTTACAAAGAAATAAAAAATTACATAAAATGAAAATAAAAACCTACACTAAAAAGAATAAAAAATTGGCCTGAGAACCTATCTCTGCTTGATCGCTCCATTTGCCTTTGAGATTGTAGGTATTTATAGGAGAAATGCAGAGGATAGAGGACTATGAAGATAGGAGAAGTTGGTTATTTCTGAATTTGAATCCTCCCCTTATCTCCAAACTTGATTTGATGTGGATATCAGTTCTGATCTGCAGCTTGTTGGTGTGTTGATTGCTGAATATAGCTATCAAATGATAGAATTAGAGATAGTGATCAACTTAAGAGTTATAGCCTTTTAAATCTTCTTTCTAAATCATCTTGAATCATCAGATTTGAGTTTCGATGACGAAAGTTATGATTCAAATATTAAAATAATTCAGTCAGAATCTGAGTCAAAATTGCTTCATCTCATCCGTTGATCTTCTCTTAATCCAGTTATCCCTTTGGATTTTGAATTTGGACTCTGTATTTGACGCTATCCTTAGTTGATCTTTAGCTTTAACTACTTGATTCACCAAAAACTGAATTTAACCAATTGGATTTGGGATCATCCTTCTCTAACTAAATAGATCTAGTTAAATCTGAATTTAACTGATATTTATTTGATTTTATCCTCTTTCTCCCCATGATTATCTTCTGCAAAATAGACATTTAAGATAAGTAATTTAGCAGATTTATTACATGATAAATGTGAAAATGTAATAAAGAATAATGCAATAAATGTGTGCAATCACACCCCCACACCTATCTTTTGCTTGTCCTCTAGCAAAACATCAAAATTTAAACCTAAAAAATTATTAGACCACTTTCGCAGGTCACGCGAATCCACTGAGCATGTGCATCAGGCCGTTAATCCTCTAGGTTACCCCTAGAGGACGAGTTTTGTCTCGTGAGTGTTTTCAGTGGATACACCCACAAAATCCATAAAGAAAGAGAAACAAAGTGTTAGTATTTTGAAAATATATTTTGAAAGAGAAGAATATTTAAAGTATTATTGTAAGAGTTCAAGTAATCTATAAGTTATAAGAAAACCAAAATTTTCATTCCTAAACTTAGTCTCTATTCAAAAATTTATTATCAATCAAAGTAAGGAGTCAAATTGTACTTCTCATCTAGTCTATTACTTTATCCTAAGTCATATGCACCTTCGTGACAGTGAAATTTGACTAAGGGTTTTTTTAACTCTAACCTTATGCCTGATTTATTTATTTAATTTTTTATTTTTGGTTGTAATATTCTTTAGTTCTATTAGGCTTTCTAATCTGCCCATATAACGATCCTTTAATAGGTGATTCCCAAACCAAATGGTCTTAGGGCACCCGGTGAGAAAACACCCCAAGGACTTGAGGACTCAAGCAAATAAGGCCACAAAACTAAGGATTTTATTATATGAACCGTTTTTAGGGGCGAATACTTATGCTCTATGAGACACAAATGCCAAGCTTAATCAGAGGATTTTATAGAGATATATATATATTTGTTTATTACTTTTTTATTTTTTAATTTTTTTAAACTTATCTAATCGTCTTTTGCATAAATATCAAGGCTTGCTTAGGCCAAAACACCTAGCTAATCAATAATTAGATTTATTTATTTTTCATAGATATACATATATATTTTTTTTATAAGGCATAAGAATCTTTGTTTTTAAACCCTAAGTTTGTAAGTGTATAAATTGCGCATATTTCATCAAGGCAAAGATTAAGACTAAATTACTTTGACAAATTATCTTCCTAACTCTAAAAATCAAACAAATAATCTTATTTTGATCAAGTATAAGAAATCTTAATTATGATTCTCTTATTCCTCAAAATTGACTTAATTTCTTACAAAAAATATGTAAAAATACTATTTCTATTTCAAAAAGTTTTTAAAAGTAAAGAAAATGTTAACTTTTCTTTTTTTTTAATAAAAAGAAAAACCTAGGTTATGTTAGAACCCTCCCCCACACCTATCTCATGCATTGTCCTCAATGTATGAATTAATGCATAAATGCATGAAAAACAAGAAAGGGAAGAAAATATTACCTTAAGGTGGTGGTTCCGGTGGTGTGATTGGTCCTTGAAATGCGGTCCAATCGAATTTGGTGGAGTTTGGAGGAACTCACCAGAAACCTCTCTAATATAATCTACTAAAATGATGTATATATAAATAATCTTTATAAAGAATTTTACCCATCTAATTTCTAAATTTCATAAATAATTTTAAAGTAAATTTTATCAACACCCTTGCCCCAAAATGGAGGGTGAAAAGATGGAATGATTGACTTGGACTTAGAAAGTACGGGAACTAATACCAACTCAGAAAAGTGACTTAGGTCAAGTAAAGGTTCAGGAGTCGAGATTGGTTCAGGAAGTGGGTCCAAATCAAGAAGTTGAAACTTAAGTCCACATTCATTTCCCAACAACAGAATGTGACTTAACATTGGTAATTCAAGTTAAAGAATGACAGGTGTGGGAATCAAAACTGATTCTAAAATATTACTCAAGTTGGGTAACAAAATAAAAGTCAATATTGATTCAAGAATTTGAACTGGATCACAAATTTGAGAATCTAGGTCACATTTCTCATTGAGTTCAATTTCATAAAAGTGAGAACTTGCCAATTTATCAACAGGACTTTCAAAAGTATAAAATTGGTCAAGTTCAATATGATGACCATAAAAGATTAGCGATTCAATTTCATGATGAATTGGCACATGATTCAAAGTTGTCTCAGAAAAAATATTGAAATCAGGTGAAGACACCGGAGTCATTACTGAATCAGGAAGTAGAATTGAATCACCAAGTTGAGCTTCAGGATCATATTCATTTTCAAGTTCAATTTCAGGAAAGGGATAACTTGCCAAAATATCAATGTGGTTTTCAAAATTTGGAGTTTGGGTAAGTTCAAATGGGTATGCTGAAATGGAATATTGTTTTCCAAAACAAAATCATTCTTCAGCTCTAACAGAATGGTTAGCGACATCAGAAATAACCAAACGGCGAGAATGGAAAGTTTGAACTATTATATCATGTCATGATTACGAGCAATTTGAGCCTGATTCATGGCTTTAAGCAGCTTTTCATAGTCGATTGGTTCATCGTTTTGTTGCAATTATACTTGTAAAGACGAAGTTTTGTTTTAGAATTTGCGGTGAAATTGTGAGTCTGTCAGATTTTGTGATTGTTTCTTGGACTCACGCATACTCATTTTCAAGATTGATGATTTTCTATTTTGAACTGGTGGAACTGAGGATGAATCTTGCAAATATTATCGACAAGGTGGATAAGGAGGACAAGTTGGTTGAAAATTGGATTCGGGGGAGGTGAATCCCAATTGACTCTGTGAAGAGTTGAAATTATTTTGAAAATTATGGTCATATGATTGGGGGCATGGGTTATACTGATTCGGATAAGACCAATCTGGCACACTACGTTGGTTAAAGTTATGATATGCCGAGTTGGTAATATCTGAAAAAGAGGTCAGGGTGTAATATGAATTACCATTAAAATTGAAAAAATTATTGTTATAAGCCATATCACACAGGAAATGTCAAACACAAACAAAGAAAACAAACAAATAAGCAAATAAATAAAACAGAAAAAATCTAATCTAAGTAAGGATAAACCTTAGACTTAGACGACTCCTAACTGGTTAGACTGTCCACGGGGGAACATTGCTGAATCTGACCACAAGTTAATCTGCCAAGTAGGGGCAAGATTGGTGAGAGGTATCCATGCTTAAAGCAACGGACCTAATTATGCCAAACCACCAGCCTTCGGGGTTTCGCCCCTCAATCCCCAACCTTAGACACCGATTTGGTAGGAGTCAAATTCAAATCAACTTCCCCCTTAGGCCAGTCACCTATTTGAGTCTGAGATGTCCCTAGGGCCAATTTCTACTTAGTTTTAGTTAGGCTTGGGTTAGTGAGTGAGGAGATTATTTGTGGGTTAAGGGGGGGTAATGACTTCCCCACCTTATTTTTTTATAGGACAAGCCCTTAAATCAATTTAGTGCAGTGTACAAATATATAGAAAAAAAGTAATACTCAAGCAATATTTCATACAAGAATGAACCTTATACTAAATGTTATGCACACATACCTTAGCTCCAGCACTCTTCAACCGTAAATAGATAATGTAACGAAATAGACACGTGCCTAAATACAAAGTCTAAATTATTTTTACCATTTACAATCAATCTTTTACTGTTGTTGTTAAAAATGTATGTACAGTGAGTCAAATAAAGAAATAAATATCTACAGATATTAAACTTTGCAATCCAGCCAACCTGCAGAAAATACAGGTTAGTAATTCACTCAGATTGTCACAGGAATGTAGCAAATCTGAGGGCTTCTGGGCTCTGTTTTCATGAGCAGAGTCCAGGGCCACTTATATGTCCACTGCAGCCAAATATTTTCTTGTTGTTAAGCCTATACACCAAGAACAAAGAAGAAAGTTAACCAAAAATGTAAACTTAAAAAGAGAATTACTTATCGTCCCTTCCCAATAACGACGCCAAAATTTGATTGAGGTGGAACCTGCACATAAAAATACAGAATTTTAGAACTTAAGATAGTATGTGTAAGTACTCAATTCTACCGCTATAGCAAGTGGCTATGCGGGTCGTGATCCACGAGGAGGGACTAGCGATGGAAGCTTTTTTAGCAAGTTCTCTTTTAAGTTACATTCAATGGTTAAATATCTTCTTTTAGTTCTTTAAAAGAAAAGAAAAAATAGGTTAAAGTTAAGTTAGGAAGAAAGTGATAAATTGAGAAGGTGGAGAAAATAGAAAATGGATATATACAAAGAAAATGAAAAGAGTGATAAAAGAGTTAGGTGTTGATGGTGTTGGTGTCTAAACTAAAGAATTAAAAGAAAAAAAGCTAAAAGAAATACTTATCTCCTCTGGTTGATGACTTACCTGAAACCCTTGCATGTTTTACCTTGCTTTGAAGGCGATCAACGCATAACCCATAAGATCGAGCTCAGTCCCCATTCATATTACAACATCAAGACGAACAAGAATGAAATGATACAAAATCTTGAGGAGGAGAACATCATCATGAAATATTGGTGGCACTCACACAAAGATGGATATACTTATGCTTATAGATTCACTTGGATATTCATCAAAACCAAAAGAGAACAAGTAGAAATAGAAGAAAAACATATAAACAAGAAGAGCATAAAGATGTTACCTTTGATTGCTTATAGAAACTATGAAGGAAAGGAGGAGGTTACATCGGTGTCACTCTCAACATAAGTCTCTCTCTCTCTTACTTACATGAATCTCAATCTAACCTATCTTACAAAGAAATAAAAAATTACATAGAATGAAAATAAAAACCTACATTAAAAAGAATAATAAATTGGCCTGAGAACCTATCTCTGCTTGGTCGTGCCATTTGCCTTTGAGATTGCAGGTATTTATATGAGATATGCAGAGGGTAAAGGAGTATGAAGATAGGAGAAGCTGGTTATTTCTGAATATGAATCCTTCCCTTATCTCCAAACTTGATTTGATGTGAATATTCAGTTCTAATTTGCAGCATGTTAGTGTGTTAATTACTAAATATAGCTTATCTAATGATAGAATTAGAGATAGTAATCAACTTAAGAGTTGTAGCCTTTTAAGTCTTCTTTCTAAATCATTTTGAATCATCAGATTTGAGTTTTGATAACGAAAGTTATGATTCAAATATTAAAATGTATCCAGTCAAAATTGCTTCATCTCATCCGTTGATCTTCTCTCTATCCATTTATCCCTTTAGATTTTGAATTTGGACTCTATATTTGACGTCACCCTCAGTTGATCTTTAGCTTTAACTACTTGATTCACTAAAAACTGAATTTAACCAACTGGATTTGGGATCATCCTCCTCTAACCAAATAAATCTAGTTAAATTTGAATTTAACTGATATTTATTTGATTTTATCCTCTTTCTCCCCATGATTATCTTCTGTAAAATAGACATTTAAGAGAAAAAATTTAGCAGATTTATTACATAATAAATATGAAAATTTAATAAAGAATAATGCAATAAAATTGTGCAATCAGAAACTACCAATAGCATCACGAATGGTTATCATCTTGTCATGTGAAATTAGTAGAAAAGCATCAATATCCAATGGATCCATGATGCTTACTCTTAAATTATCGGTTCCAATTGCCCTGGTGTAAAGAATTTAATCATTATCGGTGTTGAAAGCTCTTTCGTGCGTCACAACAAGATTTTCATATCCAATGGCCAAATTAACTGGAAGAAAACCGCCATGTGACAACCAAATAATAAGCATGACAAATAAGCATGTATATGTATGTAGGTGTATATGTGTTTTACATGTATGTGTTGTTGACACACCAAAAAGACAAACTCCGAGGTAACTTTGCAACTGGTCCGATCGATATCTAAATTTGTCGACACTTTTAAAAGATAAGTCACAGATATGCTGAAGACCTGTTCATCTCTGATGGACAAACTAGTGACTTGGACTCCATTGAAGCGGCAGTGAACCAAGCATTTTCCCAAGAGGCGAACATTTAGCTTCACTACAAAGCTCAGCTCTAGCTTCGCAGCAAGCTTAGAGTAGCTCCATTGTGGGCTCATTCTTAGCTTGCTTCTGAAGCTAACTCAAGCTCTATCAAAGAGCTATCTTTTAGCTTTAGTACAGGCTCTTTTCTAGCTTCACTGCAAGCTCCCTTTAGCTCCGCTGTGTGCTCATTTCTCAGCTTCACATGAAGTTTAGCTCCGCTGCAGACTTTTATGGTCATTTTTGACCATTTAAAAATCTCAACATGAGATTAATATGATAATATCACTTTTTGGCAATTTATTGTCGTGATCTTTTTACTCCTTAATTAGTTGGATAAGATCAGGAGAAATCCCTCATTTGATAGAGCAAATCAGGGGATTGGTGCAACAACCACAAGCCAGTTGGCTAATTAGCTTCGCATGCGGGTTTTCAGCTTCGCATAAGTTACATTTAGCTTAGCAGCAAAGCTATTTTAGCTTCAGGCGCGAAGTTAGACTGGATCACTGGGCTAATTTTCAAGGGAGTATTTACACCCCATAAAGCCTATAAATAGCCCATTTCAAGGAGAGGTCTAGGGCTGAGCTTTTTACTAGCTGAAAAATCGTGGAGAAAGGCTGATATTTGCCAAGGCTGATCTTTGGAAAAGGGATTTACCCTCTAGCTTTTGAGCTTTCAAAGAGAACTTTAATTCTTTTTTAGGGTGCTAATACCCTCAATATCTTCCTCTCTCGAAAGATTTTCGGAACCAGAAGAGACGGAAACTCCTAAAGCAAAAGGCCCGAAGACTCGATCACTCACACCGTTAATAGAACAAAGTGGTCACCCACCGACCAGATTTCCACCGACATACTTTTTTAGATGTAATTTTTATCAAAACTTGTATATATACTTGTACAAATAGTGAGAAAAATTTGATTCATATATGTTTACACTTCATTGCTCATTTGTACTCATTACATACACTTGTACAGCCTAGTTTTGATGGTTACCTCATTTATACATGCTTTGCCTATTTTCATATCTTTTATTTCATGTATATGTAATCCTTGTCCAAAACTAATAAAAATACATGTATACCCTTAAGTCACTTGCCTTAATGTTATTTACATTATGGACTCTTTTTATGTTTGGGATATGTATGCATACTATTAGCTTTGGATAAATCATACATATGCCTTGAAGTTTATTTTGAATGAAAATAAATTTCATGTTTTTTAATAAAATGATATTCATGTTTGTTTTGAGCCTAATTGACTATTTTCATGGAAAATGCTACTTACATGATTATTGTGCACTCACATTTCATTTGTTTACTCATGACATTGTTTTCATGAGAAATTTTGAGTTTTATAAATTTTGAGTGTCAACCTTTGTATGTTTAGCATGATTCATGAGATACATATGATTTGTTTTCATGTTTTGAAGGATTTTTAACTAGTTTTTTAAAAATCACTTTAACTAGTTATTTATTCTTCAATGGGTAGAGTTTTCAAATTTTACAAAATATTTTCAAACTCTTATTTTCAAAAATCCCTACCATCCCTTTAAGGGTGGATGGATGGGCGACCATGCCTTGTGAGCCTTATTGAGAAACTTTTTATCATGTGTATGAAAAGGGTGGATAATTATGAGCTATACACTTGATTCACATCATATTTTCAATTAGTATTACTACTGACATTTTTTTTGTACTTATAATTTGTTTCTATATATGTATGCTTTAAATTTCAAATAATGTCAATTTCTATTGGTATTTTCTTTTCATGCATATATATGATTTGATTGTGCTTGATTTATAAAATATTTACATGTTTAAAAGCACAAATTATGTTAATGCTAAGCTTAATTAAAATCTTGATTTTCAATTGGTATCTCAATTGGTACCTTAATAAGCTTATGCTTTATTTTCAATTGGTATTTTTATTGATATCAAAATTTACAATATACTTCAATTGGTATCAATATGTTTCAATTTCAAATTGGGTTTAAATTTCATTTGATATTAATATGTTTTACCTATTTGGTATAAAAATTTACCATGTATTTCAATTGGTATCAAAATATAAAATATTTTCTTTCAATGTTATCAAAATGTACAAATATTTCAATTTCAATTGGTATCACAAATTTTCAATTTCATATGGTATCAAAATCTTGTGATATCTCAAATTGATTTGTTGATTTAAGAAAAATTCAAAATTTGTATTGTTTATTTATAATTGGTACTTAAAATTTTGATTATTTTCAAATGGTATCTCAAAATTTGTTTTATTACCTTGAGTAATTATCAAAATTTGTTTAATTATTATCAAAATTTGTGTTTAAAAATGTTTTGATATGTATTGCCTAAATCCAAGGGGAGCTTAACATCTCTTATACATATAGATTCATATTGAGTGTATCTTATATTGAGGAGCTTGACAACTCTTCTTTATGTGATACACGTATGTAGGGGAGCTTCACATCTCCACTTATGCATTGTATATTATGTGTTATATGAGTTAGGGCTTATCATCCTGATTGAGTTTGGACCTGCACACAAAATACAGAATTTCAGAACTAAGAATGAAAAGTGCAAGTTACTCAATTCTACCACAATAGCAAGTGGCTATGCGGGTTGTGATCCATAAGGAAGGACTAGCGATGGAAGCTTTTTAGCAAGTTCTCTTTTAAGTTATAAAGAATGGTTAAAGATTTTCTTTTAGTTCTTAAAAATAAAATGAAAAAGAAGAGTTATAGTTAAGCTAGGAAGAAAGTGGTAGATAGAGAGGTGGAGAAAATAGAAGTGATATGTACAAATGAAATTGAAAAAGAGTGATAAAAGAAGTGGTGGATTGTGGTGTTCTAAACTAAAGAATTAAAAGAAAGAAAAGAAAAGATTAGAGAAATACTTACCTCGTTTGGTTGATGACTCACCTGGAACCCTTGCATGTTCTACCTTACTTCAGAGGCATTCAACGTATAAAACATAAGATCGAGTTCAGTCCCCATTCGCATTACATCATCAAGATGAACAAGAATGAAATGATACGGAATTTTGAGGAAGAGAACATCATCATGTAATATCATTGGCACTCACACAAACATGACTATACTGATGCTTGTAGATTCACTTGAAAGCTCATCTTAACTAAAAGAAAGCAAAAGTAAAGACAAACATAGGAAAAAATTACCTTTTATTGCTTGTAGAAACGATGGAAGAAAGGAGGAGGTACATTGGTATTACTCTCAACATAAGCCTCTCTCTCTTACTTACATGAATCTCAGTCCAAACTATACTTACAATGAAATAAAAATTACATGAAAAAAAATAAAAACCTACATTAAAAAGAATGAAAACGTGAACTAAATTCTATCTTTGCATGGTTGTCTCCTGTACGCTCTGAAAATCCCAGTATCTATAGGCAAAAACCTACGTAGGAGAGCGTATGAAGATAGGGGGAGCAAATGCTCCCCCTAACTCCCTAACAAACCCGCGGAAACGCGGCTTTGGCCGCATTTTCGCGGCCAGGGTGTGGCCAGGTGGCCACACCCTGTTGGTGGTACTCCTCGGCTTCGCGATTGATATTTATCTTCAGCTAGATTTGCAGTTTAAGTCCGAGATTTTAACAAAATAGCCTTTGATCCTTAGTTTCAACTGATTGATTTGTAGGGATTTGTTCTAACTGGTTTTCAACCGATCTAAACCAACCTGATCTGTCTTGATTTACTGAGTTCAAATTAATTCTGATTTAATTCAGAATTTGATTGGCTTTTGGGCTCATTTCTCTTCACTCTCCTTTAGGAATGGGCCTGCAAATAAATTAAACAATAATTAGGAAAAAGTAGAGTTTATTTTATAATAAGTATGAGAATATGATAATGAATGTACAATATTAGCGACCACACCCCCATACCTATCTTTTGCTTGTCCTCAAGCAAAACAACTAAACAAAAAATTATTAGACCACTTTCGCAGGTCACGCGATTGCATCGAGTATGTGCAACAAGCTGTTAAACCTTTAGGTTACCCCTAGAGGACGAGTTTTGTCTCGTGAGGGTTTTCAGTGGATTACACCCACAAAATCCGTAAAGAAAGAGAAAAATGTTAGTATTTTGAAAACACATTTTGAAAGAAAAATATTTGAAATATTATTGTAAGGTTTAAGTAATCTATAAGTTATAGGAAAACCGAATTTTTCATTCCTAAACTTAGTCTCTATTCAATAATTTGTTATCAATCAAAGTAAGGAGTCAAATTGCACTTCTCATCTAGTCTATTACTTTACCCTAAGTCATATGCACCTTATGACCGTGAAAATTTTGACTAAGGGTTCTTTAACTCTAACTCTTATACCTTATTTATATATATATATATATATATATATATATATATATATTTTATGGTGATATTATTCCTTAGTTCTATTAGGCTTTCTAATCTGCCCATGTAACAAGCCTTTAATCGATGACTTCCAAACCAAATGGTCTTAGGGCATCAGGTGAGAAAACACTCCAAAGACTTAAGGACTCGAGCAAACAAGGCCATAAAACTAAGGATTTTATTATATGAACCACTTTTAGGCGTGAATACTTATGCTTTATTATGCACAAATACCCAGCTTAATCAGAGGATTTTTTCTATATATATAATTTTCTCAAACTTATCTAATCATCTTTCGCATAAATACCAAGGCTTACTTAGGCCAAAGCACCTAACTAATCAATAATTAGATTTGTTCATCTTTCATAGATATATTTTTTTCTTTCTTTATAAGGCATAAGAATCTTTGTTTTTGAACCCTAAGTGTGTAAGTGTATGAAGTGTGCATATTTCATTAAGGTAAAAATCAAGACTAAATTACTTTGACAAATTATCATCCTAATCCTAAAAATCAAACAAATAATCTTATTTTGACCAAGTTTAAGAAATCCTAATTTTTATTTTCCTATTCCTTAAAATTTGACTTAATTTCTTACAAAAAATATGTCAAAATATTGTTTCTGTTTTCAAAAAATTTTTAAAAGTAAGGAAAATGTTAAAAAAATTGTTTTTTTAATAAAAAGAAAAACCTAAGTTATGTTAGAACCCTCCCCACACCTATCTCATGCATTGTCCTCAATGTATGAATTAATGCATAGATGCATGAAAAAGAAGACAGGGAAGGAAAATACTACTTTAAGGTGGTGGTTCCGGTGGTGGTCTGATTGGTCCACAAAATGCGACCCAATCGACTTTGCATGGAGTTCGGAGGAACCCACCAGAAATCTCTCTATATATCCCACTAAAATGATGTATACATGAATTATTTTTATTAAAAATTAACCCCATCTAATTTCCAAATTTCATAACTAATTTCAAAGTCAATTTTGTCAACCCCCTTGTCCCAAAATGGAGTTTGAAAAGATGGAATGATTGACTTGGACTTTGGAAGTATGAGAACTAATACCGACTCAGAAAAATAACTTAAGTCAAGTAAAGGTTTAGGAGTCGAGATTGGTTCAGGAAGTGGGTCCAAATCAGGAAGTTGAAACTCAAGTCCACATTCATTTTTCCACAATGGAATGTGACTTAATATTTGTGATTCAAGTTCAAGAATGACAGGTGTGGGAATCAAAACTGATTCTAAAATATTACTCAAGTCGGGTAACAAAACAGGAGTCAATATTGATTCGGGAATTTGAACTGGATCACAAAATTAAGAATCTAGATCACATTTCTCATTGAGTTCAATTTCATAAAAATGAGAACTTGCCAATTTTGTCAATGGGACTTTCAAAAGTATGAAATTGGTCAAGTTCAATATGATGATCATCAAAGATGGGCGATTCACTTTTATTATGAATTGGCACAGGATCCAATGTTGACTCGAGAAAAGATTAAACTCAGGAGAAGACACCAGAGTCATAATTGAATCAGGAAGCAGAATTGAATCACTAAGTTGAGGTTCATGATCATATTCATTCTCAAGTTTAATTTCAGGAAAGGGATAACTTGCCAAACAGTCAATGTCACTTTCAAAATTTAGAGTTTGGACAAGTTCAAATGATTGTGCTGAAATAGAACCTTGTTTTCCAAAACAACATGACTCTTCGGCTCTAACAGAATGGTTGGCGACATCAGAACTTGCCAAACGGTGAGAACGTAAAATTTGGACTATCATATCCATGTCATGATTACGAGCGTTTTGAGCCTGAGTCATGGCTTCAAGCACCTTTTCATAGTTGATTGGTTCATTGTTTTGTTGAAAAGATGAAGTTTTGTTTTGGAATTGGCGGTGTGTGAGTCCATCAGATTTTGTGATTGTTGTTTGAACTCACGCATACTCATTTTCAAAATTGATGGTTTTCTTTTTTGGACTGGTGGAACTGAGTATGAATCTTGAAAATATTATGGACAAGGTGGATAAGGAGGACAAGTTGGTTGAAAATTGGACTCGGGGGAGGTGAATCCCCATTGACTCTGTGAAGAGTTGAAATTATTCTGGAAATTATGGTCATAAGATTGGAGGCATGGGTTATATTGAATCGGATAAGACCAATCTGGCACACTATGTTGGTTAAAGTTATGATATGCCGGGTTGGTAATATCCGAAAAAGTGGTTGATGTGAAATATGGATTACAATTAAAATTAGAAAAATTATTGTTATAAGCCATATCACACAATAAAACACAAACAAAGAAAAACAAATAAATAAAAAAATTCTAAAGTAAGTTAGGGTGGATCTTTGACCTAGACAACTCCTAACTAGTTAGACTGTCCACAAGAGGTATAATGCAGACTTTGACCACAAGCTAATCAGCCAGGTCAGGGCAAGATTGGTGGGAGGTATCCGCGCAAAAACGACGGGCCTAATTAAGCCAAACCACCAGCCTTCGGGGTTTCACCCCTCAATCCCTTTCCTTAGACATTAATTTGGCAAGAGTAAAATTCTAACAACTTCCCCTTAGGATAATCTCCTAATTGAGTTCGAGATGTCCTTAGGGCCAACGTCTATTCAGTTTTAGTTAGGCTTGGGTTAGTGAGTGGGGAGATTGTTTTGGGCTAAGAGAGGATAATGACTTCCCCACCTTATCTTGTTTATAGGACAAGCCCTTAGATCAATTTAGTACAGTGTACAAGAAAAGCAACACTGAAGCAATGTAAACAATCCAAAAGTGTTCTTATACTAGATGCTATGCACACGTACCTTTGCTCCAGCACTCTTCAATAGTAATGAAAAATGTAAACGAATTAGACACGTGCCTAAATGCAAGTCTAAACCAATTTTAGTATTTAACAAACATCATTTTACTGTTGTGTTAGAAATGTATATACAGTGAGTGTTGACTGAGTTTTCCTGCACACAAAATATAGTATTTTAGTTTTAAGAATAGGATGTGCAAGTTCTCAATTCTAATCCGCTGTAGCAAGGCTATGCGGGTCGTGATCCTCAGGGAGGGACTGCGATGGAAGCGTTAAGCAAGTTTTACTCTAAAAATGATTTATTTTTATTATTAGTAGTGGTATTTACAATAAAGTGGAAGAAAAGAATATGGAGAAGAGTTGTGATTTAATCTACAAAAAGAAAAGAAAAGAAAGAAAAATTACCTCTTTAGTCTGCTTACCTTTTGAAGCGTTGCAATGATTTACCTTTTCTTAGAAGGCGTACAAGCATGGCGTATAGGATCGTCCGCCTTCCTAACTATGAAATAAAAGCAACTATGAAGACCTGTTCATCGCCATAGGCCATCAAGGGCTCTTCCTCGGCTAGGTATTCTCGAAGCAGTTGGTTCTCATGGTGGGCAAGACATTAGAGAACAAATAGAAGGAAGTAAATACTGAGATACACAAGATTAAATAAGAAGAAAAGAAAATAAAACAATACAAAAATAAAGGCAAACCTCGATTTGATTATTAAACAATGGTGGAAAAATAGAACTTACACCGACTGTCACCATCAGTACAAGTAGATCCCTTCCTCCATGAATACATCATCTCCTCTCAGTTTTTACAAAAAGAAAATAGAAATTTACAATGGGGGAAATAAAATCTAACCTAAAAACCCTAGCTTTTTGGCCCTTTGCTGGACGCTGGACCCTTTCTGTGTTGCATCTGCAGGGGTATTTATAGGAGTTGGAAGATGTAGATTCCTAGTACAACTCTCCCAAAAAATCTTATCTCCAGACTTGTGGCACTTATCCATAGAAGTTCAAATCAAATCTGTCCTGCAATTTATTATCCTATTGATCGCCGAAATTGGCTTATCTACGGACTGAATTGGAAAGTTTGATCAACATAAGAGTTGTAGGGCTTCAAGTCTTCTTTCTGGAGCATTTTGAATCATCGGATTTGCATATCTGTAGCAAAAGTTATGATCTGAATACTAAACATGTACAGTCTGAATCCGAATTTATCTTTAAACTCTTTCCTGCAAGCATTTAGGGTTGAATAGAAGTCTATCCTTCCCTCTTCTTTGTATTTGCAACTTTGGCCCTTATGTATTTGCACTTTTGACATTTGGTATTTGCACTTTTACACCTGGGCTTGGACTTGGACTTGGATATGGGCTTTTGGGCTCTTTTTAAGCTTTAATTCTTTCTTTTTATTATTTCGAGGCCTGCACACAATAAATCACAAAATATTAATAAATGTGCAGAATTATATAAATAAATATGAAAATGTGACGGTAAATATGATGATAAAAATGCACTTTTCACTACCAATCACACCCCCACACTTATCTTTTTGCTCGTCCTCGAGTAAAAATAAAGAAAAAGAAAAAGTTAATCTAACCTAACTCACTTTCGTAGGAATCACGATTGCACTTAGCACGTGCAACAAGCCGTTAAACCTCTAGGTTACCCTAGAGGACGAGTGTTGTCTCGTGAGGGTTTTCAGCGGATTGCACCCACAAAATCCATAAAAAGGAAAATATTTGAATTATTATTGAAGAGACTAAGTAGTCTATAAGTTTTAGGATTATCATTTTTATTCATTCTTCAAACCTAGTCTTTATAAAGTCAATTGTTATTCATTTTAGGTAAGGGTCAAAATTGAACTTCTAATATAGTCTTTTTCGTTACCAAAAATCATATGCATCCTTATGAATTTATACTAGGAATTCCTTAACTTGGACTCTCATGCCTCTTTATATATATATATATATATTTTTTTTTTTCTTTTTTTTATTTTTTTTAATATGTATAACGCATCTAATTTTCTTTCGTGTAAGCATCAAGGCTTCTTGAGGCCCTCATACCTAACTAATTGATTATTAGATGTGTTAATACATATATCATATTTCTTAGTTCTATTAGGCTTTCTAATCCACCCATGTAGCGAACTTTAAAGTCGGTGGCTCCCAAACCAGTCGGCTTTAGGGCACCAAGTGAGAAAACACCCCGCGGACTCAAATTCGAGTGAACTAGGCCCCAAAACTAAGGACTTTATTTTATTTACTCACCTTTAGGCATGAATACTTATGCTTCTTGAGGCACATGTATCAGCTTAATTGGTGATTTTTTTCTTCTTTTTTTTTTTTTTTTATATGAGGCACAAGGTCTTTGTCTTAGAATCCTAGATATGCATTTGGTATGCACATTTCATTAAGGTAAAAATCAAGACTAATTATTTATTCAATTTCTCCTCCTATACCTAAAATTTAAACAATTTATTTATTTTGACCAAGTTTTTAGAAATCCTAATCATGATTTTCCTAATTCTTAAAACTAACTTAGATTTCTTTCAAAAAATAAGTCAAAGTATTATCCTTTTTATAACATTTTTTTTTTTTTAAATTTTTTTTTTTATTATCAAATTTTGTTAGTGTCTACTTATGTTAGTATGTTAGTAAAGCCCACCCCCACACTTATCTCATGCATTGTCCTCAATGTATGAATGAATGCATATATGCATGAAACAGAACAAGGGAAGGCGGAAGTTACCTTAGGGTGGTGGTTCCGGTGGTGGTCTAATTGGTCCACGAAATGCGGCCCAAACAAGATAACGTGGTAGTTCACGGGACCTACCTTTATTGACCTCTTTTTTATTTACATATTTACAGTCCCCAGAATGAATAGGATCATGGAAGATCCTCTCGTGAAACTTACTCCCTTTACATGACCAGTCCTGGAAAATCATCACAGAGTCATGGTCTATACCTATGTCCAATAAAAGAATGTGACTTGGTAGAATGGTTGACTTGGACTCAAGAATGATAGGTTCAGGATCTAATACCGACTCAGAAAAGAAACTCAAATCAAGTAAAGGTTCAGGAATCGGGCTAGGATCAAGAAGTGGGTCCAAGTCAAGAAATTGAAACTCAAGTCTACAATCATTTTCCCACAATGGAATGTGACTCAATGTTGGTGAATCAAGTTCAGGAATGATAGGTGTGGGAATCAAAACTGACTCTAAAATATTACCTAAGTCGGGTAACAAAACAGGAGTCAATAATGATTCGGGAATTTGAACTTGATCATAGATTTGGGAATCTAGGTCACATATCTCATTAGTTTCAATCTCATAAAAATGGAAACTTGCCAATTTTTTCATGGGACTTTCAAAATTGCACAATTGGTCAAGTTCAATATGATCATCAAAAATGGGTGATTCAATTTCATGATCTATGGGTATGGGAATAAATGTTGGCTCAGAAAATTGGTCCAAATTGGGTAAGGATACTGGAGTCAACATAGATTCGAAGATGGAAACTGAATCGCAAAGTTGGGGATCGGGTTCACATTCATAATCTAATTCAATCTTATTGAAATTAAAACTAGCCAATTTGTCCAAAGATTGGGATTGAGCAAGTTTATATTGATGTGATGAAATTGAATTTTGATCAAGGTCTTCTAAACAGAATGATTCTTGGTTCCTATCAAGATGCTCAAGAATGTTTGAAAGTCTAGAAATTTGATCATTTATTGTATCTTGCAACCGATCCACTTTTTCTTCTAACCCATCGAATAGATCAATGGAGGACTGAAACCTTGGTGATGTGGGAAAAGACGTGTACGAAGATAATGGTTGAACAGGTGGTTGACCATATGGCTCAGGGGTATTGAATCCCCATTGACTCTGTGAAGAGTAGTGATGATTATTCCAATCTTGTTCATAGTATTGGGACTGGGGCATGTAATGATTCGGATAAGACCAATCTGGCACACTAGGTTGGTCAAAGTTATGATATGCCGGGTTGGTAATATCCGAATAAGAGGTTGGTGTGTAATATGGATCCTCATTAAAATTGAAAAAATTGTTGTTATAGGCCATATCACACAATCACAAACAAAACAAAAAGAAAACAAACAAAGAAGAAAAATTTCTAACCTAAGTTAGGGTAGACCTAGACTTAGACGACTCCTAACTGATTAGACTGTCCACGGGAGGTAGGGTGCAGACTTTGACCACAAGTTAATCAGCCAGGTCAGGGCAAGAGTGGTGGGAGGTTTTCCGTCAAAGACGTTCCTTAATTAAATAACCACCAATCTTCGGGCTTTCGGCCCTCAATCCCCTTCCTAGACACTGATTTGGCAAGAGTCAACTTCCAGCACTGTTCCCCCTTAGGATAATCTCCTAATTGAGTCCGAGATGTCCCTAGGGCCAACGTCTACTAATTTTTAAGTTAGGCTTGGGTTAGTGAGTGCTCGGGATATGATTTTTGGGCTAAGGAAGGGTGATGAAATCCCCACCTTATCTTGTTAATGGGTTATGCCCTTAAGATGAATTAGTGCAAGTGTACAAGATAAATAGATAAGAATCACTAAAAGCAGAAAATCAACCAAGAGATGAATCCTATTCTACATGCAATGCGTACGTACCTTGCTTCTTCAGCACTCTTCAACAGTAAAAAAAAATAATTGAAAAGACACGTGCCTAATATGCAAACGTCTAATCACTTTTTATTTTTAACAACCAATGATTTACTGTTGAATTATTAGCAATTTACAGGTATATCACAGAACAAAATAGAATAGAGCAGTAAGCAGTAATCTCAAATTTCAGCAATCTGCAAAAAACTGAATTAGTAGTTCACTGCACTTGCCGCGGATCCGCGGCTCTTGCCGCGGATCCGCGGCTCTGGCCGCGTTTCCGCGGCAAACTTGCAGGCCCTCGTGCTCTGCCTTCGAGGGCAGAGGCACTGGGTTGCTGTATGTCCTTGCTGCTGCTCTGTTTCTGTTTCCTGTTCTCCAAACCTGCAAACAGAAAAGAATAAAAGAATTAGTTAATAAAAAATATTTTTTTATTAGAGAATAACTTACCGTCCCTTCCCCGGCAACGGCGCCAATTTGTTGACTGAGTTTTCCTGCACACAAAATATAGTATTTTAGTTTTAAGAATAGGATGTGCAAGTTCTCAATTCTAATCCGCTGTAGCAAGGCTATGCGGGTCGTGATCCTCAGGGAGGGACTGCGATGGAAGCATTAAGCAAGTTTTACTCTAAAAATGATTTATTTTTATTATTAGTACTGGTATTTACAATAAAGTGGAAGAAAAGAATATGGAGAAGAGTTGTGATTTAATCTACAAAAAGAAAAGAAAAGAAAGAAAAATTACCTCTTTAGTCTGCTTACCTTTTGAAGCGTTGCAATGATTTACCTTTTCTTAGAAGGCGTACAAGCATGGCGTATAGGATCGTCCGCCTTCCTAACTATGAAATAAAAGCAACTATGAAGACCTGTTCATCGCCATAGGCCATCAAGGGCTCTTCCTCGGCTAGGTATTCTCGAAGCAGTTGGTTCTCATGGTGGGCAAGACATTAGAGAACAAATAGAAGGAAGTAAATACTGAGATACACAAGATTAAATAAGAAGAAAAGAAAATAAAACAATACAAAAATAAAGGCAAACCTCGATTTGATTATTAAACAATGGTGGAAAAATAGAACTTACACCGACTGTCACCATCAGTACAAGTAGATCCCTTCCTCCATGAATACATCATCTCCTCTCAGTTTTTACAAAAAGAAAATAGAAATTTACAATGGGGGAAATAAAATCTAACCTAAAAACCCTAGCTTTTTGGCCCTTTGCTGGACGCTGGACCCTTTCTGTGTTGCATCTGCAGGGGTATTTATAGGAGTTGGAAGATGTAGAGTCCTAGTACAACTCTCCCAAAAAATCTTATCTCCAGACTTGTGGCACTTATCCATAGAAGTTCAAATCAAATCTGTCCTGCAATTTATTATCCTGTTGATCTCCGAAATTGGCTTATCTACGGACTGAATTGGAAAGTTTGATTAACATAAGAGTTGTAGGGCTTCAAGTCTTCTTTCTGGAGCATTTTGAATCATCGGATTTGCATATCTGTAGCAAAAGTTATGATCTGAATACTAAACATGTACAGTCTGAATCCGAATTTATCTTTAAACTCTTTCCTGCAAGCATTTAGGGTTGAATAGAAGTCTATCCTTCCCTCTTCTTTGTATTTGCAACTTTGGCCCTTATGTATTTGCACTTTTGACATTTGGTATTTGCACTTTTACACCTGGGCTTGGACTTGGGCTTGGATATGGGCTTTTGGGCTCTTTTTAAGCTTTAATTCTTTCTTTTTATTATTTCGAGGCCTACACACAATAAATCACAAAATATTAATAAATGTGCAGAATTATATAAATAAATATGAAAATGTGACGGTAAATATGATGATAAAAATGCACTTTTCACTACCAATCAGTGAGTCAAATAAGGAAATAAATAGCTACAGATTTAAACTTTACAATTTAGTTAACCTGCAGAAAATATAGGTTAGTAGTTCACTCAGATTGCCATAGGAATGTAGCAAATCTGAGGGCTTCTTGGCTCTGCTTTCTTGAGCAAAGTCCAAGGCCACTTATATGTCCATTGCAGCAAAAATTCCTTGTTGTCAAATCTGTACACCAAAAATCAAGAAGAAGGTTAACCAAAAATGTAAACTTTAATGAGAATTACTTATCGTCCCTCCCCGACAACTGCGCCAAAATTTGATTGAGTTTAGACCTGCACACAAAATACAGAATTTCAGAACTAAGAATGAAAAATGCAAGTTACTCAATTCTATCGCAATAGCAAGTGGCTATGCGGGTCGTGATCCATAAAAAGGGACTAGCGATGGAAGCTTTTTAGCAAGTTCTCTTTTAACTTACAAAGAATGGTTAAAGATTTTCTTTTAGTTCTTAAAAATAAAATGAAAAAAAGAGTTATAGTTAAGTTAGGAAGAAAGTGGTAGATAGAGAAGGTGGATAAAATAGAAGTGATATGTACAAATGAAATTGAAAAAGAGTGATAAAAGAAGTGGTGGATTGTGATGTTCTAAACTAAAGAATTAAAAGAAAGAAAAGAAAAGATTAGAGAAATACTTACCTCCTCTGGTTAATGACTTACCTGGAAACCTTGCATGTTCTACCTTACTTCAAAGGCATTCAACGCATAAAACATAAGATCGAACTCAGTCCCCATTCGTATTTCATCATCAAGACGAACAAGAATGAAATGATACGGAATCTTGAGGAGGAGAACATCATCATGTAATATCGTTGGCACTCATACAAAGAAAACTATACTGATACTTCTAGATTCACTTGAAAGCTCATCTTAACCAAAAGAGGAAGAGTAGAAAGAAGAAGAAGAAAGCAAAACTAAAGATAAACATAGAAAAAAATTACCTTTTATTGCTTGCAGAAACGATGGAAGAAAGGAGGACGTACATTGGTGTCACTTTCAACATAAGCCTCTCTCTTACTTACATGAATCTCAGTCCAAACTATACTTACAAAGAAATAAAAATTACATGAAAAGAAAATAAAAACCTACACTAAAAAGAATGAAAACGTGGACTAAATTCTATCTCTGCATGGTCGTCCCCTATACGCTCTGAAAATCCCAGTATTTATAGGCAAAAACCCACGTAGGAGAGCGTATGAAGATAGGGGGAGCAAACGCTCTCCTTAACTCCCTAACAAACCCGTGGAAACGCGGCTTTGGCCGCGTTTCTGCGGCCAAGGTATGGCCAGGTGGCCACGCCCTATTGGTGGTACTCCCCGGCTTCGTGATTGATGTTTATCTTCAGCTAGATTTGCAGTTTAAGTCCGAGATTTTGACAAAATGGCCTTTGATCCTTGGATTCAACCGATTGATTTGTAGGAATTTGTTCTAACTAGTTTTCAATCGATTTGAACCAACCTGATCTGCCCTGATTTACTACGTTCAAATTAATTCTGATTTAATTCAGAATTTGATGGGCTTTTGGGCTCATTTCTCTTCACTCTCCTTTAGGAATGGGCCTGCAAATAAATTAAACAATAATTAGGAAAAAGTAGAGTTTATTTTATAATAAATATGAGAATATGATAATGAATGTGCAATATTAGGATCGATCACATCCCTTCTTCATGTAATGCATGTATGCAGGGAAGCTAACTTAGAGTCTTCCTCTTCATGAATGCATATCGCATATATATTCTTATTATTGATTTGTTTTAATTTACTCCTTTGTTGATGATTGACAAAAGGAAGGAGAAAGATTTTGAGTTTATATATGCATATTTGTGTTTTACAAATATTGAGTTTATGCATCTTATTATGTTTCACAAAATGTGGAGAATGTTTTGAAAGTTTACACAAAAGGGGGGAGAAGGTTTTTGGGAAAAGGATTTTGGATGTTTACATTTTTCTCTCACCTTGTTGATATTGATGTATACATATTTGTTTAGTTTTATGCACTGCATTGTATTATCTTATTGTTTATTATTATGCATGAGTTAAGGGGGAGCTTCTATGAAGCTTAACTTTAATCCATGCATATATAACTCCAAGAGTTTTGTCATCATCGAAAAGGGGGAGATTGTTGGCCCAAAGGCCCATCACTCTAGTTTTGATGATTATTAAGTCATGTAGTTATAGTACTAATGATTTTGTGTTTAATTAGTCTCAGGTATATGATCAAGAGCTTAGTAGGTGTTTAGCTTCAGCAAAGGATTTCAAGTTAAGTTTTGGAGCTAGCACATGTTGATTCAAGAGCTTGTGCATCAAGACCATATCAAGTACTCAAGAGGAGTCTACCTCTTTGGATCAAGGTCTGGACCAAGTCAAGAAGGAAAAAAAGATTTTCAAGTGAAGACCTTCAAGAGAAGACTTGTGTCTAGGTTTATTTTGATTTAGATTTTATTTTTAGATAAAATGTAAAGGATAGATTAGTTGGTGGATTGCTCAAGTACATATACACTCACACACAAGATTTAGATGAGTTTTTATAAAAGAGTTTTTATTTTGAAAAAATACAAAAGAGTTTTCATTTTGGAAAAATACCGTTTTAGTTTTTGGAGTTTCATATATACATGTGTTTTAACCAAAACTATTTTAGAGCTTATTGTCCAAAATATAGATATTTCATCATATATGTGTAGTGGATCATAACCATGCACACTGAGCTTTAAAAGTGTTTAAAATATCTTTTTTTGTGTTAGGAGAAGTTTTGGAAAAATCAATTTGGAAAAATACGGTTTTTGTTTTAAGGCAAAATTTCTAAGTTACAAAAATAGTTCAAAATGTGTGTAATATGTTTTGATTTTTACTCAAACATATTTGTATATCAAAGTATAATACTGAACTTATTTTTGTAGATTTTTAGAGAATTTATGAGATTTTATTGAAGGAAAAATGATAAACTTTTAATCCCTAAATACTGTTTTGGCCTTCTGCCGGTTGACCAAGCCAGGGTCGGCGCCTGACGTGCACAAAACGTGCATGGCCTGGGCAGGTCGACTGCACGATCGACTGTCAGAGAGTGTCTGCTCTCTGGAAATGGCTCGGTCGACCGGGCGGTCGACCGCTGAGCCATTTCCCTAAAGGCGGTCGACCAATAGCAGCGTTAGCTGCTGATTTGGACCCTAACGGCTAGTTTTTAGATGCCTATATATTAGGGTTCCCATGGACTATTTTACACAAGATTTGAAGTGAGTTTTGAGCTAGTTTTCCTACTAGATTAAGTGTTTATCTCCACAAATTTTAGAGCCAAATACTTACATTCAAAAGGAGAGTTTATCAAGAGTTTTCAAAAGTGATTTTCTTGAGTTCTTTACCACCACATCCATCCTTATTTTTCTCACACATACTTGATCTTTCCATTGATATATCTATCCTATAGGAGAGTTGTTATGAGAGTGATTTTAGGTGATCAAAGATCACCAAAGTTCTCATTCTTGTTTTGAGGAGGCAGACTTACGGGTTCACGGTGTTCGAGTTCTAGTGAGAGCTCATTGTAGAGGTGCAGCCTCGGCAAGCTAGTGTGCTTGCGGTGTGTTGTTCTTATGGGAACAAGAGAGGGACTAGAGAGTCCAAAGGAGTTCTAGTGTGAACTCGCTTGTAGGTGTTGCGGCATCGAGTGATCTGGTGGGATCGTTTTTAGTGAAAATCCTTCATAGTGTTGAAGGCGGGGACGCAAAGCAAGTGTGCTCGAACCTTGAAGCAAATTTCCCGTATTTGTGATTGATCTCTCTCTATCTCTCACTTGTCTTTATATCTTTCTTATGCTTATTGCTCATATCTTTACTTGCTTGATATATTTGTGCTTATATTGTTATATGCTTGGGGATTGTTTGCTCACACTTGTATTCAACCAAAAGAGTCAAAGCGACAACTCAACTCTTATCTAGAGGAATCTTGAGGAGATAGTCCAAAGCCCTTCACGGGCAATTCGGCTACACTCTTGTGTTATACTTGGTGTGTTGTGCATAATAGTTTTTAGTTTGCATAAATAGCTTTAATTCTGCATTAATTCACCATTAGATTAGCTAGTCACCTATTTACCCCCCTCTAGGTGGTTTCAACTCCCAATTGGTTTACTATCAGGAGGCAAGTTGACTAATTTTTAAGTATGATTGCCTAGGATAGATTTTATTTTGTTATTTATAGCTTCTTTTCACATTTGTGCTTCTGGAGTGATATAGCCTCTTTAAATATTTGAGGCTCGCTTTCAATAGCATGTGTTATGAAATTTGAACCAAAAGATTTTGAGATTCTTGATCTCTGTTTCTACTTAGTTCAACTTCCGCATTATTAATTTGTTTCTTAGGGCTTTCATCCCTGAACGCTATCTCGTATGTTCTTTTCCCAAAAGTCTTATCTTCTTCCTGTTTATATGGAAAGATGTCTTCAAAAAATATAGCATCTCTCGATTCGATAATCATATTTAAATGAATATCTAATATTTCTGATTTATGTACCAGAAATCTATAAGTACTTCTATTCAAGGCATAGCTTAAGAATATGCAGTCCATTATTTTTTCTCCCAACTTAGTCGTCTAAGGCAGTGGTGCTAGTACCTTTGCAAGATACCCCCACATTTTGAGGTAATGGTAGGAAGGTGCCCTTCTATGCCATGACTCAAACGGTATAAGATCAAGTTTCTTGCGGGATACTCTATTTAGAATATAATTTATAGTTAACAAAGCTTCCCCTCACAAGTTCTGTGGAGCTCTAGAACTTACGAGTATGGAATTGACCATCTCCTTTAAAGTTCTGTTCTTCCGTTCAGCAATCTTATTTTGCTGAGGAGTATATGGTGTTATAGTTTGATGAATTATATCAAAGTTAGCACATAACTTAATTTGATTCATATTCTCCGTCTCGATTGGATTTTTGAATCTTTATATTCTTGTTGAGTTGATTCTCAACTTTAACTTTATATGTTAGAAACATATTCATTGCCTCATCCTTACTGTTTAGAAGATACACATAACAGTATTTTGTACAGTCATCAATAAAAGTAATAAAATACTTTTTTCTACCTCTTTTTGGCGCAAATTTCAAGTCACACAAGTCGCTATGAATTAACTCTAAAGGTTTTGTATTTTGATCAATTGAGTGAAATGAACTTTTTGCAAACTTGGCTTCAACATAAATCTCACACTTACGAATTTCTTCCAAGATGAGTTTAGCAATATGATTGAAGTTTTACCTGCACACAAAAATACAGAATTTTAGAACTTAGAATATAGAGTGCAAGGTGCTCAATATTATCACGATAGCAAGTGGCTATGCGGGTCGTGATCCACATGGAGGGACTAGCGATGGAAGCTTTTTTTAATAAGTTCTCTTTTAAGTTACAAAGTATGGTTAAAGATCTTCTTTTAGTTCTTTAAAAGAAAAGAGAAAATGGAGTTACAGCTAAGTTAAGAAGAAAGTGGTAGAATGAGAAGGTGGAGAAGATGGAAGTGGATGTGTACAAAGAAGTTGAAAAAGAGTGAAAGAGATTTGGAAGATTGTGGTGTTGGTAATTTACACTAAAATTAAAAGAAAAGAAAACTAAAGCCTAAAAAGTTACTTACCTCTTCGGCGCCTGCTTATCTTTGACCTGTATCGACGATGTACTTTTTCTTGAAAGTGAGCGAAGTATGGCAAATAGGATCTTGGCCATTCTCGTATTACACTATAAATTGAAGGGACAAGCTACACTATCATTGAAATGGATATCCATCACCATAAGCCATCAACGACACTTGTAAGGGCAAGGCAACTTCGAGGCTATCGGTTTCATTTGGATCCACAAACATAGAAGAGGGAAGTAAACAAAAGCAAGAGTAAAGAAGAAAAAGAAACTTTGATTCGATTCAAATAACAATGGAAGAAAAGATCACTTACACCGGTGTCACCTTCAGTATAAGCTTGCTCTCATTCCTCCATGAAAGTATCCTCTCCTCTCAGTTATATAAAGAAAATAAAAATTACATGAAAGAAAATAAAAAAACCTAAGTTACAAACTACAAATTAGCCTAAATTCTACTCTCTGCATGATCATCGCCTATACGCTCTGAAAATCTCAGTATTTATAAGCAAAACCCAACAGGTGAGACGTAAGAAGACAGGGGGAGCAAATACTCCCCCTAACTCTCTAACAAAGCCACAGAAACACTGCTATTGTCACGTTTTCGTGGCTTGGGTGTGGCCAGGTGGCCACACCCAAATGGTGGGGGTCCCTGGTTTCGAGAGAGTATTTTATTTGGTTCTAAATTTCTCGTTTCAACTCCTGGATTTGACCAAACAGCCTTTGATTGTTGGCTTTAACCGATTGATTTGAAGAGATATGTTTTTAACTGATTTTGATCTGATCTGAACTGACCTGATCTGCCTTGATTTACTAACTTCGAATTAATTCTGATTTAAATCAGAATTTGATGGGCTTTTGGGCTTATTTCTCTTCCCTCTCCTTTAGTAATGGGCCTGCAAATAAATTAAATAATAATTAGGAAAAAATAGAGTTTATTCTATAATAAGTGTGAGAATATAATAATGATGAAGGTACACCTAGAGGGGGGTGAATATATGTACGACTAATCTAATGACAAATAATGCGGAATTAAAAATAATTTTCAATACACTTAGTGTAATCAAAGAGTGTAGCCGAATTCCCGGTGAAGGGCTCTAAACTATCTTCTCTAAATTCCTCTAAATAAGAGTTGATGTGCTATATAAAGATTTCTTGGTTCAAAAAAAAGTATGACACATAATCAAACCCAAGCATATATATATGATATGAACAATATGATGCAATGCACAATATAAGAGAGAGTTTAGAGATAGTGGATCAAACGCAAACACAAAGATATGTTTCGAGATTTGAGCACCCAGCTCTACGTCCCCACCTTTACACAGAAGAATTTCTACTATATCGTACTTCCCACACAGGGAACCTCCACGAGGATTTGGGTAATACAAATTAGGAGTACACAACTCCTCTCTCCAACAAACACAACCTTTACACAAGAGGCAAGGCACAACAACTATCACCTCTCACCAGAGGGATAAGGCACTAAACCAAACAACCACTTTTAATCACATCTACACTTAGAGGGATACCAACTCAACCTCCACAATCATCTTTCACTAGAGGGATAACAACACACCCCCACAATTACCTCTCACTAGAGGGATTACACAAATATAAAGAAGGTTTACAACTCTTGGTGGTTTCACTAAACTACAAACCAATTTTCCTCACAAAACAATGATCCTAATAGATAGGATAGATAGATAGCTCAAGTGTGAGAAAATAAAGAGTTTGAAAATCAAATCACAAAGAAAAACACTTAGGAAAACTCTATATATAAATGAAGATCAAAACAACTTCCCAAAGACTCTCTTTTTCATTGAATTTTCCAACCCTTTAAAACAAATGTAAATAAAACTTTTAAACCCCAAAAACTCTTGCTGAAAACACTTGAAGATAGGAATTTTTGCTTTTCAAATTGTTGTGTGAAACAGTTCAAAGAAGTGGGTATTTATAACCCAAAAACAAATTTGCCCGTTGGCAGCAGGAAAGGGCAATTTTGCCCTTCCGGTCGACCGGCCAACGGTCATTTTTACGACCGTTGAGCCACCGGTCGACCGACCAGTTGACCAAGGCCTGGAAACAGAGAGCAGAGCTCTCTGGTGGTTAACTGCCCGATCGACCGGGGGCAGATCTAGAAAGCATAAGCTCTCAGGCGGTCGACCGACCCTCCGGCAATTTGGCCTGTGCATGTTCGTGCACATCGATCGACCGGACCGGTCGACCGACTTCTGCCTCAGTCGATTGTTCGGTCGACCGGCAGAAGGCCAGGTCCAACTTTTAGGGATTAAAAACTTAGGTATTTTAACTTTCATAAAATCTCATAAAATCACATAAATTCAACAAAAATAAGTCTTATTAGATCTTTGAAATACAAATATGTGTGGCTAAAATTCAACACATATTATAAACAATTTGAACCATTTTTGTGATATTAAAATTTTGCCTTAAACTAAAATCGGTATTTTCCAAAACTTGAATTTTTGAAATGGAAAACCGTTTTCTCCAAAACTCATGTGAATAGAAAAACATGATATTGAAACAACTTTGAAACATATTGTATATAGATAGAATTCAATATACATGCAAAGATATCTATCTATGTTTTTGACATGAAATCTGAAATCATTAAACCGAAAATCAAAACCAAACATTTAAACTTTTGTGTGTGTGTGTGAACTTGAGCGTATCAACACTATATAATTTTTACACAAGATCTAAACAACTAAACTAAATACAAACCGAAGTCTTCTTGTAGAACTCCTTCTCCAAGCTGACTCGATTCAAACACGATCCAACGAGTTTGACTCCAACCGAGTGCTAGATGCGATCTTGATGCGCGAGCTCTTGAATCATCACGTGTTAACTCCAAAACTCCTTTGTTGAAGCTAAACACCTACTAAAATCTTGATCAAATATCTGAAAATAAATATCACAAGATTATTAGTAAACTATAACCACATGAGTTAATCATCATCAAAACTAGAGTGAAAAGCCTCTGAGCCAACAAATGAATGTGCAATATTAGCGACCCATCACACCCCCATACCTATCTTTTGCTCGTCCTCGAGCAAAACAACTAAATAAAAAATTATTAGACTACTTTTGCAGGTTACGCGATTGCACTGAGCATGCAACAAGCCGTTAAACCTCTAGATTTTTTCTAGAGGACGAGTTTTGTCTCGTGAGGGTTTTCAGTGAATTACACCCACAAAATCCATAAAAAAAGAGAAACAAAGTATTAGCATTTTGAAAACACATTTTGAAAGAGAAAAATATTGAAGTATTATTGTAAGAATTAAGTAATCTATAAGTTATAGGAAAACTGAACTTTTCATTCCTAAACTTAGTCTCTATTCAAAAATTTGTTATCAATCAAAGTAAGGAGTCAAATTGTACTTCTCATCTAGTCTATTACTTTACCCTAAGTCATATGCACCTTTGTGACCGTGAAAATTTTGGTTAAGAGTTTTTAACTCTAACTCTTATGCCTTATTTATATTTATTTTTGGTGATATTTATTCCTCAATTCCATTAGGCTTTCTAATCTTCCCTTATAACCAGCCTTTAGTCGGTGACACCCGAACCAGACTGTCTTAGGGCACCAGGTGAGAAAACACCCTAAGGACTTAAACACTCGAGTAGACAAGGCCACGAAATCAAGAGTTTTTATTTAAAAAATGTACCCCTTTTAGGCGTGAATACTTATGCTTCATGAGGCACAAATACCCAGCTTAATCAGAGGATTATATATATATATATATATATATATATATATATATATATATATATATGTTTTTTCTTTTCTTTCTTTTCTATTTTTTAAATAAGGCATAAGAATTTTTATTTTTTTGAACCCTAAGCGTGTAAGTGTATGAAGCATGCATATTTCATCAAGATAAAAATCAAGACTAAATTACTTTCACAAATTTTCTTCCTAACCTTAGAAATCAAACAAATAATCTTATTTTGACCAAGTATAAGAAATCCTAATTTTGATTTTCTTATTCCTTAAAATTGACTTGATTTCTTACAAAAAAAATATGTTAAAATATTATTTCTTTTTTCAAAAAGTTTTTTAAAAGTAAAGAAAATGTTTATTTTTTCTTTTTTTAATAAAAAGGAAAACCTAAGTTATGTTAGAACCCTCCCCCACATCTATCTCATGCATTGTTCTCAATGTATGAATTAATGCATAAATGCATGAAAAGAAGAAAGGGAAGAAAAATATTATCTTAAGGTGGTGGTTCCGGTGGTGGTCTGATGGATCCACAAAATGCGGCCCAATCGAATTTTCATGGAGTTTGGAGGAACCCACCAGAAACCTCTCTAATATAACCCACTAAAATGATGAATATACGAGTGATTTTTATTAAGAATTTTACCCCAACTAATTTTCAAATTTCACAAATAATTTCGGAGTCAATTTTATCAACACTCTTGTCCCAAAATAGAGTGTGAAAAGATTGAATGATTGACTTGACTTAGGAAGTACGGGAACTAATACCGATTCAAAAAAGTGACTTAAGTCAAGTAAAGGTTCAGGAGTCGAAATTGGTTTAGGAAGTAGGTCCAAATTAAGAAGTTGAAACTCAAGTCCACATTCATTTCCCAACAACAGAATGTGACTTAAATTGGTTATTCAAGTTCAAGAATGACAGGTGTGGTAATTGAAACTGACTCTAAAATATTACTCAAGTTGGGTAACAAAACAGAAGTCAATATTGATTCAAAAATTTGAACTGGATCACAAATTTGAGAATCTAGGTCATATTTCTCATTGAGTTCAATTTCATAGAAATGAGAACTTGCCAATTTGTTAATGGGACTTTCAAAAGTATGAAATTGGTCAAGTTTAATATGATGATCTTAAAAGATGGGCGATTCAATTTCATGATGAATTAGCACAGGTGTTGACTCGAAAAAAAGATTAAAATCAAGTGAAGACACCGGAATCATTATTAAATCAGGAAGTAGAATTGAATCACCAAGTTGGGGTTTAGGATCATATTCATTCTCAAGTTCAATTTAGGAAAGCGATAACTTGCCAAACTGTCAATATCATTTTCAAAATTTAGGGTTTGGGCAAGTTTAAATGGGTGTGCTGAAATAGAATCTTATTTTTCAAAAAGACATGATTCTTCGGCTCTATCAGAATGGTTAGCGACATCAGAAATGGTCAAACGGTGAGAATGGAGAGTTTGGACCATTATATCTATGTCATGATTACGAGCGATTTGAGCCTGAGTCATGGCTTCAAGCATCTTTTCATAGTCTATTGGTTCATCGTTTTGTTGCAATTGGACTTGAAAAGATGAAGTTTTGTTTTGGAATCTGTTGTGAAATTGTGAGTCCGTCAGATTTTATGATTGTTGCTTGGACTCACGCATACTCATTTTCAAGATTGATGGCTTTCTATTTTGAACTGGTGGAACTGAGTATGAATCTTGAAATATTGTGGACAAGGTAGATAAGGAGGATAAGTTTGTTGAAAATTGGACTCGGGGGAGGTGAATCCCCATTGACTATATGAAGAGTTGAAATTATTTTGAAAATTATGGTCATAAGATTGGGGGCATGGGTCATATTGATTCAGATAAGACTAATCCGGCACACTAGGTTGGTTAAAGTTATGATATGTCGGGTTGGTAATATCCGAAAAAGAGGTCAAGGTGTAATATGAATTACCATTAAAATTGAAAAAATTATTGTTATAAGCCATATCACACAGGAAATGTCAAACACAAACAATGAAAAAAACCAAATATGCAAACAAATAAAAGAAAAAAAAATCTAACCTAATTTAGGGTAAACCTTAGACCTAAACGACTCCTAACTGTTAGACTGTCAACGGGGGTATATTACTGAATCTGACCACAAGTTAATCGGCCAGGTAGGGGTAAGATTGGTGGAAGGTATCCGTGCTTAAAGCAACGGGCCTAATTATACCAAACCACCAGCCTTCGGAGTTTCGCCCCTCAATCCTCAACCTTAAACACCGATTTGGTAAGAGTCAAATTCAAATCAACTTACCCCTTAGGTCAGTCTCCTATTTGAGTCCGAGATGTCCCTAGGGCCAAAGTCTACTCAGTTTTACTTAGGCTTGGGTTAGTGAGTGAGGAGATTGTTTGCGGGCTAAGGGAGGGTAATGACTTCCCCTCCTTATCTTATTTATAGGACAAGCCCTTAAATTAATTTAATGCAATGTGTGCAAGATATATAGAAAAAAATAACACTCAAGTAATATTTCATACAAGAATGAACCTTATACTAAATGATATGCACACAGACCTAGGCTCCAGCACTCTTTAACAGTAATTAGAAAATGTAACGAAATAGACACATGCCTAAATGCAAAGTCTAAATCATTTTTAGAATTTACAATCAACCTTTCACTGTTGTTATTAGAAATGTATGTACAGTGAGTTAAATAAGGAAATAAATAGCTACAGATATTAAACTTTACAATTCAGCCAATCTGCAGAAAATACAGATTAATAGTTCACTCAGATTGTCACAGGAATGTAGCAAATCTGAGGGCTTCTGGGCTCTGATTTCTTGAGCAGAGTCCAGGGTCACTTATATGTCCACTGCAGCAAAATTCCTTGTTGATAAATCTGTACACCAAAAATAGTTAACCAAAAGTGTAAACTTAAAAAGAGAATAACTTACCGTCCCTCCTCGGCAACGACGCCAAAATTTGATTGAGGTTTTACCTGCACACAAAAATACAGAATTTCAGAACTTAGAATAAAGAGTGCAATGTGCTAAATATTACCGTGATAGCAAGTGACTATGCGGGTCGTGATCCACAAGGAGGGACTAGTGATGAAAGCTTTTTTTTAATAAGTTCTCTTTTAAGTTATAAAGTTTGGTTAAAGATCTTTTTTAGTTCTTTAAAGAAAAAAGAAAATGGAGTTACAATTAAGTTAGGAAGAAAGTGGCAGAATGAGAAGGTAGAGAAAATGGAAGTACAAAGAAGTTGAAAAAGAGTGAAAGAGATTTGAAAGATTGTGGTGTTGGTAATTTATAGCAAAATTAAAAGAAAAGAAAACTAAAACCTAAAAAAGTTAATTACCTCTTCGGCACCTGCTTACCTTTGACCCATATCGAAGTATGATAAATAGGATCTTGGCCATTCCTATATTACACTATGAATTGAAGGGGCAAGCTTCACTATCATAGAAATGGATATCCATCACCATAAGCCATCAACGGCACTTGCAAGGGCAAGGTAACTTCGAGGCTATCGGTTTCATTTGGATCCACAAACACAGAAGAGGGAAGTAAATGAAAAAATAAGTAAAGAAGAAAAAGAAATTTTGATTCGATTCAAATAACAATGGAAGAAAAGATCACTTACACCGGTGTCACCTTCAGTGCAAGCTTGCTCTCATTCCTCCATGAAAGTGTCCTCTCCTCTCTGTTACATAAAGAAAATAAAATTACATGAAAGAAAATAAAAAAAACCTAAGTTACAAACTACAAATTAGCCTAAATTCTACTCTCTACTTGGTCGTCGCCTATACGCTCTGAAAATTTCAGTATTTATAGGCAAAACCAAACAGGTAGAGACGTAAGAAGATAGGGGGAGCAAACGCTCCCCCTAACTCTCTAACAAAGCCGTGAAAATGCGGCTATGGCCGCATTTTCGTGGTGGAGGTCCCTGATTTCGAGAGAGTATTTTATCCAGTTCTAAATTTCTCATTTCAGCTCCTAGATTTGATGAAACGGCCTTTGATTGTTGGCTTTAACCGACTATTTGAAGAGATATGTTTTTAACTGATTTTCAACCGATCTGAACCAACCTGATCTGCCCTGATTTACTGACTTTGAATTAATTCTGATTTAAATCAGAATTTAATGGGCTTTTGGGCTCGTTTCTCTTCCCTCTCCTTTAGTAATGGGCCTGCAAATAAACTAAACAATAATTAGAAAAAAAGCAGAGTTTATTCTATAATAAGTGTGAGAATATGATAATGAATGTGCAATATTAGCGACCGATTACAATATATCCTTGATTAAACAAATTTTATAAGGATTTGTAATTTACATGCCCTAATCTAGCATGTCATAAAATAGGAGACTCAGGCAAATAAACTGAAGATTTTCCTTTATTTATGAGTTTTGAGTACAAATATACGAACTTTTTGTCCACTACAACATCATTGGCCGTAAATAGGCCATCAATAAGATAACCCTTATCCATTTACATCCACCCTTAGTAAATACAAATTTATCTGAATCGAAAAATTCTCAAATCTTTCTTACTAATGGTTGATTTAGAGATCAAGTTCTTGCGGATATCTGAAAATGTAGTACATCATTCAGAGTAAGCTTCTTCCCAGATGTTCACTTCGGGATGAGCTTTCCTTTTCCCTCAACCTTAGAGACGGCTGAATTGTCCATGAAAAGTTGCTCATCTTGCTTTTGTTTTTGATATTCAGAGAATAATAATTTCTCAGAGGAGATATGCCGAGTAGCCGCAATGTTTATACACCAATCCTTATTGTTGGTTGTCAGATTCACTTCTGACACTACAACTGATAGCCTTGGTGACGCATGGTCGGTTAGGTTTGCCTGTAGATGGGCCTTCTTATTTTTTTGGGCAAACTGCGATATTTATTCACCTTGTGTCCCTCTTTATTGCAGATGTAGCAACTTCCCTTAAAGTTCTTGTTTTTGCCTTCATGGTCCTCACCTTTGTAACCTTGGATAGTCTTCTTTCGCTTTAAGCCTTTGAAAGTAGACGCTTTCCCCTTTGAGTTTTCGATCACAATGGTCTTGGATTCATAAGAGTTCTTGTTGATCCTTTTCTTGGACGTACGGTTGTCCTCTTCAATCCGAAGACTCACAATGAGATCCTCCAACTTTAGCTCCTTGTGCTTGTATTTCAAGTAGTTCTTGAAATCTCTCCACACAGGTGGAAGTCTTTTCACGATAGTAGCAACCTGAAAATTTTCAGGTAGAATCATACCTTCAGCCTCTATCTCGTGCAAGATAAGTTAGAATTCTTGCACTTGACTGATCACAGTCTTGTTGTTCACCGTTTTGTACTTCAGAAATTGTCCCACGATGAACTTCATGGTACCAGCATCTTCAGTCTGGTACTTCTTATCAAGTCTTGCACATAACTTCTTTGCCATTGTGATTGGAGTCATCCAAACCATTTAGGATACAGTTTCGGCAAAGGAAGGTACTTTGCGTCCATGCATCAACTGCAAGGACTGAGTCCCGATTAGGTCCGGGTTCCTGTGGATCCTCTTGCAGAAATTTGGCCAAATGTAGAGTGGTCAAGTAGAAGAGCATCTTCTGTTGCCACCTCTTGAATTTAGTGCCATCAAATTTTTCTAGCTTTTTCGGCTTCGGGTCAAGAAGTGGAGCATGTACCAATGTCTGAATTTGCATATCTGGTGCCTTACTGGTACTGTCTTGATTATTCTCAGACATCTTCAGTAATTCAAACAAAACAGAAGTAAGTAACTTCAAGAAAGATTAATGTCTTAAGATTGCTAGGTGCAGGAATCGATCTGACAACTAATCAATATCACCGATCTAATTGGCTAGGTCGGTGAATATCAGGTGGGAGGTTTTCCGTTCAGTAAAACATTCCTTAATTATAGAACCACCTTTCAATTACCTTCCTTAGTTAAATGATCGTACACATATTTAACATTCTTTTCATTACACTCCTACATTTATCATGTAATTGAAAAACACCTAGAGGGGGGGTGAATAGGTGTAAGTGCTAATCTAAGAAACTAAATGCAAACTAAGTGCGCTAAATGCGGAAGCTAATGCAAATTATGCACAAACTAATACAATACAACAAGTGTAGCCGAATTCCCCTTGCGAGGCTCTGGACTAACTCCTCTTGATTCCCCTTGAAATGGGTTGAGGTGCTATGTGAAGCTCTTGTTGGATGAGTACAAATTAGGCCCACACACACAAGCAATCCAAGCAAATAAGAACGAATTGCAATATAAAAGATGCAAGGCAACACAAGCAATGTATAAGATATGTATGCAATGAATGAATGATGCTTGCACAAAGTAAAGAGAGTAAGGGTTAGAGAGACAATGGATCAAACGCTAACACAAAGATTTGTTTCGAGGTTCGAGCACCTTGCTCTACATCCCCGCCTACACCACCGTGTAGGATTTCCAATCCACTATCTCCCACCGAGGGAACCTCTACCGAAGAGGATTTGTTACAATCACTTAGGAGTACCAAACTCCTCTCTCAAACAACCACCTCACAACCGAGGGGTAGGCCCGTAGCCAATACAACAACCAACACCTCTACCGAAGAGGGTTTACAACCAAACTCCACCTCTCACTAGAGGGAGCAAACCAATCACCCGATCACCTCTACCTAAGAGGGATACAACAAGAATAAGGGTGTTTACAACAAGTGGTTCCAAAAACCACAAACTCAAACTCTCTTTCTTTTTCTCTTTTCTTTTCCCCAAAAATAAGATCCTAATAGATTAGGATAGTATGATAGCTCAAGTGTGGAAACTAGGTGTTTTTGGAAACAAGCAACAAAGAAAAACTAATTGGGAAATCTCTTGTAAAAGATAGAAAATGAAAGATCAAATCAAAATCCCAAAATCTAGTTTTCTTTGATTTTCCAAAAATCCAAAACAATAAAGATTGGAAGTTTAAAGCACAAAACTCTTTTTCAAAAACTTGTTTAAAACACTGAAGAAGTCAGGAATTTTTAGCACCAAAAATCTTGGCCAAAATCCCAAAGGAATGGGGTTTATATAGGCCAAACAGAAAACTAGCCGTTAGAGCTGAGCTGGCAGCTCTGACAGGCGTCGGTCGACCGGCCCGGTCGACCGCCAACGGTCAGAAAAGTGACCGTTGGGCACTAGCGGTCGACCGGCCCGGTCGAACGAAACATCCTGAGAGTTGAACTCTCAACTCGGTCGACCGGTCCGGTCGACCGACTACAATGTGTAGCCAGTGTGCACGTCTGTGCACATCGGTCGACCGATCCGGTCGACCGGCCACTTGGTACGGTCGACCGGTCCGGTCGACCGAACTGGCCTGGCAGGCACAGTGCAGATCTGCACAGATACGGGATTTGAAAATATGTCTTTTCACTCAATAAAAATCCCATAAATTCACAGAAAATCTAAAAAATAGTTTTAATCACAATAAAAACTGTTTTTCTAAAAATATGTTTTTCTAAAACTTGTTTTATCATTTTATGTTAAAACATAAACATGTGATAAAAATTTCAAGACAATATATCAACATATCAATTCATTTTTGTGTCTTGCCAATTTTATCAAAACAAAACTTGTATTTTATCAAACTAGAATTTTCCAAAACATGAATAGGATAGTCAAAATAAGTTTGTCTAGCAAGTTTAAAGCATGTATGTATATCTAGAACATATCTAATATACATAGGTATAAGGTAAACTTGTTTTGATCTATTATTCATGAACACCAAAAACCAAATCATGAAACGTGTGTGTTTGTGCACTTGAGCATATCAACTAAACTAAGCTTTACAAATGGATCTAAAACTCTATCTAAACTAGGATACCTAAGTCTTCTTGTCGATCTTCCATCTTCAAGTAGACTTGCTCCAAAACTCCGTGATTCTCCAAGTGCAAAGGTATGATCTTTAAGCTTTGGCACCGGAATCATCATGAATAGCTTCTAATCATCTTGTTGAAGCTAATCACCAACTAATATCCTGTTAATGATCTGAAACTTAGAAACACAAGAATATTAGTAAACATAACTACATGAGTGTTGATCATCATCAAAACTAGAGTGGAAGGCCATTGGGCCAACAATCTCCCCCTTTTTGATGATGACAAAACTCATGGAGTTATATATGCATGGATTAAAGATAAGCTTCAAAGAAGCTCCCCCTTAACTCATGCATAGGGATAAACAATAAATATATGCAATGAATATTAAACATGAAACATGCATATGCATAAACAATAAATGGTTCTAGATATCAAATGGAATATTCAAAACAAAATAAGCTCTAGATACCAATTACAAAGCAAACTCTATAAATCAATTAAACTTAATATTCTTGAGATTAAAACATAATATATGCATAAACATAAGCATGCATATAAAACTTCATAAATACTTCTCCCCCTTTTTGTCAATCATCAACAAAGGGGTAAACAATCAAAACCATAGATAAAATGAGGGGTAAAAATTTTTCTTCCCCTTTATGTCAAACAAAACAATAAAAGACAATGTTCTTCCCCTTTTTGTCTAAAACAAAAAACAAAATCAATAAGGGGTGACTACAAACATGATATCAATTAAAAATATGTCAATGAAGCATCTTGGTACCAATAAACAAGAATCAATATATGTTATATGCTATATACATTCATGAAGAGGAAGACGCTAAGTTAGCTTCCCTACACATATGCATTACATGAAGAAGGGATGACAAGCCCCATTCACATAACACATATTATGTAATGCATAAGAGGAGATGTGAAGCTCCCCCTACACACGTATATCATATAAAGAAGAGTTGTCAAGCTCCTCAATTTATAATATACTCAACATGAATCTATATGTAAGAGAGATGTTAAGCTCTCCTTGCATATAGGAAATACAAATCAAAACTTTGAATATTTTCTTTAAACAAAATTTTGAAAATACCAATTGTAATTAAAGATAAATCTTGAATTCCTAAAACATGAATCTCGATACTAAATGTATTCAAAACAAATTTTGAATTTCTTAAATATGATACCAATTGTAAATATTTTACCAATTGAAAAGATTTTTGATACCAATTGTAAGAATTGTTCAATTTTAAAACATATAAACAAATTTGATACCAACTTTTAATCATAAAGTTTGGGAGTACAAATACCAATTGAAATACAAAATCCAATTTTCTCCCCCTTTATGAAATACAAACTAAAGTCATGCATAGTCTTGATAACAATTTAAAAGTAATCAATTTAAACAAAATTGAAACTCAAGCACTAGCATAAACACAAACATATATATGTATGAAAGATAGATACCAATAGAAATTGATATACTTGGAATTTAAAGCATACATACATACAAAACATATATGAGTATACAAGAAGATCAAAATGATACCAATTGAAAGAGTTTAATGATACCAATTGACATAACAATAAGTTCAAGTGTATACATCATATTATCTACCACCCAATCATAATTCAAGTTTTAAAGATTTTCAATTTAGGGCATACATGAACATGATCTCCCATCCTACCGCCCTTGGAAGGTAGGGGTTTTCAAAGATAAATTTGAAAATATAGTTTTGTTTGAAAATCACTACCAAAATGAAGAACACCGCAACTAGTTAAATGGAAAACTTGTTAACTAGCACGAAATCCTTCAAGCAAGGAATAAAATAAAATTGAAATTCACATGATAATCATCACTCTAACCAATAAAGCATAACTCATGAGAAACAAAACATGAGCAATAGATATGAGTGTACAAATAATATGTGAAGATCATAATCTTGAAAACATGTTCAATTAAGCTCAATTATTCCTTAAAAACACGAAATCATCAAAACTATCTAATCTTCACGGCATATGTATGTCTAATACAAACTAAAGTATACATACATATCCAAGATACAAACGAGTCCACAAGGATATATGCATGAAGGCACGTGGCTCAAAAGGATACTCATGTATAGTCAATAGTTTGGATAAGATGGACATATACATGAAGTTAAATATAAATACATGAAAAACTTGAAAAACTAATTTTCATTAAAACAAAATTTCATTTCAAGGTATATGTATGAATTGTCAAACATGAAGTATGCATACATATCCCTAAACACAATTGAGTCCATAAATAGATTTGCATGAAAGGCAAATGACTCAAGGGGTATACATGTATATCTTAAAGTTTGGCAATACAAACATATACATGAAGTGAAACTCACAATCATAAAACAAATTCAAAAATGAGAATACAAGTTTAATATGTATGAATCATCAAAACTAGACTATACTAGCACATCTAATGGGTTCAAATAAGCATTCAATTCCAACTATATATAGATTTATTTGTAGCCCACTCTATGTACAAGTATATAACTAGTCTTAATGAAAACTAACACTTAAACATGTAATCAAGTCATTGAGCATCAAACAAACACGAATACCTTATTTCTAACTAAAACACATACAAAATTCATCAAAATTCTTTTATTTGAATTTTAAGCTACATATACATGCAAATAGGTATAACAAGTGTAAATGAATGAATCATCAAAACAAGCTTATACGTGTACATATAGTGAATACAAATGAGCATGAAGTTCAATTGCATATAAAACAAATGTAACTCACTATTTGTACATGTATAACACAAGTTTTGACAAAATCCTCATTTAAACATGTCATAACCACAAGGAGTATCAAAACAAGCTAGAAATCAACATCATAAGAACTAAAACATGATTACTATGTAAATTCACATGCAATAGATTCATGATGTACATTATAGCTTAAACAAATGGTGAGAACACTAAATGTGAATCAAATAAGCATGTGTGTCTCAAATACTATACATGTATGTCAAGGATCTAATAAACATGGAATGAACATACTAATCCATAGACAATGAAACATGCTATAAAACATCAAAACATGCTATAAGCAATGAAATGGAAAGCATGTAAACAATAAATGGGAGTAAAGGATTGTTACCAAAACCGAAGAAGCAACTCTCCTTGTCTCCAAAACATGGTGGTCCTCTCCACCAAACCTTCCCTTGAAAGTGATGCATCCATTTGATTTCCTTTAAGTCCGGAACGCATCCACTCCAAGGTGTCATCACTCTCACGTCATGTGAGAGCCCACACCTACATCAAAAATAATAGGAGGGGTGGTCTTTGGTACCCATACCTTCTTGTTGGGTCCATGGGGGTTAGTCCCTTCTCTACCCCAAACAAAATTCTTCGCTAAATTAGGAGTATGTAATCTATCATAACAAAATTTAGCAAGGTGGCCCTTACGTCCACAATGTGTACATGAGTACACATGAGCATACATGTGTTGATGGTGTCCGTATGGAGCATGTGTATGCCGTGATGGGTGTGCATGCATAAAGGATGGAACTTGTTTCTTTCGAACCAAGGTTTCCAACCGTGAGTGGTTCATGGCACATTGGCTCATAGTGGAGCCCAAACAATCCATTTTCTTCTTTAACAAATTTATATCATTTTCGAGCATAGAAGAAGTGGAACATGCAATGGGTGATTTAGGTGAAACTACCCTAGCATGGCAAACATGAGAATCAATCTTATTTTGCAAAACAATATTTTTCTCTAAGCAAACATTTAAATCATTGGAAATAGAAATGATTTTGTTTTTCAATTAACATTCTCTTTTAAAACAAAATCAACTTTTGAAGACAAATTTTCATTTTTCTTCAAAAGAACATGGCAATCAATTTTAGATTTTAGAAATTCATTTTCTTTAAGTGCAAGATCAAGTTGAGATTTTAATGAATCCCTTTCATTATAAACCTCAACCTTCTCTTGCAAAACACTATCAAGTCTAGAATGCAAACATTTATTTTCTTTTTCAATATCTAGACTTTTCTTTTTCAACAAGTTATATTTTTCTATTAACTTTTCACACACAATAGATAGTTCTTCATTTAAGGCATGGGGATCAACATAATCATTTGAAGAACTAGCACAATCATTACTATCTAGTTGAGATTCCGAATGTACCTCAAGGGAGTCATTCCCTTGGACCATATAGCATTGTTGTGGCTCGGATTCTCCGCTAGATTCCTCTTCTTGGATTGGCAATTGAAGCTTGGAGGTGGTGGTTGTTGTCAACTTGTTCCACACTGCAAAAGCGGAATCAAGATTAGAAACACACATAAGATAATCTTTAGGTAATGTGCTTCTAATGGCCTCTAGGGCTTGTGCATTGGCCCCTTTATGATTGCAATCACCAAGATAACATCTCTTGGTGGCCGCAAGGAAAACATGCAAACCTAGGGTCTTTAGGTACATGGACATCCTATACTTCCAAACAACAATGTTGGAAGGGTCAAAGCTAGGTGGGGTCATGAAGTCCATGGTATAAACTAAATATGTGCAAACAAACAAATGCAATGAGATTAGCAAGCAAATGGATCACTCCTAGGATGTTAAGCCTAAGTATCAGGAGCACTAGCTCTGATACCAATTGAAAAACACCTAGAGGGGGGTGAATAGGTGTAAGTGCTAATCTAAGAAACTAAATGCAAACTAAGTGCGCTAAATGCGGAAGCTAATGCAAATTATGCACAAACTAATACAATACAACAAGTGTAGCCGAATTCCCCTTGCGAGGCTCTGGACTAACTCCTCTTGATTCCCCTTGAAATGGGTTGAGGTGCTATGTGAAGCTCTTGTTGGATGAGTACAAATTAGGCCCACACACACAAGCAATCCAAGCAAATAAGAACGAATTGCAATATAAAAGATGCAAGGCAACACAAGCAATGTATAAGATATGTATGCAATGAATGAATGATGCTTGCACAAAGTAAAGAGAGTAAGGGTTAGAGAGACAATGGATCAAACGCTAACACAAAGATTTGTTTCGAGGTTCGAGCACCTTGCTCTACATCCCCGCCTACACCACCGTGTAGGATTTCCAATCCACTATCTCCCACCGAGGGAACCTCTACCGAAGAGGATTTGTTACAATCACTTAGGAGTACCAAACTCCTCTCTCAAACAACCACCTCACAACCGAGGGGTAGGCCCGTAGCCAATACAACAACCAACACCTCTACCGAAGAGGGTTTACAACCAAACTCCACCTCTCACTAGAGGGAGCAAACCAATCACCCGATCACCTCTACCTAAGAGGGATACAACAAGAATAAGGGTGTTTACAACAAGTGGTTCCAAAACCACAAACTCAAACTCTCTTTCTTTTTCTCTTTTCTTTTCCCCAAAAATAAGATCCTAATAGATTAGGATAGTATGATAGCTCAAGTGTGGAAACTAGGTGTTTTTGGAAACAAGCAACAAAGAAAAACTAATTGGGAAATCTCTTATAAAAGATAGAAAATGAAAGATCAAATCAAAATCCCAAAATCTAGTTTTCTTTGATTTTCCAAAAATCCAAAACAATAAAGATTGGAAGTTTAAAGCACAAAACTCTTTTTCAAAAACTTGTTTAAAACACTGAAGAAGTCAGGAATTTTTAGCACCAAAAATCTTGGCCAAAATCCCAAAGGAATGGGGTTTATATAGGCCAAACAGAAAACTAGCCGTTAGAGCTGAGCTGGCAGCTCTGACAGGCGTCGGTCGACCGGCCCGGTCGACCGCCAACGGTCAGAAAAGTGACCGTTGGGCACTAGCGGTCGACCGACCCGGTCGACCGAAACATCCTGAGAGTTGAACTCTCAACTCGGTCGACCGGTCCGGTCGACCGACTACAATGTGTAGCCAGTGTGCACGTCTGTGCACATCGGTCGACCGATCCGGTCGACCGGCCACTTGGTGCGGTCGACCGGTCCGGTCGACCGAACTGGCCTGGCAGGCACAGTGCAGATCTGCACAGATACGGGATTTGAAAATAGGTCTTTTCACTCAATAAAAATCCCATAAATTCACAGAAAATCTAAAAAATAGTTTTAATCACAATAAAAACTGTTTTTCTAAAAATATGTTTTTCTAAAACTTGTTTTATTATTTTATGTTAAAACATAAACATGTGATAAAAATTTCAAGACAATATATCAACATATCAATTCATTTTTGTGTCTTGCCAATTTTATCAAAAACAAAACTTGTATTTTATCAAACTAGAATTTTCCAAAACATGAATAGGATAGTCAAAATAAGTTTGTCTAGCAAGTTTAAAGCATGTATGTATATCTAGAACATATCTAATATACATAGGTATAAGGTAAACTTGTTTTGATCTATTATTCATGAACACCAAAAACCAAATCATGAAACGTGTGTGTTTGTGCACTTGAGCATATCAACTAAACTAAGCTTTACAAATGGATCTAAAACTCTATCTAAACTAGGATACCTAAGTCTTCTTGTCGATCTTCCATCTTCAAGTAGACTTGCTCCAAAACTCCGTGATTCTCCAAGTGCAAAGGTATGATCTTTAAGCTTTGGCACCGGAATCATCATGAATAGCTTCTAATCATCTTGTTGAAGCTAATCACCAACTAATATCCTGTTAATGATCTGAAACTTAGAAATACAAGAATATTAGTAAACATAACTACATGAGTGTTGATCATCATCAAAACTAGAGTGGAAGGCCATTGGGCCAACAGTAATAAATCTTTTGTCTTAAATATCTATTTTACAAAAGAAAATAATGAAGAGAAAGAGGATTAAATCAAATAAATACCAGTTAAAATTAGATTTAAATGGATCTATTTGGTTAGCTGAGGATGATCCCAGATCTAGTTAGTTAAAATTCAGATTTTGGTGAATCAATTCGATTAACTTAAAAATCCATGAGGATATCACCACATCCAGAACAAATCAAAGATTAGGGTAAATGTTCAAAGATCAGAGCAAATCATAAAGATAACACCAAATGAAAATTGAATCTAAATTCAAAATCTAAAGGGATAAATGGATAGAGAGAATATCAATGGATGAGATGAAGCAATTTGACTCAGATTCAGACTGGATACATTTTAGTATTTGAATCTTAACTTTCGCTATCGAATCTCAAATCTGATGATTCAAGATGATCCAAAAATAAGACTTAAAGAGTTACAACTCTTACGTTAATCACTATTTCTAATTCTATCATTTGATAAGTTATATTCTGCGATCAACACGCCAACAAGCTGTAGATCAGAATTGAATATCCATATCAAATCAAGTTTGGAGATTAGGGGAGGACTCAAATTTAGAAATAGCCCGCTTTCCCTATCTTTCAACTCGTTTTCTTATCCATTTCTATGTTATAAATATCCCACACAACAGAGGCAGAGGAATGATCGAGCAGAGATAGATTTTAGGCCAGTTTTTATTCTTTTTAGTGTAAATTTTTGTTTTTCCTTTTATGAAAGGAGAGACGAGTTTCATGGAGGAATGAGAGTAATCTTGTACTGAGCGTGACATCGGTGTAAGTAAGTCTTTTCTTTCATTGTTATTTGAATCGAATCGAAGTTTCTTTTTCATCTTTACTCTTGTTTTCGTTTGTTTTCCTCTGATGTATTTGCAATCCAAGTGAATCTGATAGCTTCGAGACTGCTTCGCCATTGCAAGTGCCTTTGATGGCCTATGGTGATGAACAACCATTCTTTTGTTAGTTTAGCTTGCCCTTTTATTCATAGTGTAGATCGGGAATAGGGAAGATCTTACACATCATGTTTGATCGCCTTTAAAGACTAGGTAAGTCGTAGTTACGGATCCAAGGTATATGAGCACTGAAGAGGTAAGTGATTGGTAGTGAAAAATGCATAATTGTCATCATATTTACTATCACATTTTCACATTTATTCATATAATAATGCACATTTACTAAATTTTGTTATTTAATGTGTGCAGGCCTTGAGTATTGAATTAAATAAAGAATTAAAGCTTAATGAAGCCCAAAAGCCCATATCCAAGCCCAAGTCCAAGCCCAGGTGTAAAAGTGCAATTATAAGAAGTCAAAAGTGCAAATACAAAGTGTAAAAATTGCAAATACTACAAAGAGGGAAAGGATAGAGTTCTATTCTACCCTAAATGCTTGGTGGATGAGGATAAATAAGAGTGCAAGGATGAGATTCATTTTTGAAGGGATTTAGATTTAGGGTAACTTGATTTCTAAGTTATCTCGAAAATCCAAAATGAAGAGCCAGGATCCAGCTTCCAGAAGCATATGCCCAGATGGACGGACCAGAGGAGGCCGCACGCGAAAGCGCGCGGCCAAAGGTTAGACTGTTGCTGCGAAAATGCGGCCCAAGCCGCGTTTCCGCGGCAATCCTGCCTTATCCATCTACCAGTTTTCGTGGAGGAGTTTATCCGGGACTCTATCGCCTTCTGTACCTATAATTACCCCTACAGGCGCAGCAGAGAGGGCATCCAGAGAAGATTAGGGTTTTTTCTTTAGCTTTTTCTTAAAATTTTGCACGTTGTAATTTCGTTTTTAAGGCTTTGTGGAGAAGAAAGAGCTTATATTTGAAGACATACTTTCGAATAAAGGTTACTTTCTGTTGCATATTTAATTCTTGTTAATTTTTATTTCTTTTCTCTGTGTTTATTTGCTTCGGTTTTCATATGCGATCTCTTGTTTTCTTTCTTCTTCTTTTCGTCTAATTAAAAAAAAAGAAAATAAAAAAAAATAAAAAATAATTATAAAAAAAATGATGTCTAACTAATTCTTTGTGTGGTTTGCTGATTACTTAAGCAACCCTAGGGCAAGTTAGGATTTGAATCGATTGATGACCATTCTTTAGAAACCCTAGGTTTAATGATTATTGTTCTTGAAGATTAAACTGATAATTAGATTTCTTAATCTAGGTTGCACATTTAAAAGACTTCTCATGACTTCATACTTAAGAACTAGGACAGCCTAAATTTAAGATTAATCTTTTCTTAGCTGTACTTAGATGTTAGGATGAAACATTGTTTAGTTTTTAATAATGTAGCTTAGTTAGAATCTTGTATCGTCTTTTCTTACTTGAATCATTCTTAATAACCTATGATGCATCACATATATCTCAAGATGAAATTAAACATCCAAGACTTGCATGATGGATTGTGGTAGTAGATCAGTAAACCATACTTCTTTATTCCTATACACTTCAAATCTAATCCTTTCTCTGTTTTATTCAAAGCATACAGAGGAATCGGCCGAAAAGCTTGCATCGCATCCTTTCCTGAGGATCACGACCCGCTTTGGCCCTTGCTACAGCGGATAGCATTGAGACTAAGAACTCTACAACTCATTCTTATTATTTACAAATTCTTAAATCTCAATCAGTAAGTAATTTTTAGTTTCTTTCTTTTCTTTAAACTTTTAGTTTAGATCACCACAATCTTCTAACTCTTTTATCACTCTTTTTAATTTCTTTGTATAAATCCATTTTTCATTTTCTCCACCTTCTCAATCTACCACTTTCTTATTAACTCAACTGTAACTTATTTTTTTCTTTTAAAGAACTAAAAGAAGATCTTTAACCATTGATTGTAACCTAAAAGAGAACTTGCTAAAAAGCTTTCATCGATAGTCCCTCCTTGTGGATCACGACTCGTATAGCCACTTGCTATCGTGGTAGTATTGAGTACTTTCACATTCTAATTTTAAGTTCTGAAATTCTGTATTCTTGTGTGCCAATAAAACTCAATCAAATTTTAGCGCCGTTGCCAGGGAGGAACGGTAAGTAATTCTCTTTTTAAGTTTATATTTTTTGTTAACTCTCTTCCTTGTTCTTGGGGTGCAGTAATAGATATCAAGGAAATTTTTGCAGCAGTAGACATATAATGGCCCTAGACTCTGCTCAAGAAAGTAGAGCCCAGAAATCCTCAAATTTGCTACATTCCAGTGGCAATCTGAGTGAATTGCTAATCTGTATTTTTGCAGGTTGGCTGAATTGCAAAGCTAAATTTCTATAGTTATTTATTTTCTTGATTTACTCATTGTACATACTTTCTAAGCTCAATAGTAAATTGATGTTCATTAATGCTAAAAATGGTTTAGACTTTGCATATAGGCACGCGTCTAATTCATTTACATTTTATATTACTGTTGAAGAGTGCTGGAGTAAAGGTATGTGTGCATAGTATGTAGTATAGGAACACTTTTGAATTGTTTACATTGCTTAAGTGTTATTGATGAGATTTTCCTGTACGCAAAATATAATATATCAGATTTAAGAATTAGAGATGTGCAAGGTGCTCAATTCTAATCCGCGGTAGCAATGGCTATGCGGGTCGTGAGGGAGGGACTAGCGATGGAAGCGTTTAAGTAAGTTATCTCTTTTTTATTTATTTTTATTATTTACAATGGTATTTAAAATGAGTTGGGAAAGAAATTGAAAAGATGCGGAAGATGTGGTGATCTATACTAAAGAAATAAAAAAAACGAAAATTAAACACATACCTACCTCTTTTGCCCTGTTTACCTTTGCTCTGTTGCAACGACTTACCTTATCTTGGAAGGCATTCAAGTATGGCGTATAGGATCTTCCACCTTCACGGATCTACACTACGAAAATAAAAGACAAACTAAAGGGAAGGCTTGTTCATCTCCATAGGCCATCAAGGGCACTTCTTCGGCTAGGCAGTCTCGAAGCGACCAGTTCTCACGGTTTGCAAGACATTAGAGAAAATAAACCAAAATAGAAGAACAAGAATAAAACAACAATAGAAGAATAATAAATAAAAAGAAACAAACTTAGAATTGATTTTATTAACAATGAAAGAAAGGACTACTTACATCGATGTCACCTCAATACAAGCTAGTCTCCTTCCTCCATGAAAATATCCTCTCATCTCAGTAAAAAATGAAAATTACAAAAAGAAAAAGAAAAATCTAAACTACAACTAGAAAAAAGCTTAAAAACCCTAGCTTTCGTTTAGACGGAAAAGGTGTTGTATTGTGGAGTATAATTTGCACACAAAATATATTCAATAAAAAGAGAGAAGGTTTAGATTCAACCTCAAGTGCTTTGATCACTCCACAAATGTATTCCAAATGATTAATGTACCATTTCCTATCTCCGTTATAGCATGGGCTATACCGAGTCGATTCTCAGGGAGAGTTTGCGATGGAAGCGTTACGGTTCGTAGTGAAGAAAGAAAACGAAGATTCTTCTTTGTCTAAAAGAATGAATAAAACATGGAAAAAGAAATGAAAGAATCGGTGGATATGTTCATGATGGAAATGAAAAGAAATCAAAACAAGATTGGCTTTTGGATTAACACTAAAAAGAAAAGAAAACTTGTAAAAGATTTGAAGATGGAGAAAACCATGACTAGCTAACCTTACTACCTTACTAAAAACTTACTAAACTCCGTGATGGTGAATGTGTGCCTCATGTTGATTCATCGGCAAAGATTTGTCTTGCGTGTTGGTCTAATTACTTTCCCACTTGAATGACGGGTGATCACTCTTAGACTTGTCTTGTAGACTCATAGATGTCATTGGCCTACAAGATAGACTTTCAATAATGGAATCAAAAGAGCGACACTCAAGGGATGCTAAGGAAGAAGATACAACATTAATTAATTGAAGTAAAGAAGTTGTACAACAAATAGCATATGTTTGGTGATCCATCTCCATGTTCCATCAAGGCACTTGTTCTAAAGACAAGGCTCTAAATGAGACACACATGAATCATATGGAATTACAACAAGAACTTGCCAAGCAATGAAAGTAACCCATCGGAGAAGAGAAGGCCATACAACTTGCAAGATTAAAGATAGCAATCACCCATGAGTTAGTAGTTAGCAAGGTTAGTGGTTAGCTAGACATGAGAAGAATTAGCTACTAGCCATTACAATAAAAGAAAAGCAAAGCATGAATTAAATTGCAAGTAAAGTAAAGTTAGAAGTAAAGAAAGCAAGTAATACTAGAAAAAGCTCAAGTAGAGAGAAGAGAATGGATGAATCCTTGCTTCACAAGTTGTCACTCCTTGGTGTACACAAGTTTTCTCTCTCTTACAACTCTCTTTTGCAGAATTTCTAGGGAGGAAGAAGATCTAGAGCACTACAAAAATCCTAGAGAAAAATCCTACAAAAATACAAGCATCTAATCTCTAATCTCTCCTCCCTTCTTCCACCTCTTCTCTCTTCTGTTACGCAAGCCCTGGTCCTGTATTTATAGGCCTCAGAGAGAAGCATCTAGAGCCCAGGTTGTTGGAGAGAAATCTGGGCCCTAACCACCCTGTAACTGCCGCAGATACGCGGGAAAGCGCGGCAAAATCTTGGCCGTTCAGGCCAATCTTTCTGTTACAGGTAGTTTATCCACGTGGCCTTCTGGAAGATTGAGTTGGCGCGAGGATCTCTCCTGATTCTGGATTCAAACTTGGGCTCTTTTGGGCTTTGAATTAATCTCTTTAATTATTGCTAATTAAAGAGATTTTGGGCCTTTTCTCTTTTCAGATGTGGACCTGCAAAAATAGAGAGAATATGAGTAAAAATCATATTTTTATTTGTAATATGCATGGGAATAATGTGGTAAAATATGCATAATTGAATACCAATCACACCCCCACACTTATTCTTTTGCTCGTCCCGAGCAAAACAAAGAAAAGAAAAACTACCAATTTTATTACACCATTTTCGTAGGTGACACGATTGCACTGAGCACGTGCAACAAGCCGTTAAACCTCTAGGTTATACCCTAGAGGAGGAGTGTTGTCTCCTGAGGGTTTTCAGCGGATTACACCCACAAAATCCATAAAGAAAAATAAAAGGGTTAGTGAAAATTTTGATCCATGTTTTAAAGTTTCTCACTTAAGTTATAGGTTTCAGGTTACCCTAAACTTGTCATTCCTCTTATAAGTGTCTATTTAGAGTTTTGTTTTCAATTTAAGTTAAGTTTTTAGGGAAAAGATCAAAAACCGGATTTTGCATCAATCCTAGGATATATACATCTATAAATATGAAGGATCTTTCTTAGACTAAGTTCATTTATTTACTATTATATAGAACATTTTTTTTCTTTTTTTTTTCTTTTTTTAATAATATTTATTTATTTATATTTCCTTAGCATCCTTAGGCTTTCTAGTTTACCCTTGTAGCGAGTCTCTTACCGATGACTCCCAAACCAGACGGTCTTAGGGCACCAGATGAGAAAACATCCCTAGGGTTCGATGACTCGAGTAAAAAAGGCACGAAGAATTTAAGGACTTAACCACCTTTAGGCATGACTGGCCATGCTTCTTGAGGCACAGCTAACCAGCTTAATTAGTGGCTAAGTATTTATTATTTATTATTTATTTACACATTTTTTTATTATTATATATATATGTAAATAAAGTCACAAAGTCTTTGATTAATCCTTCAATATGTTTAATGTATATATCCTAAAGAAAGAATTAAAATCTAGTAATTTTTCTAATCTTTTATTACTTAACCTAAAAATCTAACAAAACTCCTCTTTTCGACTTATAATTAGAAATCTTAGTTTAGAGCTTCCTTAATCCCTAAAGTTAAGTTTGATTCTTTAAACATGGATCAAGAATTTCCTTCTTTTTTTTTTATTTCTAAAAGAAGTGTAAAAGAAAGAAAATCTAATTCTAAAAGAAGTGTAAAAGAAAGAAAATCTAAAAACTCTATGTTAGTAAACCCTCCCCCACACTTATTTCATGCATTGTCCTCAATGCATCATGATATATATATGCATGAAATAGGTAAGAGGTAAGAAACTTTTATTTACAAGAAAGTGCAAAAAAATTATTTACAAAGAGTATATACAAGTGTAACCAGTACCTAGGCTTTTGGTCGTTTTTCTCTGGCCCGTTTCCCATCGTTCCAGTGCGTCTGCTTTCGTGAGCTCAGTTGGGAAACGGTTTGAATTATTTTAGCCCTAGGTATTTCCAGATTCAATTGTTTATTATTATCATTCACCCTCATTCCACCACATTGTTCACTAAAAAATTCCTTATCACCACTCTCACTCTGAATCTCATCACTTCCAATGTTAAGAAATTTCAGCTCCTCTCCATACAATTCTTCAAAACTAAGGTCAACATCCGGAAGTGTGCAATCAGTTAGCTGACCCCGAGTTGACTCATCTAGACACATGATCTCATCAGCAAACAGGTCTTCAAAGGATATATCAATCGGAGGTTCGAATACAGTCAGAGTTGGCTCATTGAAAGTAAAAATATCCAAATCAACTTTCCTCTTTTGAAAGGGTACACAAGATTGTGACTCATCTTTTGGATCTTCACCTTCTTCCTCACAATTGTTACTAATGAAACTAACCTCAAATGTTTGATCTTTTGTTTTACGAGATTGTGTGTGGAAAACATTGTGTTCATGAGTCATGTTACCAAAGGTTATCCTCATTGATCCATTCCGGCAATTAATGATGGCATTTGCAGTAGCCAGGAATGGTCGTCCCAAAATGACAGGAATTTGAGCCCTTTGATTGGAATTTGACACAGGTTTTGTTTCAAGGACTACAAAGTCAACAGGATAAATGAATTCCCCAACTTTGACAAGGACATCGTGAATTTTCCCCTGGGGTCTAGTGACAGAGCGATCAGCCAATTGAATAGTCATTTGGGTAGGACGGAGATCACCTAACCCTAATTGTTGGTACACAGAGAAAGGCAGGAGATTGATGCTGGCCCCCAAATCAAGAAGTGCCCTATTGATGGTAGTCTGTCCTATGATGCATGAAATGGTGGGGCTCCCTGGGTCTTTGTATTTAACAGGAATTGGACCATTGAGCAGCTCGTTGATGGATGATTCTAGGAAGACTTTTTTAGGGACTTGTGTTTTCCTCTTCTTGGTGCACATTTCCTTTAAGAATTTAGCATATGATGGCACTTGTTGTATGGCATCAAGAAGAGGGACATTGATCTGGACCTTATTAAACATTTCTCTTATCTTCTCCATATGAGCATTTGTCTTGTTATTTGTAAGCCTATTTGGAAATGGTACAACAGGCTTATAGGGTTGCTCATCTACCTTTTCTTTACCCTTGGCTTTGAAGTGGATGGCTCTGTACTAGAAGATGGTTTGTCAGAAGTTGATTGCATTGGGACAGGAGGTGTTGGCTTTGGTGCTGGATGAGATGATTGACTAGAAACCTTATTATCAACTTGTTTACCAGATCTCAGGGTATGAATAGCATGACATTGACTGGGTCCTGAATCTTCCACTTCATTCAAAGGGAAGTGATGTTTGGGATTTGGCACTGGCTGGCTTGGAAGCATACCTTTTTGTCTCTCATTAGCCAATTGCCCTAATTGGACCTGAATTCTATCCATATCCTGTTGATGATGGTTCATCATTGAAGCTTGGGTCTTAGTTAAGGATTCTATCATTTTCATCAACTCTGATATTTTATCATCTGAATTGTTCTGGGGTGGATGTTGATGATGTGGAGATTGGGATTGGTAGTGTTGGGGGTTTGGATAAGATTGTGATTGTGGTGGACCTTGAGATGGACGAAAATTTGGTGCATTACGATTGAAACTGGATGGGTGAGACTGAGCATTATATGGATGTGGAAGTGGTGGTCTATGATGCTCAGGACCAGACTGACTCCATGAAAAATTTGGATGGTTCTGCCATCCCGAATTGTATGTGTTGGAGTATGGGGGTCTGGTAAAAGCTGCATTCATGTTCTCCTGATAAGATTGGGGCTGATACAAAGGACACTCCTCAAAGACATGGTTAAGGTCATGACAGTAGGTGCAACCCGGTTTAATCACAGGCAATGGGTTGACCTGATTAACAACAGAATTTCCTCTAGACTCAAGCAGTTCTATCCTCTTCATCAATTGTGTGATCTTGGCTTCTGCAGCTATAGAGGATTCTATGGAGTGCGTACCCGTTCTGGAAGTGGTGGGAGTGGATTTATCAGGACATGACTCCCACTGAATGGTTTTCTCAGCGAGGGTTTCAAAGAGATCCCACCCCTGATGCTCATCTTTCTTCAAAAATTCCCCTTGGCACATGGATTCAAGGAGGGTTTTCGTTTGGTAATCTAGACCGTCATAGATAATCTGGCACAGACGCCATTTCTCTATGCCGTGATGAGGACATAAGGCTAGAAGGTCTTTGAAACGCTCAAGATACTTCCAGAAAGGTTCATTAGGTTCCTGCTTGAATTGCATTATATTCTTTCTCATGAGGGCTATTTTGTGGATAGGATAGAATTTCTTAAGAAAGACTTTAACAAAATCATCCCAAGAAGATATGGAACTGATGGGAAGATTGTAAAGCCATTTCTTAGCTAAATCCTTAAGTGCAAACGGTATGAACCGTAACCTAACAGCATCCTCGGTCAGTTGGGAAATTCTCATCATTTGGCATACCTCTTCTGTAACCCCCTGCTCCCCGGTGTACGTATCACAGTATCGGTACGCGATACGACGTACAAAAATTGATTCGACATCCGTTGTAGTCCGATTGAGCTGATTTTAATTTTAAAAATCATTTTCTAATATTTGTGATTTTTCAGGATTTTTTGGAATTTTCTGGATTATTTTGGAAAATCTCCGTATTCGGTGTCGACCGATACCGATAACCGACTTTCGATTTTTCTTTCACAAACGGAGTTGTATTTTGAGAATCTGCTTTCACCATACGCCTTAGAATCGTGTTATCTACTTTAGGATATTTTTGGAGATTTTTCTGAATTTATCGAAAATCCGGCCAAACCGGTGTCGCCCGTATCGGTGAGACACTCTGGGATTTTTAATTGACAAACCAGATTGAATTTCTTCAAACCGTCTTCATATTAAGTCTCAGTATAATATTCTCTATTTTCTGTAATTTTTGGGCACCGGTCGGAGTTAGCCAATTTTTGACCCAATTTAATATTAATTAAATAATCTAAAAACCTTTTTCTCTTTTCCCCCTTCCTCTTTCTCCAACCTTCTCAAAGTTTCTCACCGCCTTACCCAACCGCCTTTCTCTTCTCCTCCTCTCTATTTATCTGTTCTCTCTCCCACTCTCCCTCTAATTACTTTTCCTAATTAACCCTCTCTCTAATCAACCTCTCTCTCTCTCTCTTCCCACTCTCTTCTTCTCTCTCTCTCTGTGAGATCTCTCTCTCCCCTCTCTCTCTCTCTCTCTCTCTGTGGGTTCTGCGGGGGCACCACGGCGGTGCGCCGCCGGTGCCGGAGCGCCGCCGGTGCCGGAGCCCCCGGCGGGCTTCACCGGGCACCACCCCTTACTTCTCCTCCTTTCCTTCTTCTTTTCTTCTTCTCTTCTTTTTGCTGTACTTCCCTTTTTCTCTCACTCTTTCTCTCATTCTCTTTCTCCCCCTCTTGTTTTCTGCTCTCGGAGCTACCGCCGCCGGTCTTCCTCGCCGGCGGTCCTTCCTCGCCGGCGGCCAGCACAGCTAGCCGGCCTGGTCATGGTGGAGCGCGGCAGCAGCGGATGCTGCTGCTGCTTCTGTCTTTGTTGGGTTCGGGTTGACACCCGAACCCAATAGTCCTATTGGGTAGATTGTAAAACCCAATAACCTTATTGGGTTGACCCGATAACCCTTACCCATTACCTATTTTAACTTAAGTGATGGGTTTGGGTCGTAGATCCAAACCCGACCCGTTACGAGCCCAACCCGCTCCAAAACCTAATAAAGGTAATTTTACAGAAACCCCCTTGTACAATTCAAAATTTGCATTTAATATTTTTATTTACATATTTAACTCTATTTGTTATGATTTAGTATTCGGGCGATATCGGGAGCATCCGGACTCCGATTGGGACGATTCTGGATCCGTTGCGATCGTGGAGAAGAGAGCTACCTTCCCGTGGCTAGTTTGTGAGTGGTTTTATTTTATAAATTACCTTTTATCATGTTTAGTGCAATGAATTGGTAGATCTTGATTATGGATAAATACTGATACCTATTAATAATTAATTGATAATAATTGGACATGCATGGTAATAGGAATAACCTAACACATGGTTAGGTATTTCCTGATTTAGAAGAAAGATAAGGAGGCACTTAGATTACTAATAAATACTGGCAGAGACAACCCGGACACAGTCATCATACCTTCACAGCCACTGACACCCGGGCCACCATGTCACCATATTCGTGTACACCATTATGACATGGCTTGTATCACAGTCACGTTACATGCATACTGATCCACAGATACACTATGATATTTCACTGGTACTAGACATGCATGCTAGATACTGTTACTATAAGACACCGTCGACTACTGTTCCTACATATATTAGTGCTACGCAGGCTTATGGCTACACGGATACTGTAGTTCACTGGACAGGATAGTAGACACCGACTACAGTTATTACCGGTGCATGTTACATAGATACTATGACACGGCACACCTGTTATTTCGTAGGCACACCGATACATAGCGGTACCACTTCACGAAATACCGTTATGTAATGTATTGTTATCCTCGTTACATGGCTTCACGGCATATCACTGCACGGGCTACTGCATTTCATATTAGCATGATCATCATACACATATATGTCATGCTTACATATTACAGTTACACATGTCTGTGTTGTTTCTATCTTCTTGTCATATGGATCACCGTGCTTATTACATGTATTATTACTCCATGTTCCCGTATTCATGTTATATGATTGATTCCTGTTACAATGATATGGATATTCCCGATACTGGACATGAGAGCTGTTGATATGCTATATGTGGACTTCCACATCTACTGTTCATGTTTCCCGTTATATTGTTCATGTTATATTGTTCCCGTTTCTCGTTATATTATTCTATGCTATCAACAGAACTCTGGTCCAGTTATCATGTTACCCGTATCATGTACTGTATCTGTTCTTGTTACATCGTATACTTGACATATCAGATCATAATGATAACTTGGGTATGGGGGAGACTTGACGGTTGACTAGATCTTATCGGGTGATGTACTGGATTCATATTGTTTTCCCACTGCAGGGACGGTAGTGCTTCCTACCAATTGCTCCATGAGCTCTTGTTACTTGATTCATGCTCCCCTCTTAGCGGAGGGCCCTGGTCTCAGCAACCAGGGGATTGTTTAAGGCCGTGATCCCGGGTATGCACGGGATACATCCACCCGATAAGAACTCTTCGATCACAAGTTTCCAATTAACATAATAAAACAGTATACACAATAGTGACGTCGGAAACACTTGTTATTTGGTTACTCTCTCGTTTGGATAATGGTACCCGTAGGCCATGTCCGGATGGGTTCGACTGGAGTGCGGGCTCCAGTATGAACTGCCAGTGGTATGGGACACTGGAAGAGATTGATTAAAATACCAGGTGGTACTGATTGCTACTATTGTATAAATAACTTGCCTGCTACATGTGTACTACCTTGTTACTGTTCTTGTTATTTTGTCTACTATCATGTTCACTATGATCTTGCTTACTTGTTACTGTTCCTCTTCATGTTATTGTATCCGCTATCATGTTACCTGTAGACTTTGCTACACTACCTGATGCTTGTTACACTTCCTATGGTGGCATACTACTCATGCACATGTACACCTTGCATCACATATATTCTGTTTGCATTGCTTATATGCTGCCTAGACACAACACAGTAGCATGTTCATATTGCATATGCCCACCTGCATGTTCATTTACATCACTACCATGTTCACTGCTATTACGTCACTGCTAGATAACATTATTTATTATATAAACTAGATATGATTAGAGCCATGACCTGATGATAACCGGCTAGGTAGTGATGGTACCAAAAGATGACATGTTTATATATTTCTACTGCTTCCTATATGCTTATGATATAATATCACTTGTACCACATCGTGTATTATATATTAGTATCATGCTTGTATTACTATGTATATATTACTGCTTCCTTCATTTTACCACTCACTAGGTCGCTTTCTGACGACCCTGGGTTTGCGTGCCCAGATTGGAGATCCGCTTACCGAGAGTGCCTTGGAGTCACATAGGAGATTCCTCATCTGGCCTATCATAGGTATCTTGGTGCTTTATTTCTGTTATCTTATTTGTCCCGATTTTTCATATCTGTTATGATTGCTGACCTCTTTCTGCATGTATTCTTGTACTGATCTCATGCTGGACCCCAGGTAATTATGGAGGTTATTTATTGTACTGAGGCTTAGCGTGCGTACGTGAGGGTTTTCCGCCCTACGTATGTACGTCGCCATAACGTCCCCGTACCTGCGGGATTGGGGCGTTACATCTTCAAACTCACGAATAAAGAGGTACGCGTCCTCAGACTCAAGACCATGGAATCGGGAAAGTGTATTAATGAATTGCGGTTTCAGCTCGAAGTGATTTCCATTAGATTCGGGGAGAAGAATGCAAGATGGAAGGGAGGTGCAAATCGGATAAAATCGATCTTGAAGTGAAACGTTGTTTTCCATAATGTCAAGTGGTTGTGTAAGTGCAAGTGTAGAAAGTCTAACAAGTCTTGCAGAATTTGGATCACGAAACCACTCTCGCATATACAATTACAAACAAGTGCACCGATCACACCAGCAAAAAAGAAAAAATGAAAATAACAAACAATAAAAGAAAAATCAATCCAAGCTTCTAGGATTCCTGGACCTAGACGACTCCTAACTGATTAGATCGTCCACAGGAGGTTTAGTGTAGACTCTGACTATAAGCAAATCAGCCAGGGAAGGGCAAGGTTGGTGGGAGGTTTTCCGTCAAAGACGTTCCTTAATTAAGTAACCAGTAACCTTCGGGCTTTCGGCCCTCAATCCCTTTCCTAGACACTGATTTTACAAAAGTCAATTTCCAACATGATCGCGTAAAAAGCAAGTATTAAATAAGAGAAGGAAGTGTGGGCTGATGTTACTGCTTTTGCGATTCTTCCGTAGTAGCGAGTGGCTATACGGGTCGTATCCACAAGGAGGGAGAGCGATAGAAGCTTGATGCGGCTTTCAAAGTTCAAGAAGAAAGAAAGTTCTTGTTTCCAAATAAAGAATTTGAAAAGTGAAAACAAGTATTTTTAGAAATTGTTGGAAAATGTTTGGTGGTTTGTAAAAGTGATCTTTTTCTTAGTTGTAAAGATGCATGGCTAACTTTTTACTAAGTGCTCCCACTAATTTCTAACTTTTTGAAGATAGCCTCACGATGGATCATAGGCAAACACGACACTTGTGCATTGGAACTAATCACGTGGAAATCAAGTGAGAGTTCATCCTATAACTTAACCTTACACGGCAAAAACTCGGACATTCCCATATCAAGATCCGATAGAAGGCGAGAATAAGGGAAGACTCGAGTGCACTATTGGTATCGGCAAAGTTAAAAGGAAAAGAGTCTAACAAGTAAAACACAACTCATAGATCATCAAAACGAATTAAGTATGAAATATAAGAAAGTAGATACTTGTAGATAAATTAGAGTTAGAACCCTCATCTTAAGATGCCATAGCTCTCATTTGCACAAGGCTTGTTTGGCACTATTGATTCATACGGGTTATCAAACAAGTGTTAGAAATTAGTGGGTTAGTAGTTAGTTAGCCATGCTATGGAAAAGTTAGTTAGCCATCAAGGTAAAAGAAACAACAAAGAAAAAGGGGTAAAAGGGAAAGGGGGAGTTACACTACAACAAAATAAAGAAGAAGAAGTAAAAGGGAGAGAAGTTACACTACAACAAAGAAATAAAAGTAAATGCAAAGACAAGTAAATGAAAGAAGGAAGAGAAGTAGTACTTGTATTATCTTGTCACCCTTCAAATACAACTCTTTACACACTCTCTCTCTTTCTCTTTAATGGCTAAGACCTAAAACTAGAAGAAGAAGAACAACTACAACAAACTAACAACAAGATTACAAATTTTTGCCAAAATTCCAATCTGCCTGCATTCGGGACCCCAGGGGGGCTATTTATAGACTCCAGGAGAAAGGGGGCCACGTGCACTGCACGTGGCCCAAAAACTGGGCGCGCGCGCGCCAACTTTGCCGCGGAATCGCGGCAAATGCCGCGATTCCGCGGCAAAGTCACGGCGGCGCGCGCCCAGTTTTGGGTAGCGTGTCGCCCATACTGTCCTCTGGTCGTCTGGGTTCCGGGATTTGCGATTTGACCCCCTGTACTGACCAGATCTTCACTCTAAAGTCAATGGCTAGTTGGTAGGCTTTTAATCACCAATTAAATGGTGATTTTGGTCTTCTTCTTCCTTTGCACACCATGGACCTAGAGTCAAGCAAGTAAGGTATTATTAGCAGAATTTTTTATCAAATAAATATGAGAATGTGATGAAAATTATGCAAAATTAGAGATTAATCACACCCCCACACTTATCTTTTTGCTCGTCCCGAGCAAAAAATGAGACGATTATTATACCACTTTCGCAGGTAACGCGATTGCACTGAGCATGTGCAACAAGCCTTTAAACCTCTAGGTTTCCCCTAGAGGAGGAGTGTTGTCTCCTGAGGGTTTTCAGCGGATTGCACCCACAAAATCCAATAAGGAAAAGAAATTAGTTGTTAGAATTTATATATACATATATATACATGAAAAAGAACTTTCAATTATCTAAGTAAAAATGACCGAATGATGTAAGAATTAGGTTTAACCCTCGTAAGTCCTCTTATATTTTAGCCTTCATAAAAGAAGAAATTATGGTTTTTCTTTAAATTTAGAAAGGATCTTGTAATTCTAACTCATTCTTTTATTTTGCTTTAGATAGATATGCATACCGTGGCAGTGTGATGTGCTTGGGATTTTTCAACATAACTTTGATATTATTTTATTAATATTTACTTATTATTCCTGGTTCCATTAGGCTTTCTACTTCACTCATGTAGCACACATCGAACCGATGACTCCCAAACCAGATGGTCTTAGGGCACCAGGTGGAAAAACACCCTTCAGGTTAAATATGCGAGTGGAGTAGGCCACGAAATCAAGATTTATTATAATTTTTTTTTTTTTGGCGTGAGTAATTATGCTTCTTGAGGCACAATATCTAGCTCTTTTTTTTTTTTTTTTCAAGAGTTGTGTCTCTAAATCCCAAGCATGTGTGTGTGAATTATGCATATTCTACTAAGGCTAAATAAAAGATATAAGTTATTTTCCTTATCCCTCCTATCTTTTTAGTCAAACCATTCTTTCTTTTTTACTTAGGCAAAAATAAAGATTTATTACTAAGGTTCCCGTAATTCCTACCGTCTTTTGGTATTTTTATAAAGAGTATGAAATTTCTTTTCAATCTGTATTATTTTTTTTTTTTTTTTTTTTTTGAAAGAAGGAAAAGGAAAAAGGAAAACTGTTAGCACCCCTCCACACCTATCTAATGCATTGTCCTCAATGAATGTAGATGAAAAATGCAAATACAATAAATAGGGGGAAGGAATGATATTACCGTCTTTGTGGACTCGGTTTGGCCAAGTACGAAGAGGCTAAAGAAATGGCAAAAAGAATGTACACAGGGTAAGCATATAAACATTTTTTTTTTTTAAAATAGTTGTTGTGGTTAGGTGTATGATGGGACAAAAAGAGTCAGCACACTATCGTCTGGGATCATCGGCTCTGTGGTCAAGAAGGGCTTCAGTCTTTGCCCATTCACTTTGAACTCCGTGTTATTTTTAGGGTCGGCAATAAGCACAGCACCGTGTGGGAAAACAGTGCGCACAATGAACGGTCCCGACCAACGAGTTTTTAGCTTTCCCGCGAAAATATGAAGCCTAGAGTTGTATAGCAGAACCCTATCTCCCGGTGCAAAGGTTTTCCGGGTTATGATTTGGTCATGAAAAAGTTTTGTTCTGCTCTTGGTGATTCGTGCATTCTCATAAGCTTCATTCCGTATCTCTTCTAATTCAGAAATCTGCAGTTTCCTAAGATCACCGGCCTTGGTCAGGTCAAAGTTGAGTTGCTTAATTGCCCAGAGGGCCCGGTGTTCTAATTCTACTGGCAGATGACAGGCTTTTCCAAACACGAGTCTGTAAGGAGACATCCCCAGAACTGTCTTAAATGCGGTGCGGTAAGCCCACAATGCATCATTGAGCTTAACCGACCAATCCTTTCTGTTCTGACCAACAGTCTTTTCCAGAATGAGCTTGATCTGTCGGTTTGTGACTTCGACCTGCCCATTTGTCTGGGGATGATACGGGGTTGATAACTTGTGATTGATGGAATATTTTCGCATTAGAGCTTCAAAAACTCTATTGCAAAAATGTGATCCGTTATCACTAATTATCGCTCTCGGGGTGCCAAACTGGGAGAAGATGTTTTCTTTGAGAAATTTGACAACCACTTTGTTGTCATTCGTCTTGGTTGGCACGGCTTCTACCCACTTAGAGACATAATCTACAGCAACCAAAATGAATTGGTTGCCGAAGGAGTTGGGGAATGGCCCCATGAAATCGATACCCCAAACATCAAAAATTTCAACCTCAAGGATCGGGTTTAGGGGCATCATGTCTCTTCTAGAAATTTTCCCGATTTTCTGACAATTTGCACATGACTTGCAAAAATGATATGAATCCTTAAACAAAGTGGGCCAGTGGAACCCACTTTGTAGAACCTTCTCTGCAGTCTTGCGGGGACCAAAGTGTCCTCCGCATGCAAGGTCATGGCAAAAGCTGAGCACACTCCTCTGTTCCTCCTCGGGTATGCATCGTCTAATTATTTGGTCTGGACAATACTTAAAAAGATACGGTTCTTCCCAGAAGAAATACCGTACTTGGGCAAAGAAGCGGTATTGGTCTTGCTTTGTCCAGTCAGCGGGTAATTGTCCTGTGGCCAGGTAATTAACGATGTCAGCATACCAGGGTTCCTTAAGAATGACTAGGATGTGCTCATCAGGGAAATCCTCATTGATCGGAACTCGGATGGTTGGTGCATTCGGAATTCTCGAGAGATGATCAGCGACCACATTTTCTATACCTCTTTTATCCCTGATTTCTAAGTCAAATTCTTGAAGCAAAAGGATCCACCGAATCAGTCGGGCTTTTACTTCCTTCTTAGTCATGAGGTATTTAAGAGCCGAGTGATCTGTGAAAATCACTGTTTTCGAACCTAACAAGTAGGGCCGGAACTTTTCTAACGCAAAGACAACGGCCAAGAATTCCTTCTCAGTCGTTGTATAGTTCTGTTGAGCATCATTTAAGGTCCTACTCGAATAGTAGATCACGTGCTGCCTATTATTGATTCGCTGTCCTAGAACAGCGCCAATAGCAAAGTCAGATGCATCACACATGATCTCAAATGGATGGGCCCAATCAGGGGCAGAAATGATAGGTGCAGAAATCAGTTCTTGCTTAAGCTTCCCCCATGACTTGAAACTTTCCTCATTGAAGTCAAAGGGCACGTCCTTAGCGAGCAGGTTAGTTAAGGGCCTAGCAATTTTGCTAAAGTCCTTAATGAACCGTCGGTAGAACCCAGCATGCCCTAAAAAGGATCTAATATCCTTGATGCTTTTGGGGGGTGGAAGCTTAGCAATCACTTCTACCTTAGCCTTATCTACTTCTATGCCTCTCCGTGAAATCTCATGGCCCAGGACAATCCCTTGTTTCACCATAAAGTGACATTTTTCCCAGTTTAGAGTTAGGTTCTTCTCAATGCATCTTTGTAGCACTAACTCTAAGTGATGAAGACATTGATCAAATGAATCTCCGTAGATGGAGAAGTCATCCATGAAAATCTCAAGAAAATGTTCCACCATATCAGAGAACAAACTAAGCATGCACCGTTGGAACGTTGCAGGAGCATTGCACAATCCAAAAGGCATGCGCCTATAAGCAAAGGTTCCGAACGGGCAAGTGAACGTTGTCTTTTCCTGGTCTTCTGCAGCAATGGGGATTTGATTGTATCCCGAGTACCCATCCAGAAAGCAGTAGTACTCATGTCCAGCCAAACGCTCAAGCATTTGGTCGATGAAGGGTAGCGGGAAATGGTCTTTACGGGTAGCAGCGTTCAACTTCCTGTAGTCGATACAAACACGAACCTTGGTAGGCAATCTTGTTTGTACCAACTCTTTTTCCTCATTTTCTACTACCGTAAAGCCAGCCTTCTTTGGGACCGCATGAACCGGGCTAACCCATTGGCTATCAGAAATGGGATAAATAATCCCATTATCTAATAGTTTCAGAATTTCGGCCTTCACTGCCTCTTGCATGAGAGGGTTAAGCCTACGTTGTGGGTCCCTCCTAGGGGTTGCTTCATCGACTAAATGAATCCTGTGCTGCACTATGGCTGGACTGATTCCCTTGATGTCCTTCATTGTCCATCCAATGACTTCCTTATGTCTTTCCAGAATAGACATTAAGCTGTCCTCTTGTTGCGCAGTCAGGTGGGATGCTATGATGACTGGCAAGGTGTCCTTTCCGCCCAGGTAGGCGTACTTGAGGTGTTCAGGCAGGTCTTTAAGCTCTAAGGAAGGTGTTTCTTTATTGGAGGCAATCTCTGGGCTTTCAATCCTAGGATACGGTACACTGGGCTTGATGCCCAATCCACTGCTGAATCTACGATCTGGTCTAAATTGAATTCCTCATCCTCCAGATCAAATTTTGCCTCAGTCTCTATCTCCAAGCATTCCCCATGCTCACTGGTCAGGTTTTCAATGGAATTGACCTCAAACGTCTGATCATTGACATCCCTAGGTTGTCTTCCAAGATTGAAGACATTGACTTCCTTCGTCATGTCTCCGAAAGTTAATCGCATGGACCCATTCCTACAGTTAATTATGGCATTGGCTGTGGCTAGGAACGGGCGCCCTAAGATGACGGGAGTCTGAGACCTAAGATTTGACACAGGTTGGGTCTCTAGAACAATGAAGTCAACGGGGTAAATGAAATCCCCGACCCGGATGAGGACGTCTGTGATTTCCCCTTTCGGGATCTTCACAGAACGGTCAGCTAGCTGAATGGTGACTCGAGTTGGGCTTAGCTCACCCAACCCAAGTTGCTGGTACACAGAGAGAGGTAGCAAGTTGATACTTGCTCCCAGGTCAAGAAGCGCTCTACTGATTTCGGTCTGTCCTATGGTGCAGGAAATGGTGGGACATCCGGGATCCTTGTACTTCACCGGAATGGGACCAGACAGAATTTCGCTTATGTTAGTGGCCAAGAACACTTTCTTGGGCACATTGGTCTTTCTCTTCTTAGTACACATATCCTTCAAAAATTTGGCATAAGCCGGGACTTGTTGGATAGCGTCTAGAAGTGGCACATTCAATTTAACCTGGTGGAACATCTCTAGCATTTTCTCCATGTGCATGTTTTTATTGTTGTTCCTAAGCCTATTGGGAAAGGGTGCTGCAGGCTTATGAACTTGTTCAGCAGCTTGATCCTTATCAGATGTTTGTGGAGCGGATTGGGAGGCACTAGCAGAAGTGGAGGCTTGATTGGGATCAGGATGGACTGGACTCTTTGGTTGGTAGACCTGGTTGTCTACCTTCTTTCCAGATCTCAGTGTGTGAACAGCATTACAGTGGTTGAGAGATGGATCCTGAACTTCATATGCTTGGTTGGAGGTTTTTGGGTTAACTAATGGCTGACTAGGCAAGGTACCCTTAGGTCTCTCACTTAGGGAGCTAGCTAACTGGCTCATCTGCAATTCCAACCTAGATATGGCTTGTGAATGACTGTTCAGAGTTTGTCCCTGGTTCTGCATGAAAGCAGACTGGGACTTAATGAAAGCCTCAATGCTCTCCTCCAATTTATTGATTTTCTTTTCCATTGGAGAGCCTTGGGAGGAGGAAGATGGGGCTTGACTGGGAAAAGGTGGTGGAGGAGCAGGATGGTGAAAGTTGTTGGAGAAATTGGGCCTGGGAGGATTGTTTGGGGCCCAGGAGAAATTGGGATGATTCCTCCAACCGGGATTGTATGTCTGTGAGTAGGGGTTGTGAAGCGGCCGTGAGTAAGCCGCGTTCATGTGTTCCTGTGGCACTTGTTGGGCATGGAAAACAGGGCACTCTTCGAAGACATGGTTCGGTGCCTGACAATATGAACAACCCGGATTGTGAATTGGTGGTGGGTTGATCTGGTTGACACTAGCAGACTCTTTTGTTTCTAGAGCCTCTATCCTTCTCATCAGGGTAGCAATCTTGGCCTCAGCAGCTATGGATGTTTCTAAAGATAGGAGCCCTCCTCTTGAAGCTATAGACTGTGAATTCCTAGGTTTCTCTGAGGCTGGCTCCCACTGCAGGGTTTTCTCAGCTAAGTCCTCAAATAAATCCCATCCCTGATTCTCATCCTTCTGCAAGAACCCTCCCTGACACATCGTTTCTAACAGGGTCTTAGTCTGATAGTCTAGACCATCGTAGAGAATCTGGCACTGACGCCATTTCTCCACACCGTGATGAGGGCATTGAGCTAGGAGATCTTTGAATCGCTCAAAGTATCTCCAAAAGGGTTCGCTCGGGTCTTGCTTAAACTGCATGATGTTCTTCCTAATGAGGGCAGTTTTGTGAATTGGGTAAAATTTCTTCAAGAAAGCCTTGACGAAATCATCCCACGTAGTGACTGAATCTGCTGCCAGACTGTACAACCATTTCTTAGCTAGATCCTTTAGGGAAAAGGGATGAAACGTAACCTAACGGCATCGTCTCCTAGCTGGGGTATTCGCATCATGAGGCATACTTCTTCAAATTCCCTAACAAAGAAGTATGCGTCCTCTGATTCTAAACCATGGAATTTCGGAAGAGTGTTAATGAATTGGGGCTTTAACTCGAAATTATTTCCGTTTGCTTCAGGAAGTTTTATGCAAGATGGAAGTGAAGTTCTTATCGGGTAAAATCTATCCTGAAGTGATGCCATCACCGGTTCTGGATGCAAGGGTAACGAGGTGTTTCTTGTTAATCTGGAAGTTGATGGATCTCTCACCCACTCTTGCATTCAGCACACCACAACCAACGTGAAAACAACAAACAATCGAAAAAAAGAATAAAAAACAAACAAAAGAGAGAAAAACAACCACAAGCCTTAGTCTAAGGTACCTGGACCTAGACGACTCCTAACTGGTCGATTCTCCGGGGAAGGTTGTTGTAGGAACTCGACTACAAGCTAATCGGCCAGGAAAGGGCAAAGCTCGGGGGGAGGTATCCGGGCGGAGCCACGGGCCTAATTATGCCAAACCACGGAGCTTTCGAGGCTTTACCTCTAAATCCACTTTCCTTAGACACCGATTTTGCAGGAGTAAAGTTCTTACAATTTCCAATCTCGGTTAATCTCTTAGTGAGTCCGAGATGTCCCTAGGGCCAACGTCTATTGATTTTTAGTTAAGGCTTGGGAAAGTGTGAGTGCACTTGGAGATGGTTTTTGGGCTAAGGAAGGGTGATGAAATCCCACCTTATCTTGTTTATTTGGGTTTTGCCCTTAAAGTCAATTGTGCAAGTGTACAGTTTATTCACAACATGGTAACACTCAAAGCGGTAAATCACTTCAAAATGTTGGTCCTATTTTATATGAATGCACACGTACCTTGTCTCCAGCACTCTTCAACAGAAATTGAAATGAATTGAAATAGACACGTGCCCTAAATGCAAAAGTCTAATCCAATTTTTAATTAAGCAACAAGTAAATTTCTGTTGAATTTATTACACATGCATATGGTGAAGCATCCAAGGAAACTAGAAATTTTGAAAGCACTTTTTTTTTTTTAGCGGCGCTCGGCAACCCTGCAAACAAGTATGTTAGTACTTCAATCGGAAAAACTCGTTTTTACACGAATTTTCCGAGGGCAAATAAATCCTCGCGCAATGTCCTTGGCCACCTCTTTTGCTTCCCTTGAAAGTGAGCTCCTTGGTACTTCTCCTACACAAAAAGAAAAAGAACAATCTTTAGTAGTGAACAATAAAGCCGTTCCCTCCCCGGCAACGGCGCCAAAATTTGATCGCGTAAAAAGCAAGTATTAAATAAGAGAAGGAAGTGTGGGCTGATGTTACTGCTTTTGCGATTCTTCCGTAGTAGCGAGTGGCTATACGGGTCGTATCCACAAGGAGGGAGAGCGATAGAAGCTTGATGCGGCTTTCAAAGTTCAAGAAGAAAGAAAGTTCTTGTTTCCAAATAAAGAATTTGAAAAGTGAAAACAAGTATTTTTAGAAATTGTTGGAAAATGTTTGGTGGTTTGTAAAAGTGATCTTTTTCTTAGTTGTAAAGATGCATGGCTAACTTTCTACTAAGTGCTCCCACTAATTTCTAACTTTTTGAAGATAGCCTCACGATGGATCATAGGCAAACACGACACTTGTGCATTGGAACTAATCACGTGGAAATCAAGTGAGAGTTCATCCTATAACTTAACCTTACACGGCAAAAACTCGGACATTCCCATATCAAGATCCGATAGAAGGCGAGAATAAGGGAAGACTCGAGTGCACTATTGGTATCGGCAAAGTTAAAAGGAAAAAGAGTCTAACAAGTAAAACACAACTCATAGATCATCAAAACGAATTAAGTATGAAATATAAGAAAGTAGATACTTGTAGATAAATTAGAGTTAGAACCCTCATCTTAAGATGCCATAGCTCTCATTTGCACAAGGCTTGTTTGGCACTATTGATTCATACGGGTTATCAAACAAGTGTTAGAAATTAGTGGGTTAGTAGTTAGTTAGCCATGCTATGGAAAAGTTAGATAGCCATCAAGGTAAAAGAAACAACAAAGAAAAAGGGGTAAAAGGGAAAGGGGGAGTTACACTACAACAAAATAAAGAAGAAGAAGTAAAAGGGAGAGAAGTTACACTACAACAAAGAAATAAAAGTAAATGCAAAGACAAGTAAATGAAAGAAGGAAGAGAAGTAGTACTTGTATTATCTTGTCACCCTTCAAATACAACTCTTTACACACTCTCTCTCTTTCTCTTTAATGGCTAAGACCTAAAACTAGAAGAAGAAGAACAACTACAACAAACTAACAACAAGATTACAAATTTTTGCCAAAATTCCAATCTGCCTGCATTCGGGACCCCAGAGGGGCTATTTATAGACTCCAGGAGAAAGGGGGCCACGTGCACTGCACGTGGCCCAAAAACTGGGCGCGCGCGCGCCAACTTTGCCGCGGAATCGCGGCAAATGCCGCGATTCCGCGGCAAAGTCACGGCGGTGCGCGCCCAGTTTTGGGTAGCGTGTCGCCCATACTGTCCTCTGGTCGTCTGGGTTCCGGGATTTGCGATTTGACCCCCTGTACTGACCAGATCTTCACTCTAAAGTCAATGGCTAGTTGGTAGGCTTTTAATCACCAATTAAATGGTGATTTTGGTCTTCTTCTTCCTTTGCACACCATGGACCTAGAGTCAAGCAAGTAAGGTATTATTAGCAGAATTTTTTATCAAATAAATATGAGAATGTGATGAAAATTATGCAAAATTAGAGATTAATCACAACACTTTTCCCCCTTAGGATAATCTCCTAAGTGAGTCCGGATGTCCCTAGGGCCAGCGTCTAGCAGTTTTTATTTAGAAGCTTAGGATTGTGAGTGCTTGGGAAAATGATTTGTGGGCTAAGGAAAGGGTGATAAAATCCCCACCTTATCTTTTTATGGGTAATGCCCTTAGAATTGATTTGTGCAAGTGTACGATGTAAACAAACAAGGTTCACTCAAAGCGTAATTAAATCAAACAAAGAGTGAGTCCTAGTCAATATGCGATGCGTACGTACCTTGTCTCCAGCACTCTTCAACAGTAAAAGTAAAGGAATTGAAAGACACGTGCCTAGAGATGCAAATGTCTAAACAATTTTTTAACTTTGCAACAATTTTTTTTTACTGTTGATTATTAGCAGATATAAGGTGAAGCATACAAGATTAATTATTGCAGCAGCTGTATTTTGCAGAGCAAGCAACCCTGCAGAAATTAGGCCAGTAGTTAACTCCTCCTTGCCGCAATTCTGCGGCAAAAGCCGTGAATCTGCGGCAATTCAGAGGACTTCTGGTTTCTGCTTTCGAGAGCAGAAGCCCAGAGCCACTTATATGTTTCTGCAATGCAAATTTTCCTGTTTTGTTCACCTGTAACCTGCAACAGAGAAGAAGATTCGTTTAGTTTCTCACTTGAAATCAAAAACCGTTGCTCTCCCTGGCAACGGCGCCAATTATTTGTTTAGACGGGAAAGGTGTTGTATTGTGGAGTATAATTTGCACACAAAATATATTCAATAAAAGAGAGAAGGTTTAGATTCAACCTCAAGTGCTTTGATCACTCCACAAATGTATTCCAAATGATTAATGTACCCTTTCCTATCTCCGTTATAGCATGGGCTATACCGAGTCGATTCTCAGGGAGAGCTTGCGATGGAAGCGTTACGGTTCGTAGTGAAGAAAGAAAACAAAGATTCTTCTTTGTCTTAAAAGAATGAATAAAACATGGAAAAGAAATGAAAGAATCGGTGGATATGTTCATGATGGAAAATGAAAAGAAATCAAAACAAGATTGGCTTTTGGATTAACACTAAAAAGAAAAGAAAACTTGTAAAAGATTTGAAGATGGAGAAAACCATGACTAGCTAACCTTACTACCTTACTAAAAACTTACTAAACTCCGTGATGGTGAATGTGTGCCTCATGTTGATTCATCGGCAAAGATTTGTCTTGCGTGTTGGTCTAATTACTTTCCCACTTGAATGACGGGTGATCACTCTTGGACTTGTCTTGTAGACTCATAGATGTCATTGGCCTACAAGATAGACTTTCAATAATGGAATCAAAAGAGCGACACTCAAGGGATGCTAAGGAAGAAGATACAACATTCATTAATTGAAGTAAAGAAGTTGTACAACAAATAGCATATGTTTGGTGATCCATCTCCATGTTCCATCAAGGCACTTGTTCTAAAGACAAGGCTCTAAATGAGGCACACATGAATCATATGGAATTACAACAAGAACTTGCCAAGCAATGAAAGTAACCCATCGGAGAAGAGAAGGGCATACAACTTGCAAGATTAAAGATAGCAATCACCCATGAGTTAGTAGTTAGCAAGGTTAGTGGTTAGCTAGACATGAGAAGAATTAGCTACTAGCCATTACAATAAAAGAAAAGCAAAGCATGAATTAAATTGCAAGTAAAGTAAAGCTAGAAGTAAAGAAAGCAAGTAATACTAGAAAAAGCTCAATTAGAGAGAAGAGAATGGATGAATCCTTACTTCACAAGTTGTCACTCCTTGGTGTACACAAGCTTTCTCTCTCTTACAACTCTCTTTTGCAGAATTTCTAGGGAGGAAGAAGATCTAGAGCACTACAAAAATCCTAGAGAAAATCCTACAAAAATACAAGCATCTAATCTCTAATCTCTCCTCCCTTCTTCCACCTCTTCTCTCTTCTGTTACGCAAGCCCTGGTCCTGTATTTATAGGCCTCAGAGAGAAGCATCTAGAGCCCAGGTTGTTGGAGAGAAATCTGGGCCCTAACCACCCTGTAACTGCCGCAGATACGCGGGAAAGCGCGGCAAAATCTTGGCCGTTCAGGCCAATCTTTCTGTTACAGGTCTGTTACAGGTAGTTTATCCACGTGGCCTTCTGGAAGATTGAGTTAGCGCGAGGATCTCTCCTGATTCTGGATTCAAATTTGGGCTCTTTTGGGCTTTGAATTAATCTCTTTAATTATTGCTAATTAAAGAGATTTTGGGCCTTTTCTCTTTTCAGATGTGGACCTGCAAAAATAGAGAGAATATAAGTAAAAATCATATTTTTATTTGTAATATGCATGGGAATAATGTGGTAAAATATGCAGAATTGAATACCAATCAGCTTTCGCTCTGTACTGCGCTGTATGCCCTTCTCGGTTGCACTACAGGGGTATTTATAGGTGCAGAAGGAAGTAGAGTCCCAGAACGACTCCTCCACGAAAACGGTTGCCCGGCTTCATCAAGAATGCCGCGGAAACGCGGCTTGGGCCGCGTTTCCGCGGCCAAAGTGTGGCGGCTGGCCACACGCTTTGGCGCGTGGCCTCCCCTGGTCCGTCCATCTGGGTGTAGTCTTCTGGAAGTTGCATCCTGACTCTTCGTCTTGAGATTTCAGGATAACTTGGGAAGCAAGTTACCTAGATCCCAAATCTTTTATCAACGAATTTTCTATCCTTCTTTGGCTTTTATCCTCATCCTGCAAGTGTTTAGGGTTGAATAGAAGTCTATCCTTCCCGCTTCTTTTAGTATTTGCAACTTTTGCCCTTGGTATTTGCAACTTTGACATTTGATAATTGCAACTTTTGCATTGGGCTTGAATATGGGCTTTTGGGCTTCTTTTTGGTCTTTATTCTTTATTTTTATTTACTCAAGGCCTGCACATAATAAATAATAAAATATTAGTAAATGTGCAGAATTATAGGAATAAATATGAAAATGTGATGGTAAATATAATGATAAAAATGCACTTTTCACTACCAATCACACCCCCACACTTATCATTTTGCTCATCCTCGAGTAAAAATCAAAAAGAAAAAGAAAAACTAAACTAGCTAATTCACTTTCGTAGGAATCACGATTGCACTTAGCACGTGCAATAAGCCGCTAAACCCCTAGGTTACCCTAGAGGACGAGTGTTGTCTCGCGAGGGTTTTCAGCGGATTACACCCACAAAATCCATTAAAAAGGAAAATAATTGAAATACATTTGAAGAGACTAAGTAATCTATAAGTTTTTAGGATCATCATTTTTATTCATTCTTAAACTTAGTCTATATATAGTAAATTGTTATCCATTTTAGGTAAGGATCAAAATTGAATTTTTGTATAGTCTTTTTCGTTACCAAAAATCATATGCATTCTTGTAAATCTTTGCTAGGAATTCCTTAACTTGGACTCTCATGCCTCTTTATTATTATTATTATTTTTTTACAACTCATCTAATTTTCTTTCGTGTAAGTATCAAGGCTTCTTGAGGCCCTCATATCTAACTAATTGACTATTAGATGTGTTAATATAATATTTTTTTAACATGTATAACTCATCTAATTTTCTTTCGTGTAAGTATCAAGGCTTCTTGAGGCCCTCATACCTAACTAATTGACTATTAGATGTGTTAATACATATATCATATTTCTTAGTTTTCTTAGGCTTTCTAATCCACCCATGTAGCGAACTTAAAATCAGTGGCTCCCAAACTGATTGGTTTTAGGGCACCGGGTAAGAAAACACCCCACGGACTCAAATTCGAGTGAACTAGGCAACAAAACCAAGACGCTTATTTATAAACTCACCTTTAGGCGTGAATACTTATGCTTCTTGAGGCACATGTATCCAGCTTAATCAGTAAATTTCTCTTTTTCTTTTTTTTTTCTTTTTTTTAGAATAGGGCACAAGAGTTTTTGTCTTAGAATCCTAAATATGTAAATGTATTAGGTATGCATATTTCATTAAGGTAAAAATCAAGACTAATTACTTATTCAATTTCTCCTTCTATACCTAAAAATTCAACAATTTATTTATTTTGACCAAGTTTTTAGAAATCCTAATCATGATTTTACTAATTCTTAAGATTAACTTAGATTTCTTTCAAAAGATAAGTCAAAATATTATCCTTTTTATAAAAAAAAAATTTCATTTTTTTTTAATATTAGCAAATTTTTGTTAGTTTCTATCTATGTTAGTATGTTAGTAAAGCCTCCCCCCACACTTATCTCATGCATTGTCCTCAATGTATGAATGTATGCATATATGCATGAAAAAGAAGAAGGGAGGTCAGAAGTTACCTCAAGGTGGTGGTTCCGGTGGTGGTCTTATTGGGCAAGCGTTGCTACCCAATCAAGATAATGTGGTAGTTCACGGAACCTACCAGAAAGTTCTCTTGTATAACCCACTAAAATGTATGTATTATCATTTTTTAGCAATTTCACCCCCATCAAATTTCCATAATTCATAATTATATTCAGAGTCAATTGTGTCAACCGCCTTGTCCCAAAATGGAGTGTGAAAAGATGGAATGATTGACTTGGACGTCATAAGTATGGGAACGAATACCGACTCAGGAAAGAAACTTAAATCCAGTAATGGTTCAGGAGTCGGGCTTGGTTCAGGAAGTGGGTCCAAATCAATAAGCTGAAACTCAAGTCCACAATCAGTTTCCCAAAATGGAATGTGACTCAATGTTGGTGATTCAAGTTCAGGAATGATAGGTGTGGGAATCAAAACTGACTCTAAAAGATTACCTAAGTCGGGTAACAAAACAGGAGTCAATAATGATTCGGGAATTTGAACTTGATCACAGATTTGAGAATCTAGGTCACATATCTCATTGAGCTCAATATCATAAAAATGAGAACTTGCCAATTTATCCATGGGACTTTCAAAATTGCTAAATTGGTCAAGTTCAATATGATCATCAAAAATGGGTGATTCAATTTCATGATGAATTGGTACAGGATCCAATGTTGACTCGGGAAAAGTAAAATCAGGTGGAGACACCGGAGTCATTATTGAATCAGGAAGTAAAATTGAATCACCAAGTGGGAGATCAGGATCATATTCATGCTCAAATTCTATTTCAGGAAAGGAATAACTTGCCAAACTATCAATTGGAGTTTCGGCAAGCTCAAATGATGGTACTGAATTAGAATCTTGTTGTCCAAAGCAACGTGACTCTTCGGCTCTAAGAGAGTGGTCAGCGAAAGCAGAATTGGCCGGACGGTGAAAACGTAAAGATTGAACCATCATATCTATTTCATGATCACGAGCTAATCTAGCCTGAGTCATGGTTTTAAGCATCTTTTCATAGTCAATTGGTGCATCATTTTGTGATTGGACTTGAAAAGAGGAAGTGTAATCGTGATGAAGTTGTGAGTCGGTGGACTCACGCATCATCATGTCTAAGATTGATGGTGATTGTTGCTTGGACTCCTGCATACTCATCATTTCCCGGATAGATGGTTTTCTATTCTGAATGGGTGGATCTGAGTATGAATCTTGGGAATATTGTGGACAAGGTGGATATGGAGGACAAGTTGGTTGAAAATTGGACTCTGGGGAAGCAAAACCCCATGAACTCTGTGAAGAGTCGAAAGTGGTATGAAAATTGTGGTCATAAGATGGGGGGGTATGGGTTATATTTATTCGGATAAGACCATTCCGACACACTAGATTGGTCAAAATTATGATATGCCGGGTTGGTAATATCCGAAAAAGAAGTTGGTGTGTAATATGGATCCTCATTAAAATTGAAAAAATTGTTGTTATAGGCTATATCACACAAACACAAACAAGAAAAGAAAACAAACAAAAACAAAAAAAGAAAAAAATTCTAACTTAAGTTAGGGTAGACCTATGACCTAGATGACTCCTAACTGGTTAGACTGTCCACGGGAGGTAGGGTGTAGACTTTGACCACAAGTTAATCAGCCAGGTCAGGGCAAGATTGGTGGGAGGTTTTCCGTCAAAGACGTTCCTTAATTAAGTAACCACCAACCTTCGGGCTTTCGGCCCTCAATCCCCTTCCTAAACACTGATTTGGCAAGAGTCAAATTCCAACACTGTTCCCCCTTAGGATAATTTCCTAATTGAGTCCGAGATGTCCCTAGGGCCAACGTCTACTTATTTTTAGTTAGGCTTGGGTTAGTGAGTGCTTGGAATATGATTTTTGGGCCAAGGAAGGGTGATTAAATCCCCACCTTATCTTGTTATGGGTTAGTGCCCTTAAGATAAGTTTGTGCAAGTGTACAAGATATGTAAATAAGATTCACTCAAAGCAATGAAAATCAACCAAGAGATGAGTCCTATTCTACATGCAATGCGAACGTACCTTGCTCCAGCACTCTTCAACAATAAAAATAAATGAATTGAAAAGACACGTGCCTAAAATGCAAACGTCTAATCAATTTTATCTTTTTCAATAAGTATTTTACTGTTGATTAATTAGCAGTGTGCAAGTTTATCACAGAACAAATATAACAGAGCTGACAAATTAAATTTCAGATTGTAGCAACCTGCAGAAAATTCAGTAAGTAGTTCTCTACTACTGCCGCGGATCCGCGGCTATTGCCGCGTTTGCGCGGCAAGGTAGTAGGCTCTGCTGCTCTGCCTTCGAGGGCAGAGGCACAGAGTTGCTATATGTCCTTACTTTTGTTTCCTGTTCTCCAAACCTGCAAACAGAAAGAATAAAAGAATTAGTTAATAATTTTTTTTAGAGAAAAACTTACCGTCCCACCCCGGCAATGGCGCCAAAATTTTGATTGAGATTTTCCTGCACGCAAAATATAATATATCAGATTTAAGAATTAGAGATGTGCAAGGTGCTCAATTCTAATCCGCGGTAGCAATGGCTATGCGGGTCGTGATCCTCAGGGAAGGACTAGCGATGGAAGCGTTTAAGTAAGTTATCTCTTTTTTATTTATTTTTATTATTTATAATGATATTTACAATGAGTTGGGAAAGAAATTGAAAAGATGTGGAAGATGTGGTGATCTATACTAAAGAAATAAAAAAAAATGAAAATTAAACACATACCTACCTCTTTTGCCCTGCTTACCTTTGCTCTGTTGCAACGACTTACCTTATCTTGGAAGGCATTCAAGTATGGCGTATAGGATCTTCCACCTTCACGATCTACACTACGAAAATAAAAGACAAACTAAAGGGAAGGCTTGTTCATCTCCATAGGCCATCAAGGGCACTTCTTCGGCTAGGCAGTCTCGAAGCGACCAGTTCTCACGGTTTGCATGACATCAAAGAAAATAAACCAAAAATAGAAGAACAAGAATAAAACAACAATAGAAGAATAATAAATAAAAAGAAACAAACTTAGAATTGATTTTATTAACAATGAAGAAAGGACTACTTACATCGATGTCACCTCAATACAAGCTGGTCTCCTTCCTCCATGAAAATATCCTCTCATCTCAGTAAAAAATGAAAATTACAAAAAGAAAAAGAAAAATCTAAACTACAACTAGAAGAAAGCCTAAAAACCCTAGCTTTTGCTTTGTACTACGCTGTATGCCCTTCTCGGTTGCACTGCAGGGGTATTTATAGGTGCAGAAGAAAATAGAGTCCCAGAACGACTCCTCTACGAAAACGGTTGCCCGGCTTCATCTAGAATGCCGCGGAAACGCGGCTTGGGCCGCGTTTCCGCGGCCAAAGTGTGGCGGCTGGCCACGCGCTTTGGCGCGTGGCCTCCCCTGGTCCGTCCATCTGGGTGTAGTCTTCTGGAAGTTGCATCCTGACTCTTCATCTTGGGATTTCGGGATAACTTCGGAAGCAAGTTACCTAGATCCCAAATCTTTTATCAACAAATTTGCTATCCTTCTTTGGCTTTTATCCTCATCCTGCAAGTGTTTAGGGTTGAATAGAAGTCTATCCTTCCCTTTTCTTTTAGTATTTGCAACTTTTGCCCTTGGTATTTGTAACTTTGACATTTGATAATTGCAACTTTTGCATTGGGCTTGAATATGGGCTTTTGGGCTTCTTTTTGGTCTTTATTCTTTATTTTTTATTTACTCAAGGCCTGCACACAATAAATAATAAAATATTAGTAAATGTGCAGAATTATAGGAATAAATATGAAAATGTGATGGTAAATGTAATGATAAAATGCACTTTTCACTACCAATCAGTTACTTTTCATGTACACATTGCACTAAATTGATTTAAGGGCTTATCCTATAAAAAAGATAAATTAGGGAAGTCATTACCCTCCCTTAACCCACAAACAATCTCCTCACTCACTAATCCAAGCCTAACTAAAGCTGAGTAGAGGTTAGCCCTAGGGACATGTCGGACTCATATAGGAGACTGGCCTAAGAGGGAAGTTGATTAAAATTTGACTCTTGTCAAATTGGTGCCTAAAATTGGGGATTGAGGGGCGAAACTCTGAAAGTTGGTGGTTTGACATAAATAGGCCCGTTGCTTAGGCACGGATACCTTCCACTGATCTTTTCCCTACCTGGCTGATTAACTTGTGGTTAGATTCGGCAATATATCCCCCGTGGATACTCTAACCAGTTAGGAGTCGTCTAGGTTTAAGGTTTACCCTAACTTAGATTAGATTTTTTTTTGTTTGTTTGTTTGTTTGTTTTTCTTTGTTTGGTTGTGATAATTCTTGTGTGATATCGCTTATAACAACAATTTTTTCATTTTTAATGGTAATCCATGTTACACCCCGACCTCTTTTTTAGTTATTAGTAACCTGACATATCATAACTTTAACCAACCTTGTGTGCCATATTGGTATTATCTGAATCAATACATGCCCCAGTCCTAATACTATGAACAAGACTGGAAAAATCATCACTACTCTTCACAGAGTCAATGGGGATACAACTCCCCCGAGTCATATTGTCAACCACCTTACCATCATCCAGCTTCATATACTCCTTCCCCCGAACAACCATTAGAAGAATCAATTGATTGGGAAAAGAGGATGGAAGCCTTAGACGAGATTGAGTGACGAATTCAAATTTTAGAAGACTCAAAATCTCTTCAAAATTTTTAAATCACAGATCTTTACTTTATTTTTCAAGAAGAATATGCCGACTTAGAAAAGAGTATGGAATTCATGATTCAATTCTAAAATGATCCACTTGATATGATAGAAGTAAGACTTAGTTGATTAAAAAATATGCATAGGAATAAGAAAACTCTCCCTACCCAATCTTTAACTATTCTCGACACTTCTAACAATATTAATGAAAACTAAGAATCATGGTATCTTGAAGACTTTGACCAAGATTCAATTTCACCACAAAACCTTGAACTTGACCAATATCAACCCATTGACAAATTGGCAAGTTTTTATTTTAATGAGATTGAATTTGATCATGAATGTGAACCCGATCTCCAACTTTGTGATTCAGCTTCCATTTTCAAATTTATGTTGACTCCGGCATTCTTACCCAATTTAGACCAATTTCCCGAGCTAACATTTATTTCCATACCCATAGATCTAGAAATGGATTCACCAATTTTGGATAGTCACATTCCATTGATGGAAAAAGAATGTGAATTTTAATTCTTGGCTTTGGACTCAATTCTTGCACCAAAACTAACTCTCGAACCCAAAGTTGATTTTTTTCGAGTTAGTATTGGTTCCTAAACCTATCATTCTTGAGCCCAAGTCAACCATTCCACCAAGTCACATTCTTTTGTTGGACATAAGTGAAGACTATGATGACTCCGTGATGATTTTTCAAGACTGGTCATGTAAAGGGAATAAGTGTTATGATAGAATCTTTCATGATCCTATTCATATTGGAGACTGTAAATATGTAAATAGAAAAGAGGTTAATAAAGGTGGGTTCCGTGAACCACCATATTATCTTGATTGGGTAATAACGCTTGACCTAATCAAGCCACCATCGGAACCACCACCTTAAGGTAATATTTTCCTTCCCTTTCTTTTTTTTTCATGCATCTATGCATTAATTCATACATTGAGGACAATGCATGAGATAGGTGTGGGGGAGGGTTCTAACATAACTTAGGTTTTCCTTTTATTATTAAAAATTATTATTAACATTTTCTTTACTTTTAAAAGCTTTTTGAAAATAGAAACAATATTTTGACATATTCTTTGTAAGAAATTAAGTCAATTTTAAGAAATAGGAGAATCATAATTAGGATTTCTGATACTTAGTCAAAATAAAATTATTTGTTTGATTTCCAAGGTTAGGAAGAAAATTTAAAAAAGTAATTTAGTCTTGATTTTTATCTTGATGATATATGCATGCTTTATACGCTTACACACTTAGGGTTCAAAAACAAGATTCTTATGCCTTATTTTAAAAAAAAGAAAAGAAATATATATATATATATATATATATATATATATATATATATATTATATATATATATATAATCCTCTGATTAAGTTGGGTAATTGTGCCTCATATAGCATAAGTATTCATGCCTAAAAGCGATTCATATAATAAAATCCTTAGTTTTGTGATCTTATTTGCTCGAGTTCTTAAGTCCTTGGGGTATTTTCATATCCGGTGCTCTAAGACCGTTCGGTTGGAGAGTCACTGATTAAAGACTTGAAATATGGGCAGATTAAAAAGCCTAAAAAAACTAAGGAATAATACCGCTAAAAATAAATAAATTAAAGAAAAAAATAAGGCATAAGACTTAGAGTTAAAGAACCCCGAGTCAAAATTTCACGGTCACAAATGTGCATATGACTTAGGGTAAAATAATAGACTAGATGAGAAATACAGTTTGACTTCTTGCCTTGATAGATAACAAGTTTTTGAATAAAGACTAAGTTTAAGAATGAAAAGTTCAGTTTTCTTATAACTTATACATTACTTAATTTTTACAATGATACTTCAAATATTTTTCTCTTTCAAAATGTGTTTTCAAAATACTAACACTTTGTTTCTTTTTCTTTATGGATTTTATGGGTGTAATCTACTAAAAATCTTTATGATACAAAACTCATCCTCTAGGGGAAACCTAGAGGTTTAACGGCTTGTTACACATACTCAGTGCAATCGCGTAACCAGCGAAAATGATCTAATAATCTTTGATTTAGTTTTGTTGTTTTGCTCGAGGACGAGTAAAAGATAGGTGTGGGAGTGTGATCGTACACATTTTGCATTCCTTTCATTACACTCCTACATTTATCCTATAATAAATCTGCTAATTTTCTTATCTTAAATATCTATTTTGCAAAAGATAATAATGAAGAGAAAGAGGATTAAACTAAATAAATACCAGTTAAAATTAGATTTAACTGGATCTATTTAGTTAGCTGAGGATGATCCCAGATCTAATCAGTTAAAAATCAAATTTTGATGAATCAATTTGATTAACTTAAAGATCTATGAGGATATCATCACATCCAGAGCAAATCAAAGATTGGGGTAAATGTTCAGCTGAAGATCAAAGTAAATCATAAAGATAACACCAAATGAAAATTGAATTTAAATTCAAATTCAAAGGGATAAATGGATAGAAGATCAGCGGATGAGATGATGTAATTTTGACTCAGATTTAGACTGGATACATTTTAGTATTTGAATCATAACTTTCGCTACTGAATCTCAAATCTAATGATTCAAGATGATCTAAAAAGAACTTAAAGAGTTACAACTCTTACGTTGATCACTGTTTCTAATTCTATCATTTGGTAAGTTATATTCAGCGATCAACACGCCAATAAGTTACAAATTAGAATTGAATATCCATATCAAATCAAGTTTGTAGATAAGAGGAAGATTCAAATTCAGAAATATCTAGCTCTCCCTATCTTCAACTCGTTTCCTTATCCATTTTTATGCTATAAATACCCCACACATCAGAGGCAGAGGAACGATCAAGCAGTGATAGATTTTAGGCCAGTTTTTAATTCTTTTTATTGTAGGTTTTTATTTTTTTTCTTTTATGTAATTTTTATTTTTCTTTGTGTAACTGAGAGGAGAGACGAGTTTCATGGAGGAATGAGAGCAAGCTTGTATTGAGGGTGGCACCGATGTAAGTAAGTCTTTTCTTTCATTGTTATTTGAATTGAATCAAAGCTTTTTTTTTCTTCTTTACTCTTGTTTTCGTTTACTTTCCTCTGATGTGTTGCTATCCAAGTGAATCTGATAGCTTCGAGATTGCTTCGCCATTATAAGTGCCCTTGATGGCCTATGGTGATGAACAACCATTCTTTTATTAGTTTAGCTTGCCCTTTTATTCATAGTGTAGATCGGGAATGGGAAAGATCCTACACGTCATGCCTGTTCACCTTCAAAAACTAGGTAAGTCGTAGCTACGGATCCAAGGTATATGAGCACTGAAGAGGTAAGTAATTTTAGTTTCTTTCTTTTCTTTTAACTTTTATTATAGATCACCACAATCTTCAAACTCTTTTATCACTTTTTTAATTTCTTTGTATAAATTCATTTTTCATTTTCTCCACCTTCTCAATCTATCACTTTCTTATTAAGTCAAATGTAACTTATTTTTCTTTTTCTTTTAAAGAACTAAAAGAAGATCTTTAACCATTGATTGTAACCTAAAAGAGAACTTGCTAAAAAGCTTCCATCGCTAGTCCCTCCTTATGGATCACGATCTGCATAACCACTTGCTATCGCGGTAGTATTGAGTACTTGCACATTCTATTCTTAAGTTCTAAAATTCTGTATTCTTGTTGTAAGTGCACTTAGAGGGGGCGTGAATAGGTGTATGACTAATCTAATGACAAATGATGCGGAATTAAAAATAAATTGCAACACACTTAGTATAACCAAAGAGTATAACCGAATTCCCGGTGAAGGTTCTGGACTAACTCCTCTAAATAAAAGATGAGGTGCTATATGAAGCTCTCTTGGTTTAACACTAGTGAGGCACACAAACAATACCAAGCATATATATGATATGAGCAATATGAAATAATGCTAGATAAATAAGAGAGAGTTTAGAGATAGTGGATCAAACGCAAACACTAAGATATGTTTCGAGGTTCGAGCACCCAGCTCTACGTCCCCGCCTTCACACAGAAGGATTTCTACTAATGCGTTCATGCAAGACTTCCTACATAGGGAACCTCCACTGAGGATTTGGGTAATACAAATTTGGAGTACACAACTCCTCTCTCAAATAATAACAACCTCTTCACAAGAGGCAAGGCACAAAGCAACATAAGATCAACCTCTCAATAGAGGGATAGGCACAAAGCCAACACAAGATCAACCTCTCAATAGAGGGATAGGCACAAAGCCAACACAATTACCTCTCACTAGTGAAAAAAACACCTAGAGGGGGGGTGAATAGGTGTAAGTGCTAATCTAAAACTAAATGCAAAACTAAATGCGCTAAATGCGGAAGCTAATGCAAATCTTGCACAAACTTAATACAACACAACAAGTGTAGCCGAATTCCCCGTGAAGGGCTCTGAACTAACTCCTCTTGATTCCCTTGAATGGGTTGAGGTGCTATGTGAAGCTCTTGTTGGTTAAGTATAAGTTAGGCACACACACAAGCAAGCCAAGCAAATACAAGATATAGCAATATGAAATATGCAAGGCAATACACAAGCAATATAAATGAAATGGCAATATGAATTATGCTCAACACAAGCAAATATGATATGATGATATGAATGATGCTTTGCACAATTAAATGAGAGAGAGTATAGAGACAAGTGGATCAAACGCAAAGGCCAAGATATGTTTCGAGGTTCGAGCACCTTGCTCTACATCCCCACCTACACCACCGTGTAGGATTTTCAATCCACTATACCGTCCACCGAGGACTTCCACCGAGGGAACCTTCACCGAGAAGGATTTTTACAACAATGGAGTACCGAACTCCTCTCTCAAACAACCACCTCACAACCGAGGGGTAGGCCCGTAGCCAAACAACTACAACAGCCAACACCTCTACCGAAAAGGGTTTACAACCAAACCACCTCTCACTAGAGGGAGCAAACCAATCACCCGATCACCTCTACCGAAGAGGGATACAACAAGAATAAGGGTGTTTACAACAAGTGGTTCCAAAAACCACAAACTCAAACTCTCTTTCTTTTCTCTTTTTCCACAAAACAAATGATCCTAATAGATTAGGATAGAAGATAGCTCAAGTGTGGAAAACTAGGTGTTTGGAAAACAAGCAACAAAGAAAAACACTTGGGAAAATTCTTGCAAAAGATATAGAATGAAAACCAAGACAAATCTCCCAAAATCCTCTTTTCTTTGATTTTTCCAAAAAACCTAAAACAATAAAGATTGAAAGATTAAAGCCCCAAATACTTTTGAAAACTCTTTAAAAACACTTAAGAAGGTCTGGAATTTTTGCTCTTAAAAAACTTCTACAAAAACTATGAAGAGATGGGGTATATATAGCCCCAATACAAAACTAGCCGTTAGGCTGATGTGGCAGCCTGACAGGCTGACGGTCGACCGTCTCGGTCGACCGCCAACGGTCAGAAATGTGACCGTTGGGCAACCACGGTCGACCGGCCCGGTCGACCCAAACAAACAGAGAGCACTGCTCTCAGCCCGGTCGACCCGATCGGTCGACCGTCCCAGTGACTCCAAACGTGCACAGATTTGTGCACGTCGGTCGACCGACCCGGTCGACCGACTTCACCCAAGTCGACTAGGTCAGATTGACTAGTCGACTGATTGAAGCCTGGAACAGAAATCTGGGTCAGAAATCCAGTTTAAAAATATTTTGAAAATTCTTTTAAGTCTTCTAAAAATCACCAAAAATAGTTTTATCATTTTATATTGAAACACAAACTTGTGATAAAAATTTCAAGACATACATCAAACATATCATTTCATTTTTGAGTCTTGCAAATTTTATCAAAAACAAAACTTGTATTTTTATCAAACTTGATTTTTCAATACATGAATAGGATAGTCAAAATAAGTTTGTCTAGCAAGTTTAAAGCATGTATGTATATCTAGAACATATCTAATATACATAAAAATAAGATAAACTTGTTTTGATCTACTATTCATGAAACCAAATCCAAAACATAAAAACGTGTGTGTTGTGCACTTGAGCATATCAACTATACTAAACTTTACAAATGGATCTAAAACACACTATCTAAACTATAAATACCTAAGTCTTCTTGATGATCTTCATCTTCAAGTTGACTTGCTCCAAAACTCCATCCATGGGCTAGGCAATGTGTGATCTTGAAGCTTTGGCCCTGGAATCACAATGAAAAGCTTCTAAACTCCTTGTTGAAACTAATCATCAACTAATATCTTGGTTAATGATCTGAAACTTAAAAACACAAGATTATTAGTAAACATAACTACATGAGTTAATCATCATCAAAACTAGGGTGGAAGGCCTTTGGGCCAACAACTAGAGGGACAAGGTACAAAGCCAAACAACCACATCACCTCTACACTTAGAGGGATACCAACAAACCCAGTTACACAACCACCTCTAAACTTAGAGGGAAAGGCACAAAGCCAAAGAAAAAGAAAGGGTTATAACTCTTGGTGATCTCAAATACCACAAATCAATTTTCTCACAAAAGCAAGATCCTATAGATAGGATAGATAGATAGCTCAAGTGTGAGAAAATAAAGAGTTTGGAAATCAAAAATCACAAAGAAAAACTTGGTAAAACTTCTTGTATAAAATAGAAATAAAGAACAAAATAATTCCCAAAGACTTCTCTTTTTCTTTGATTTTTCCAACCCTTTAAAACAAATAAAGATAAAATCTTTAAGCACAAAAACTCTTTAAAACTTGTTTCTAAAATACTTAAGAAGATGGAAAAATTTGCTCTTGAAATTATTTTTCAAAATAGTCTAAGGGGATGGGTATTTATAGCCTATTTCAAAAACTAGTCGTTGGGCTAAGACAGCAGAAAAATTCTGCTGTCGGTCGACAGCCGGTCGACCGGTCAACGGTCGGATTTCTGACCGTTGTGCTACCGGTCGACCGCCCGGTCGACCGAGGCTAGATACAGAGAGCAAAGCTCTCTGTCGGTGTCGACTGGCCCTCCAGCCAAATGGCGCACGTTTGTGCACATCGGTCTACCGATCCGGTCGACCGGTAGAAGGCCAGGTCAAACTATTTAGGGATAAAAACTTTGTCTTTTTAATTTCAATTAAATCACATAAATTTTACAAAAATAAGTTCTTGTAAGATGTTTGAATACCAAATATGTGTGATCAAAATCAACACATTTTACAAACTATTTGAACTATTTTTGTGATATTGGAATTTGGTCTTTAACAAAATCGGTATTTTCTAAAACTTAGATTTTTGAAATGGAAAACCGTTCTTTCCAAAACTCATATGGATATAAAAACATGATATTGAAACAACTTTGAAGCATATTGTATATGGATAGAATCCATTACATATAAGATATATATACCTATGTTTTTGACATGAAATCCAAAATCGGTTAAATCGAAAACCAAAACAATAAACTTTAAACTTGTGTGTGTATGTGAACTTGAGCATATCAACACTATCTACCTTTACACAAGATCTAAACAATCTTAAACTAAACACAAACCGAAGTCTTCTTGTAGAACTCCTTCTCCAAATCGACTCGATCCTAACGCGATCCAACGAGCTTGACTCCAACCAAGTGCTAGATACGATCTTGACGCTCGAGCTCTTGAATCTACATGTGTTAGCTTCAAAACTCCGTTGTTGAAGCTAAACACCTACTAATATCTTGGTCAAATATCTGAAACTAAATATCACAAGATTATTAGTAAACTATAACTATATGAGTTAATCATCATCAAAACTAGAGTGATGGGCCTCTGGGCTAACACTTGTATGCAGGTAAAACCTCAATCATTAGACACCAATTAGACTAGTTTAGTCAGTCTCAATATACAGTAATATTTATGAGCATAAATATTTCATTTTAACCCTGTATAAAGAATGTTAGTTCTCTTATACAGCAATTGGAGTGCGGTACGCATGTAGCGAATCTTCTTAAGACAATTATGTCCCCTGCTTCAGTGCTAATGGGTTACTGGACGCTGATCTCCCAAGATACAACACTCCTTCTCGGTATTTGGATAGCACTATCGTATCACCGTACGGTCAAACCATAGTTAATCAGTACCTTCACAGGATTTCAAATGCAGCAGGATGAAGACAAATTCCATGGAGAATATTTGCCTTAAATTTAGAAGATTATTCACTGTAGAGAAAGGAGGGAGAGAAGAATTAATGCTTTAGGAAGATAGAGATTTAGACAACAATTCTTTTTAAGAATCTGTTAAATTTTCTAAGCCTTCTTTCAGAAAAATCTTTTTTCAGATTTTTCCACAAACATCTGACTTTCAGACTGAAACTCTTTTTAGCTCTGATTTCTGTAAGAGGAAGAGGAAGAGAAAGAACTTTTGTTCGCTGTGTGTTTAATCCATAGAGAGGAGCGCTATTTATAGCGCTCCTTGGAACTCGTTGGAGGGCAGAACTGTCCAGGGATAGTTGCGACGGTTTCTGTCTGAAATGTGGCAACTGATCGAGACAGAAACCGCAGCAGTTCCTTCCAACCGTTGCAGCACAGCGCGAGGATAACAGAGCAGGTCGGCCGAGACCCGTTATAGCACCAAACACGTGTGGCTTGGTTCATACCCATTAAAGCACCAAACACATGTGGCCCGGTTCAAAAAGAACCGGGCCGGGTTGGATCCAAGCCCACGCCCGGACCCGGTCCCGTGCCCCGAGCCCTGGCCCCGGGGCGCGCGCGCTCGGGCATGGTTTCCCTCCAATCGCGGGCGAAAACTCTAAGTACCCACAGGGCACGCCCTTTATTCTCATTTTCCTCTATTTATACACTTTAATTGTCCATCACATATCCAATGTGTGACTAAATGCTTTTATTTACCTTTAATCCCCTTTAGCTTTTGAATTAGGCAAACTTCAGACCTGAATATCTCATTCATTCTAAAATAGAATTAAACATGTAAATATGCCACGTTCATCTCTAATGGAAGGAGAACGCACTCCAATCATTATCCGGTTGATTCTATCAATGGATCATGCCTTAATTCAGCCCAAAGATTCATATTTTAATTCTTCGTTTTCCCAACAGTGATTCCATCTCTCTGTAACTAACACCATACCCCCATGAATTACACTCATAATTACTTTATACTCAGAAAAATCACAATCATTCATAAAATAATGTACAATAAGACTGTCGACTGGGGCCATCCTCTTCTTCTATTTCAATGATAAACATGTTAAGGCATGCATGCTTTTTCAGAAAGAAGAAAAGTAACTAAGATTGTGATTGTTGATAACTATAATTAAGACGTATTAAAGCATATCTCTCTGTGAGTGATGATGGTAGTGCTCAACTGACTTGAGGGTGAAAATGGAGCTTGGAGGCGTGGGCCATTCTAGATAGGGGGCAAAAAGATTCAGCTCAGTTATTAGTTGTGCATACGAGTTTTTCTTACCAAATTATTTTCATATTTGTAATTTTTTAAAATAGAAAGAAATATGTGTGAATAACATATCCAATTCGTATATGTGTTTGTAATATTCAAAATTGAGTCTATATACACTCCTGCAATCTATATATGGTTTCCTTGCAACTATTAAGGCCTTGTTTGCAAATAAGGTTTAGTTTCCCAAACCACAGTTTGGGAGAATTTGAGGCTAAAAAATAAGGTTATTGAAACAGGAAAAATAGAGTTTGGGATGCTAGATGCAGAGATCACCAAAACATTCTAAAATTGGGATATATGAAACTACAGTTTGAGTGGAGGTTTAAAATTTGAGTTTTGTATGGTTACAAACCACAGAGTTTCATTTTATCTTAAATGAAACTTCAATTTCAAAAACTTTGTTGTCAGGCCTAACTAGAAAAGAAAGGAAAAGGTGTAGATCTTTCTTTTCGTTGCCTAATTAGAATTACTTTTTACTGAATTATGGCAGGAGTAGTAAACCGAGCAAACCAGGGCAAAAAACAATCTCTCGTCTCCCAAAAGTGAGTTCAAAGACAAACTGCATTACTCGAATATTTAGTTACAACCATCTTTTGAGCAATGAATAGTCGAATCAGTGTGTTTTCTACCTCTCGGTATCCATACGTGCATTAGAAAATATGTCTCATCAGTCAAATTACAAAACCTAGTTCAGTTAAATTGAACTGACGAGGTTGATAAAAAAGAAAGAAAGTATGTGATTTATCTCACATTGAGTTGAAGTTGGTTGGATATAGGTTTAGATAAGATTAAATCCAAAACTTCATTAGCAGTTTTTTCCAGTAAAATTGGGTTTTAATCATATTAATTAAAAAAAAGCATGTCACTTAAATTATACCTTAACCAAAATTTTAATAACAGGCATGTATGTAACTGTTTGACTTTAAATTTAAATTTAATATTTATGCATTGATGGTGCTTCAATTTTAAAGATGTGCGCCCACAACTTGGCAACTCCTTTGCCTTTGAAAAGTCATTACTTTGGGGTTGTTTGTTTCATCGTGAAAGACGTGAAAGTCCGTAATTTATAAATAACTTATAACTCAATTACAACTATGATGTTTGTTTGGACCGTAATTCGTAAAAGACTTACGTAACTCAACTATCACTCACTTACAACCTAATTACTACTCACTTACAGCCCAGTTACAGTTAATTTTGTGGTCATACAAATTTGTATTATTTTTTATGTTAATATTAAAAAAATTTAATATTTAATTGTTAATATTTATTAGCAATATTAAAACTTTTTAAATCACCAAATAGTTAATTTTGTGGCCAACTTTTTCACTTACGACTTACACATTACGACAACCAAACACCGCAAAATACAATACACTTTCCCACTTACAACTTTATATTACTAACTAAACACTGTAAAATTTACATACATGTAACTGATTTACAACTGTAAAAATTTTTACCAATTACGACTTACAAATTACGGCCAATTACGACAACCAAACAGACCCTTTGTCTCACCAGAAGTCATGTAGCAGAGTCACTCTCAATCTTTAAAGCGCTCCAATCATCAACGCCTATAATGTTGAAATATTTAAGTGAATTTTAAAAATTTATATTATCTTGGTGTGACGCTGACCAATTCAGCTTCTTTTACATATAAATAACCATATAAATGTAGATAACACACACTCTGTCTCTCTCACAAATACATAAATAATTATGTTAACATAAATTTAGCATATTAAATTTTAAATTTATAACTAATAGTTTAGGCAAGATTTAATTTGAGAAAATATAAAAATATATTTCATATGTACTAAAAAATTATAGGTATTTATAATCAGAAGTTAAGAAAATAATAATATTTCTCTAATATTATTTTATAAAATTTTCCTTCAACATTCATGACACGCTTGAGTATGCAGAGTAAGTTTAAAGTTGTAATGCTATCATGCATGACAATTTTACGTTGGGTCGCTTATCCAAATTACATTAAAGAATATTAATACAATTTTTTTAAAAATTTGAAATTCTAAAATCTTTTTTTTTTTTTTGCCGTCCAACTCAAGGTGAGGTGCGCGGGCCTCTCGCAACTAATGCGTTATGACGTCAAAAGAAAAGGACACGGTGACGTCACCAGCGGGCCGCGGGACCCACCCGTCCCGCTCGCATTCATTACCAGCCAGTGTCATAAATAATAAATAATTATATTATTAGTAAACAGTAATTTTCCGTCCCAAAGCTCTCTGTCTTTCTTTTCCAATCACGTGCTTTCTGTCTTAGCTCCCCCTTTCCACTTCTTTTCCGCGCCGCAGAGCTCTGCCCCCACTTCAATATTATTATATTCACAAAACCAAAAAAAAATTCAAGCTATAAAAATAAAAAAAAAAAAATTCGAGTTTCAGCTTCTCCATCAATATTATTTCAGAGGCTGATGAGCGTTGCACTCACAACAAGAGCAAGAGCCCAAAGAGAGTTAACTGCAACTGCAACTGCAAGGCCATGAGGAGGAAGAAGAAGAAGCCCATCTGTCTACATCTCCAACCCCCTGAGGGTTCGGACCAGTGAGTCGGAGTTCCTTGCTCTCGTGCAGAAGCGCACCGGCTGGGACTCCGATGTCGCCAAAAAAATGGACATGTATTGTGATCCAATGATCGAGTCGGTGTCGAAAGAATTCAACAGTACTGAGAGTACTACTAGCAATGTGAAGCAAGAAGAAGATTAAGTGGTCGGAGTTGAGATGTATGAAAGCATTGTGAACCCATTTGATATGTCAGAGGATATTCTCAGGTTCACGTCATCGTCTCTGATTTATGACCCTCAGGGCGACTCCATGCCAAGGTTGGAGCAAGTGATTGTATGTATGCTCGTCTATTGCTCTATTGCTTTCTTGATAATTACTGGCAATATTTGTTAATTTCTCGCTCTTTTCTGATATTTTTCTTTATAAAAAACTTTTATCTTTTAGTATTAGCTTAAGAGACTATCGTGGAAAAAAAAAGGCATCTCCACTAATGAGTGAAAATTCTTGATTCAATAATTTTAATTTTCTTGTCCTAACTATTAAAATAGTTAGACCAAAAAAAATTAAAAAAAAAAAATCAATGAAAAAAGTGTCGGCTTTTGATGTGCCATCCAGTCAAGAACACAGTTTTGTGGAAATTCAACGACGTAAAAAATTATTGGGATAAGATTTGAATGAACATTTCAATTTGTGCTGAAAGTAATATTCCCTCTGTCCGAATTTTGTGTTCTTTTTTTTTTGGGGACCAAACACACACTTTAAGAATGAAATGGGTTACTAATTATTACTAATTGAAATATACTACCTCTGCATGGAATAGAACTGTGATTTTTGATTAAAATTTTGTCCTAAATAAGTGTTCATTTTGAATCTCAATTTTATTTTTGCCACTCACAATGTTACTTTTATCTTTTCAATATATTTTTATAATTTTTACACAATTTTTATCATCCTTAATATGCTTTTATTATTTTTAATTCTAGTTTTATCATTCTATTTATATCATTCAAATTTCAGCTCTCCACAGACTCTTAATTTTCATATTATATTAAAAAATGATAAGTAAAATCAGGCGGAGGGGGCATTTTTTTGCCCTTATTAAAGTTGGTGAAAGTTGTGATATTTTGGTAATAATAGGAATATTAGAAGTCCTATCAACGACAAGCATTGAGATTCATTGAGATTAAATAAAAAATTTCTTGGAATTCGAAATGGAGAAATAATTTCGGACAATTTCTTGATAAAAAAAGACTCAGTACTTTCAGACAGAGGAAGAATAAATTTTTGAAAAAGATATAAGAGAGAAATTTACGAGTCATATATGTAACATCAATAGAGGGCGACTCTTCTTACCAATGACACCGTGGAGGAGTCCCCTTCTATAGCATGCAGGGGCGAAATCAATATTTTTCTTGGAGGCGAGTGGTCAAAAAGCCAGAAAAGGTTGCTAAAGTCTCTTTATGTCATTATTTATGTGTTTTATTAAAAAAATTTAAAATTTACCAAATTTGCATTATTTTAATCTAAATTTATGAAAATCAAATCTAAGAATAATATAGAGCTAAAGTAGAATATACATTAAAATATTAAAGATTTAAAAATCAATTGTTTGCCCTTTTCTCCCTTTTATAGTGCTATTCATCCGCTTCAAATATTTGAGAAAAATTAATGTTGGCTGACACATTAGGTGTGATTGAATTCATCATTATAAGGTATACATTAATTTATAAATATATAGGAAGGAACCTGCTCTTTTCATCTCCAATCTTTTCCGACATCACGTTTATATATATATATATTTTTCCACAATTTTTCCCTTCCAGGAAAAGGCTCGTGAATCCTCCTATAAAAATACAATACGATCAATCTGATCTCAAGCTTGATTTGATACAGATGGAGAGGCTCAGTGTGAACCAGAAGAGCCCCAAGTGCACCAAGGCCAAGAACAAGCCCATGAAGGTGGTTTGCGTATCTCTCGATAAGCATATACACAACCCTCACACTTGCTCCAACCTTCGCATGGAGCCGCCGTGAGGGTCGCAAATCAGAGACAAGGACATGAACGTCGGAAAATCCTCTAACATATTAAAAGGGTTCACAAAGCTCTCCATACATCTCTACTCCGGCCACTTGATCTTCTTCTTGGTTCGCATTGTTTGTACTACTCTCAGTATGATGGAGTTTTTCGGAACCGCCTGGATCATTGGATCACAATACTTGTCCATTTTTTTTCGCCGACATCGGAGTCTCGGCCGGTGTTCTTCTGGTCCGAACCCTCATGGGGTTGGAGATGTGTAGACAACTTTGATAGGCTGCTGCTTCTTCTTGTTGGCCTTGCAGTTGCCTCTTTTTGTTGTGTGCAACGTTCATCACCCTCTCCATCACTTGAACTTTTTTTTGTTTTGTGAATATAATAATATTGATGTTAGATTGTTTGGGATCTTAATTCTTGAAATTTTTTTTTTTTCTTTTTTTAAAACAGGGGCAGAGCTGTAGCGTGGAAAGAAGTGGGAAACTGGGAGAAGAGACCGAGAGGCTTGGGAGGGAAAATACTGTGTGCTAATAATGGTAACGAGGACAGCGTACTGTCCGCGGAGTTAAATTATGTAGTATTATTTATGACAGTGGCTGGCAATGAATGCGAGCGTGACGGATGGGTCCTGAGCTCCTGGTGACGACACCGTGTCCTTTTCTTCTGACGTCATACCGCATTAGTTGTGAGAGGCCCGTACACCTCCCGCTTGCTGATTTTAGAATTTCATCCTTTTGAAAAAATTGTATTAATATTCTTTAACGTAAATTGAATAAGAATAATTTTTTCTATATATATTTTTTTCAAATTTAATTTGAAAAAACAGATCTCTTTCAAATTTATTTTAAAAATTGATCTCTAATATGTCAGTTCTCGCCACATAATTGTTGAATTATTTTGTCTCGCTAGTGTGACAGTCTCCTGTCTCGAGCGACTTCTCACTAGCAATTAATTCATGACAAAAACATACCATAGTGGTAGAGGTCGCTACCAGTAGAAAGTGATATGGCATTTGGATCAAACTATCAGCTTTCCTCCATCCAGGCTAATTGAAATATGTGGTTTTCAACAAGCACACTAAGCAAGATTTTCTATTTCCTACAATATGATTGAGTTCGAGTCATTCTCACGGGAAACAGTATAGCCTTGGTCGCATCCTCCAACACACGGGTTTGGCACGGACCTGTTTTCCAATGCACCATGCATAATCGTTTTGACTTGTTAAATGCTCAAGCCTAAGTTTGCATATTCATATTCATCATCCACTGCTAAATTATAATTTTATTATTGGTCCGGTTGAAAAAAGCTTTGGAAACTCAAAAATAAAAAAAATAAAAAAAAATAAGCGTCATTCTTTGTTCGGGGTTGACAATCCCATACCAAGCTTGGCAAGCTAAAAAAAACACACTCGGTCGGGGTTGTCAACCCCAGAACAAAAAATGGCAACCGCCAGTGATCGTATCCTGCCACACTCGCGAGGAGAAACGACTCAACACCTACGTGGCCCCTACATGATCTGTGAGAGGTCGGTTTTTTGAAATAAATTTGAGGGAAGTTTGTTTTTGAAATTAAATTTTAAAATTGATTTATTCCAAAAATTGCCAAATGGATAATCTACCAAATCTAAAATTGTTATTATGAATGTTGAAGGAAAAATTTATAAAAGGCTATTATGAAACATTATTATTTTCTTAACTTCTTATTATTAATACCTATAACTATTTAATATATATGAAATATATTTTTTATATTTTCTCAAATTAAATCTTGTATAAAAATATAGTTATAAATTTAAAATTTAATATGCAAAATTTAAGTTAAGGTAGTTATTTATAGATTTGAGAGAGAGAGAAAGAGAGAGAGAGAGAGAGAGAGAGAGAGAGAGAGAGAGAGAGATCTATATTTATTTGGTTATTTATATCTATATTTGTAGTGGTCAGATTTTGATCTGCACCAGGATCGTGACACATCCACCTCATCAAGCGCCTGAAACAGATGATAAGATGTGCCAGCAGCTCACCTCTTCGAGCACCACTCAGCTGTTCGCAAGGCAACTCCTCCTTTCGAGCACCTTCTCCTGAGCTCACATTCGACCCTGAGGAGAGAACTTCATGTCTTGCCCCGAGCTCACTTTCGGTCCCGAGGAAAGAACCTCAAGCTATTTCTTTCTCCGACATCCGACTCCCCAACCTCCATGGCATAGGTCCTCTGCCGAGATTCCCATTTCCACTGGATGCAGCCCAGCAACAGGGTTTCCCGAGTCGCTACCAGGATATCCCAACGTTCTAAATACTCACCAATTTCAGTGGGGGCAGTTATGGATAATGACATATCTCGACATGCTAATCCCTACAATCAAGCACAACAATCCGAACGGTTATGAGAAAATTCCAACGTGCAAATCGTGCAGTAGTGGAGATCCGAGAAATACGCACCATCAGTTCAATGCTATAAAGTACAAATAGACTTTCTCCTCTTACAACAAAGGGGATCTAATCCAAGAAATTGTAAACACAGAAACTACAAAGTTCACTCTAACCACAAAATATTGCGATCTCTCTCTCTCTCTCTCTCTCTCTCTCTCTCTCTCTCTCTCTCTCTCTCTTCCCCCTGTGGTTTTTTTAATTTGAGTTTCTACGTAAAATCTTTTCTCACCGCCTGTTTACTGTGTTGAAGTATGAAATTCCACCTCGATTTAGATAACCCCCCATTTGTGGTGCGAGATTGACTGTTCGATTAATCATGTTGTAAAACCTCCATCACAAATTGATGCTCTTATTGAGAGCTGAGTTCCTACGCTCAAGATCTCTCCCCCACCTTTCTCAAAAATCCTCTTCTAGATCAACGATGGCCCCACGAAAGCAAATCACCAATGATGCAACTTTCAAAGGCAAGGCCTTCGTAACCACAGGGGGTAAGGTCTCTCTTCTAGCTAGCAATCAACCGCCTAACGAGACCATTAGCTCTATCTCACTGCATGAACTTTCTACTAGTGTCCAACCATCTCAACAATGAGAAAATCAACTCCTTCAGATGCTCTACAAGATAAGAGAGTAAATAAAGGAACAATGGCTGCAATCTGATCGAGAGCGAGAACAGATGGCTCTCGACCGCAAGAACATCATCCGAGAACAAGAAGAGAAAAAACTACTCAACCAACAGCTCCAGACCCAAGTCACAGCCCTCCAGAATAACTCTACGCAAACAGAAGGCGACTCCGAAAGCAACATATCCCCAAATATCCATGCCCTCGATAAGGTGATCCAGAGACGGATTGTGGAGGCCAAGCTACCTCAGCACCTAATTCCAACTACCCACATCCATGATTATCCTCCATCCAAAGATATCCAAGAGTGTGAATTTTCGAGAAAATTCTCGACTCCCACCTTCGACAGCCACTCTAGAGTAAGTGGTCCAGTTCAGAACATCTAACACTTCTGAGACAAAATGGTGATCTACTCCCGCAATGACCCGGTAAGTGCCTTACCTTTCCATCCAATCTGAAGGGCACGACATCAGATTGGTTCTACTCCCTACCATCGCACTCTTTCCACAACTTCTCAAAGGTCACCGAGGCCTTTTTCACACAGTACGCCTCTGCCAAGAAACAAGAGAAACGACCAACATATCCTCTCTGTCAAGATGAGGCCGAGAGGCAGCTTCAAGTTATACATCAACTTATTTCAGAGCCAACTGACCAAAAGTCTCCAACTGTGGTGAGGAGATCTCCGCACTCGATCAGCGGGTTGCAGGTCACACACCCCCTGTACAAGCACCTCCTTAAGTACAATGCCACCAAGACAAGCGAGATCATTTTCCGAGCCCAACCTTACGTCCAGCTAGAAGAGACGATGAAGGCTTCCTCCAATCATTCCGTGAAATCAAGCGACAGTGGAAGGAAGTTGAAGTCAACTCATGAAGCTCCCGACTACACTCAATACCGGCACCGAAGGTAGCCTCCATACAAGAAACAGGCGCTCCCTATCCTCTCGCCAAGTGCGCGTCGAAGCTACAGATCGATGGAATGTTTCACTCCGTTGAACTTCCCAATCAACAAAGTTTTCAAACACCTTCAAAGATCATCCCTGGGTTAGATGCCGGAAACTGATCCAGCATAATCCCTCACTCCCCGCGTCGAAGGAATACTGCTCCCACAATGGATGTAAAGGGCACCAAATCATCTATTGTTGGGCCTTCTGAATGTTCCTGGAAGAGCTCATCTAATAAGGTTTCCTCAAAGAGTGCATTCTCATTCCCGAGGCAATTTTCAGACAGTTAAACACAAACCTCCTCAGGAGCAGAACCTGATTGCTCAGTACAAGACGATCGACTAAATACCCAAATTTCGTGCATAGAGAGTACTTCCTTCCAATCCTAGCCCCATGTATTGCATTTTCTGAATAAAATGTTATTTTATGCTCATAACTTTTGCAGTACATCCATCCGCCCCTACGCCCCACTAATGGGACTTATTCCACTCAGAGGCGGCCGCAAGGACCCCCGACTGATGAGATCTCCCTCATTCGGAGGCGGTTATGATGTTCATCCATCCATACGCCTCGGTGATGGGATTTCCCCCGCTCGGAGGCAGCCACGAGAACCCCTTGCTAATGTGATTTTCCTCACTCAGAGGCGGTTACAACATGCATACATCCATACACCCCGCTGATGGGATTCCCCACTCGGAGGTGAAAACATGATTCCTCCACTACTGGGATTTCTCCTACTCGGAAGATCGTGTTTGCACACTCTGTAAGTCACCTAGAGCAGCATGAATAGGTGGCAAGCTAATCTAATGCAAAACTAATGTGGAATTAAATTAATTTGCAAAGTAAAACTATTAAGTAAACACACAACGTATAACCAAAGAGTGTAGTCGAATTTCCGGTAAAAGGCTATGGACTATCTCCTCAAGATTTCTCTAGATTAAGAGTTGATGTGCCACTATGGCTCTCTTGGTTGAATAGAAGTGTGAGCAAACAACCCAAGCATATATATCAATAGAGCATAAGTATATCAAGCATAAAATGAATATGAACAATAAGAGCATGCATAATATAAAATACAAGTGAGTTGAGAGAGAGATGAACAATCGTAAATATGAGAGAATTATTTCGAGGTTCAAGCACGCTTGCTCTGCGTCTCCGCCTTTAACACTATGAAAGATTTTCACTATAATCGATCCCGCAAGATCACTCGGCGTCGCAACACCTACAACAAGCTCCCTCAAGAACTCTTGGACCCACAAGTCCCTTACTTGTTCCTACAAGAACAACACAACATGAACCCACAAGTTCGCCGAGGCCGCACCTCTACAACTTCCCAATCAAAGGGGTGGAACACTTGTGATCACTTCTCTTGATCACAAAAATAACTCTCACAACAAATGATCCCTAGAGGATAAGTATAGCAATGGAAGCTCAAGGTTGTGTGAGAAAACAAGATAGATATGGAGGTGGAAAATTTTAAGAAAATATTTTTGTAAACACAAGAGATTCACTCTTGAAAACTCTCTTTTGGATATGGAAATGAAGCTCTAAAACTTGCTTAGAAACTCTATAAAAGAGCTCTAGAAAACAGCCTAAAAATCTTACCCAAAATCTGACTAAAAGTCCTATTTATAGAGGCATTAGAAAACTAGCCGTTATAGGCCAGATTGGTATGTCGGTCGACCGGTCAACGGTCATATTTATGACTGTCGGGGTTGCCGGTCGACCGCTCGGTTGGCTGCACTCAGGCCTTGACCTGTCGGTCGACCGGTCGATCGATCGAGGCAAGAACCAGACAGCACTGCTCTCTGATCGGTCAACCGCTCGGTCGACCGTGGCTAGATCCAGAGAGCAAGCTCTCCAGATTGGTTGACTGTCTGATCGACCGACCCTCAAGCCAGGGCTTTGTGCACGTTCTGTGCACATCGGCCAACCACTCGGTTGACTGATCCCTGATTCGGCCGACTGCAAGAAGCCCACAAACAAGGGTTTAAGGGATTGAAACTTTATCTTTTTAAAACCCTAAAATTTTATTTAAATTCCATAAAAATTCACAAAAATAAGTTCATTGAAATACTTTGAAGTATAAATATATGTGATTAAAAATCAACACATATTACAAACAAGTTGAACTATTTTTCTGATATCTAACCTTAAAACAAAAACTGTATTTTTCAAAATCAACTTTGAAATTAAAAATCTATTTTTCAAAACTTGTTCAAATACAAAAATAAGATATTAAAACACTTTTGAAGTATAGTGTGTATGGATATGATTCAATAGACATATAAGATGAAATATATTTGTTTTTGATAATAAGCTCTAAAATAAAGTTTTGATAAATACAAAACTTAAAAGTTTGAACTAGAAACATCAAACTAAGTTTTTCTATACAATATGAAGCATCAATGTGTATGAAAAAAATTCAATATACATATAAACCATGTAAATATGTTTTGATGAACTTTATTCATGAAACTAATAAATATGTTCTTTGAAGCTCAAAATCAAAACGATATTTTCAAAAACTAAAACTATTTCTTATGAAAACACATATAATTTTTTTTTTTTTGTGTGTGTATATAAGTTTGAGCAATTCACAACTAATCAATCCTTTACATCTTATCTAAAACACAAAACTTAACACTTACAAACATGATTCAAGTCTTGAAAATCTTCTTCTCCATCTTGACTTGGTATAAAACTTTGATCCATGAGCTAGACTTCTCTTGAGTATTTGATCCGATCTTGATGGGCGAGGTTTTGAATCAGCATGTGCTAGCTTCAAAACTTGACTTCTAATGTTTTGTTGAAGCTAAACACCGACTAAGATCTTGATCAAATATCTAAAACTTATTAAATACAAGATCATTAGTACTATAATTATATGAGTTAATCATCATCAAAACTAGAGTGATAGCCCTTTGAGCCAACAATCTCCCCCTTTTTTATGATGACAAAACTCATGGAGTTATATATTCATGGATTAAAGATAAGCTTCACAGAAGCTCCCCCTTAACTTATGCATAACATAAATAATAAAGCTATTCAAAGAAGGCACATAAACTAAACAAATATATATGCATGAACAACAATATTAAACAAGCATATATAAACTCTCTAAATTCTTCTCCCCTTTTTGTCAATTCATCAACAAAGGGTGAAGATAAACAAACAATATAAAAGTATATGTAGTATATATTCATGAAGAGGAGAGACGTTAAGTTAGCTCCCACTACATACATGCATTACATGAAGAAGGGATGATTAGACCATAACCCTCATAAACATAATATACAATGTAAAAACGGAGAAGTTAAGCTCCCCCTACACACATGTATCACATAAAGAAGAGAGGTCAAGCTCCTCAATATGTGAAATACACTCAATATAAATGTATATATAGAGAGGAGATGTTAAGCTCCCTTTGCATATAAGCAATACATATCAAACAAATATTTTTTTAAATATTGATACCACTTTAAAAATTTTGATACCACTTAAAACAAATTTTGAAACCAATTAAAACAAATTTTGATACCAATTGAGGGTGAAACATGAAGTACATTTTGATACCAAAAAAATACCAATTGAAGATTAACATGGATATAAATTATACCAATTGAAAAAAATAATCATGTATATCATGGATTATTTTACACTATTTTTCTCAAAATGAAAAAATTTTCTCACTCTTTTTTGAAATACCAATAAAACTAATGCATAAGCTTGTAAAAGATATCAATTAAATTTAGAAGTAAATCAAGCTTAGCATAAAATAGCTTGTGCTTTAAAACATGTATAGTCAGTATAGAGCAAGCACAATCTAAATCATATATATGTATGTATGAAAATGGAGATACCACTTGAGATTTAATGCATACATTTATAGATAACAAGTATGAGTATACAAAAAATAAATACCATGAAAATCATATGTATAACTCATAATTATCCACTCTTTCATGCACATGTTTGAAAGATATTCATTAAAAACATACAAGGCATGGTCGCCCATCCAACCGCCCTTTAAGGATAGAAGTTTTCAAAAATAATATTTTGAAAATAGTTTGGCATAATTTGAAAACACTACCATGTGAAGTAAATAACTAGTTTAAAATAGTTTTTGAAAAACTAGTTAAAGATCCTTCAAACCATGAAACCAAATTATATATATTTCATGAAATGCTAATTTACACGAGAATTGTAGCTCATGAATGCTCATGAAAATAAAGTCATGAGTAAACAAAAGAAATAAGAGTGCACAAGAATCATGTGAATAGTAAATTTATGAAAATAACTCAATAAGGCTCAAAACAAAAACAAACATGAAATTCTTTTTCTCAAAAACATGATATATCACATACTTATGCAAGAATCATCAAAATTAGGACATACAATGTACAATCTGACAAATAATTGAGTACATAAAAGAAATAGAGCATGTAAAGCATGCATCTCAAAAATTATACATGTATAAGATAAGTTTTAATAGTATATGCATAGGAATATGATATAAACATACAAAACAATATATGCTTTAATTTAAAGTATATAAAAACATGAATCAACAAAAATAGGCATATAAATCTATTTGAAAATATGAATAAAATTTTTCAAAAATATATGCATAGCATACAACCAAGCAACTCAACATTAAGTTCAAAACAATATGTGATTTGAGTGTAAGTTACTACACTAGCATATAAACGTATAAAACAATTTTTAAAATGGATATAACCAATCTGTTTCTCTAAAACACAAGGTGGTTCTCCCACCATGCTTCCTTGATAGTGATGCATCAATTGGGTGTGTCTTGTTGGCCCGGAGGCCTTCCTCTCTAGTTTTGATGATGATTAACTCATGTAGTTATGTTTACTAATAATCTTGTGATTTTAGTTTCAGATCATGTAACAAGATATTAGTTGGTGATTGCTTCAACAAAGGAGTTTTGAAGCCTTTCATAAGTGATTCCAGTGCCGAGCATCAAGATCATACCTTTGCACTCGGTGGATCACGTTTGGGATCGAGTCGACTTGAAGATGGAAGATCATCAAGAAGACTTAGGTATCCTATTTTAGTTTAGTGTGTTTTAGATCTATTTGTAAAGCTTAGTATAGTTGATATGCTCAAGTGCACAATACACACACGTTTCATGATTTGGATTTGGTTTTCATGAATAGATTGATCAAAATAAGTTTAAATGGTTTATATGTATAGTAGATGTATTCTTTCTATACATGCATGCTTAAACTTCTTATACAAACTTATTTTGACTTTCCTATTCATGTGTTGAAAAAGTCATGTTTGATAAAATACAAGTTTTGGTTTTTGGTAAAAATGATAAAACACAAAAATAGTTCAAATTGCTTGATATTTGAGTTGAAATTTTTATCACATGTTTATGTATCAATGCAAAATGATAAAACTATTTTTGGGGATTTTTAGAAGAGATAAAAGAATTTTTAGAAATATATTTAACTATTTTTCTGACCCAGTTTCTGACCCAGAACTGTGCTGACAGACCATGCCGGTCGACCAGGCGGTCGACCGACGTGCACAGACCTGTGCACATCTGCTGGCACAGTGGGCCGGCCGGCCGGTCGGCCGACCGGATCAGAGAGCCTTGCTCTCTGTATCTGGGTGGTCGACCGAGCGGTCGACCGGACCAGAGAGCTCTGCTCTCTGTATCTGGGCGGTCGGCCGTCGACCGGATTGCCCTAACGGTCATATTTTTGACCGTTGGCGGTCGACCGGCCGGTCGACCGCAAGCCTGTCAGGCTGCCAGATCAGCCTAACGGCTAGTTTTCTGTTTGGGCTATAAATACCCCATCTCTTTGGGGATTTTAACAAGGTTTTTAACAAGAAAAATTCCCAGTTTCTCCAGAGTTTAAAAGAAGTTTTCAAAGAGTTTTAAAGCTTAAAAGTTTTCATCTTTATTGTTTTTCAAGGGTTTTGGAAAATCAAAGAAAACTAGGTTTTTGGGATATTGTTTTGGATTTTCATTTCTATCATCTACAAGAGATTCCCAAGTAGTTTTTCTTTGTTATTTGATTTCCAAAAATACCTTGATTCCACACTTGAGCTATATCACCTATCCTATCCTATTAGGATCTTGTTTTGTGAAAAAGTGAAAAGAGAGATTGTTTGAGGTTGATTGAGCCTCCAAGTTGAACACCCTTATTTTTGTTGTATCCCTCTTTGGTAGAGGTTGATCGGGTGATTGGTTTACTCCCTCTTTGGTAGAGGTTGAGGCTTGTGGTTTGCTCCCTCTAGTGAGAGGTGGAGTTTGGTTTGTATCCCTCAAGTGTGAGGTGGATTGGTTGTTGTTTGGTTATGAGCCTACCCCTCGATGGTGAGGCGGTATTTGAGAGAGGAGTTTGGTACTCCTATTGTTGTAACAAATCCTCCTCGGTGGAGGTTCCCTCGGTGGGAGATAGTGGATTAGAAATCCTTCACGGTAGTGAAGGCGGGGATGCAGAGCTAGGGGCTCGAACCTCGAAACATATCTTGTCTTTGCGTTTGATCCATTGTCTCTCAACTCTCTCTCTATTTGTGTTGTGCATAGCATCATTCTTATTGTTATAACATTCATATCTTATTGCTTGCATTTGTGCCTTGCATTATTTTATATTGCTCATCATCCTTATATGCTTGGCTTGCTTGTGTGTGTGCCTCACTTATACTTAATCACAAGAGCTTCACATAGCACCTCAACCCTTATTTAGGGGAATCAAGAGGAGTTAGTCCAGAGCCCTTCACGGGAAATTCGGCTACACTTGTTGGTTGTATTAAGTGTGTTGCAAAATTTATTTTAGCTTCTGCATTTAGCGCATTTAGATTCTAGATTAGCATTAACACCTATTCACCCCCCTCTAGGTGTTTTTCAATTGGTATCAGAGCCTACGCTCCTGATACTTTAGGCTTAACATCCTAGGAGTGAGATCCTTGTTTGCTAATCTTCATTTGCATTTGCTTATTTGCACACATATAGTTTGGACCCATGGACTTCATGACCCCACCTATGTTTGACCCTTCCAACATTCTTGTTTGGAAGACTAGAATGTCCATATACCTACAAACCCTAGGGTATAAGGTTCACCTTGCCATTACCAAGGAATCCTACCTTAGTGATAGCAAGCATATAGGGGCCAATGCACAAGCCCTAGAGGCCATTAGAAGCACATTAAATAAAGAATATCTTTTGCATGTTTTTAACTTTGATTCCGCATTTGCAGTGTGGAATATGTTGACAACCACCACCACCTCCAAGCTTCAAATGCCAATCCAACAAGAAGAGGAATCTAGTGGAGATGAATCCGAGCCACAACAATGCTATACGGTCCAAGGGAATGACTCCCTTGAGGTACACTCAGAAACCCACTTAGATGATGATGATGCTAGCTCTTCATTTGATGATCATGATTATATGGATGCCAATGCTTTGAATGAAGAGTTGACTATTGTTTGTGAAAAATTGTTTGAAAAATATATAATTTTGAAAAAGAAAAGTTTAGGCCTTAACAATGAAAATAAAAATTTGATTTCTAGACTTAACAATGTTTTGCAAGAGAAAGAGGAGATTTCTAATGAGAGGGATTCATTAAAATCTCAACTTGATCTTGCACTAAAAGAAAATAATTTTTTGAAAAATAAAAATGATTGTGATAATGTGTTGAAGAAAAATGAGTTTTTATCTTCAAAAATTGATTTTGTTGTAAAAGAGAATGAGTCTTTGAAAAATGAAATTGTTTTCATTACAAAAAAATTAGATATTTGTGTTAAGAAAAATGAATCTTTGAAAATTAAAATTGATTCACATGTTTGCCATGCTAGGATAGCTTCACCTAGTTTACCTATTGCATGCTCCACTTCTTCTATAATTGAAAATGATATAAATTTGTTGAAGAAGAATGTTGTTTGTTTGGGCTCCACTTTGAGCCAATGTGCCAAGAGCCATACACGATTGGAATCTTTGTTTCGAAAGAAACAAGTTCCATCTTTTCATACACACCCTCCACGGCATACACATGCTCCTCACGAACACCATCACACTTTGTATGCTCATGTGTACATTTGTACACATTGTGGACGTAAGGGCCACCTTGCTAAATTTTGCTATGATAGAATACATGTTTTAAATTTAGCAAATAATTTTGTTTGGGTTAGAAAAGGTACTAACCCCCATGGACCCAATAAGATGTGGGTACCAAAGACCACCCCTATTGTTTATGATGTAGGTGTGGGCTCTCGCATGACGTGAGAGTATAGGTACCTTGGAGTGGATGCGTTCCAAGCTTCATGGAAATCATTTGGATGCATTACTTTCAAGGGAGGTTTGGTGGAGATGACCACCATGTTTTGGAGACAAGAAAAGTTGCCTTCTAGGTTTTGGTAACGATTCCTAACTCCTAATTATTGTTTACATGCTTTCCATGTTCATTATTTATAGCATGTTTTGTTGTTTATAGGTTATTATGATAATGCCATATTTATTAGATCCTTGACATGCATGTATAGCCCCTTTGAGACACCCATGTTTAAAATGGAATATTATTTTGTGTTCTCGTATATGTTTAGCTATCATGTTTATATAGGTCTAATAACATGTGTATTTAAATAATAATCATGTTTTTGTTTATCATGATGATTTTTGTCTTGTTTTATGCTTCATGCTTTGAATATATGTTTAAATGTTAGTTTTCATTAAGACTAGGTATATATTTGTGCATATAGTGGGCCACAAATAAATCTATATATGTTTGTACTTGAATGCTTATTTGAACCCATTAGATGTGCTAGTATAGTCTAGTTTTGATGATTCATGCATTTTAAACTTGTATTCCCATTTTTGAATTTGTTTCATGTTTTTGTGTTTGTGTGTTTAACTTCATGTATATGTCTATTTTATCCAAACTATTGTTTATACATATACATCCTTTTGAGCCACGTGCCTTCATGCATATATCTTTGTGGACTCGTTGTATTTGGATATGTATGTATACCTTAGTTTGTATAAGACATACATATGCCTTGAAGATTAAATAAGTTTTGATGATTTTCATGTTTTCATGTTTCAAGGAATATTGAGCTTATTGTCCATCTTTCATGATTATGATCTTCACATTGTATTTGTACACTCACATTTATTGTTTACTCATGTGTTTGTTTTCATGAATCATATTTATGCCTAATTGATTATGAGTGTTGACTATTTTGTGAATTTCATATTTATGAAAATTAATTTTGTTTTATTCCTTACTTGAAGGATTTCGTACTAGTTTACAAGTTTTTCCATTTAACTAGTTGCGATATTCTTCATTTTGGTAGAGTTTTTCAAACATACTTCAATTTTCAAACCTATTTTTGAAAACCCCTACCATCCACGGGCGGATGGATGGGAGATCATGCTCATGTATGCTTTATATTGAAAATCATTTTAAACTTGAACATGATTGGGTGGTAGTTATATGATGTATACACTTGATCATTATTGTTGTTTCAATTGGTATTATTGAAATTCTTTCAATTGGTATCAATTTTGACATTTTTGTATGCTCATATATATTTGTATGTATGTATGCTTTCAAATCTAATAGTATCAATTTCGATTGGTATTAAATTTTTCATACATATATATTTTGTTTATGCTAAGCTTGAGCTTCAACTTTGTTTCAATTGATTCAATTTTCAATTGGTTTCTTAAACAAGCTTATGCATGTATTTTGTTGGTATTTCATAAAGGGGGAGAAAAATTCGATTTTCGTATTTCAATTGGTATTTATATTTCCACTCCCTTGCTTTATGATAGAAAATAGTCATTTCATTTGATATCACATACTTAAAAAGAAAAATACTCTCTTTTGATATCAAGATGTTTATTTGAATGTTTTAAAATTGGTATCTCAAAATTTTGTTTAAAGAAAATAAATACAAAAGTTTTGATTTGTATTGACTATATGCAAGGAGAACTTAACATCTCTTCTACATATAGATTCATGTCGAGTGTATCTTGTATTGAGGAGCTTGACATCTCTTCTTTATGTGATACACGTGTGTAGGGGAGCTTCACATCTCCTCTTATGCATTGCATAGTGTACGTTATGTGAATTAGGGCTTGTCATCCCTCCTTCATGTAATGTATCTATGTAAGGAAGCTTCACATCTTCCTCTTCATGAATGTATATAGCATATACCATTTAGTTATTGACCTATGTTTACTTTCAATTGGTATCAAGATGCTACTTTGACATATTTTCAATTGGTACCTTAATTGATTGTCGCCCCTATTTGGTTTTGTTTTTGTTTTAGACAAAAGGGGGAGAACATTGTTGTTACTAACCCTTTGTTGATTCATTGTTTCGAACAAAAAGGGGAAGAAAAATTTATTGATTTGGTTTTTGCTTTTACCCCTTATTGATGATTGTTTCTTTGTAGTAAAAAGGGGGAGAAAATTTTGTTTTGTTTTGATTATTTACCCCTTTGTTGATGATTGACAAAAGGGGGAGAATTATTTGAGAGTTTAACATGCATATATAGAGAAGATGTTTTTAATATGCATTTTTAATATGCATGATTGGGTACAAGTTTTATATATGCATATTTATGTTTTTGCATATATTAAGTTTAATTTAGTTTAATTTTAATTGGTATCTAGAGCATGTTTTGTTTTTGAACATTTCATTGGTATCTAGAGCCTTTTATTGTTTATGCATGATTATGCATTGTCATTCATTGAATATTTATTGTTTATTTGTTTATGCATGAGTTAAGGGGGAGCTTCTTTGAAGCTTAACTTTAATCCATGCATATATAACTCCATGAGTTTTGTCATCATCAAAAAGGGGGAGATTGTTGGCCCGGAGGCCTTCCTCTCTAGTTTTGATGATGATTAACTCATGTAGTTATGTTTACTAATAATCTTCTGATTTTAGTTTCAGATCATGTAACAAGATATTAGTTGGTGATTGCTTCAACAAAGGAGTTTTGAAGCCTTTCATAAGTGATTCCAGTACCGAGCATCAAGATCATACCTTTGCACTCGGTGGATCACGTTTGGGATCGAGTCGGCTTGAAGATGGAAGATCATCAAGAAGACTTAGGTATCCTAATTTAGTTTAGTGTGTTTTAGATCCAATTGTAAAGCTTAGTATAGTTGATATGCTCAAGTGCACAATACACACACGTTTCATGATTTGGATTTGGTTTTCATGAATCGATTAATCAAAACAAGTTTAAATAGTTTATATGTATAGTAGATGTATTCTTTCTATACATGCATGCTTAAACTTCTTATACAAACTTATTTTGACTTTCCTATTCATGTGTTGAAAAAATTAAGTTTGATAAAATACAAGTTTTGGTTTTTGGTAAAAATGATAAAACACAAAAATAGATCAAATTGCTTGATATTTGAGTTTAAATTTTTATCACATGTTTATGTATCAATGCAAAATGATAAAACTATTTTTGGGGATTTTTAGAAGAGATAAAAGAATTTTTAGAAATATATTTAACTGTTTTTCTGACCTAGTTTCTGACCCAGAACTGTGCTGACAGACCATGCCGGTCGACCGGGCGGATGACCGACGTGCACAGACCTGTGCACATCTGCTGGCACAGTGGGCCGGTCGGCCGGTCGGCCGACCGGATCAGAGAGCCTTGCTCTCTGTATCTGGGCGGTCGACCGAGCGGTTGACCGGACCAGAGAGCTCTGCTCTCTGTATCTGGGCGGTCGGCCGGACGGTCGACCGGATTGCCCCAACAGTCATATTTCTGACCGTTGGCGGTCGACCGGCCGGTCGACCGCAAGCCTGTCAGCTGCCAGATCAGCCTAACGGCTAGTTTTCTGTTTGGGCTATAAATACCCCATCTCTTTGGGGATTTTAAAAAGGGTTTTTAACAAGAAAAATTCCCAGTTTCTCTAGAGTTTAAAAGAAGTTTTCAAAGAGTTTTAAAGCTTAAAAGTTTTCATCTTTATTGTTTTTCAAGGGTTTTGGAAAATCAAAGAAAACTAGGTTTTTGGGATATTGTTTTGGATTTTCATTTCTATCATCTACAAGAGATTCCCAAGTAGTTTTTCTTTGTTATTTGATTTCCAAAAAACACCTTGATTTCACACTTGAGCTATATCACCTATCCTATTCTATTAGGATCTTGTTTTGTGGAAAAGTGAAAAGAGAGATTGTTTGAGGTTGAGTGAGCCTCCAAGTTGTACACCCTTGCTTTTGTTGTATCTCTCTTTGGTAGAGGTTGATCGGGTGATTGGTTTACTCCCTCTTTGGTAGAGGTTGAGGCTTGTGGTTTGCTCCCTGTAGTGAAAGGTGGAGTTTGGTTTGTATCCCTTAAGTGTGAGGTGGATTGGTTGTTGTTTGGCTACGGGCCTACCCCTCGGTTGTGAGGCGGTGTTTGAGAGAGGAGTTTGGTACTCCTATTGTTGTAACAAATCCTCCTCGGTGGAGGTTCCCTCGGTGGGAGATAGTGGATTGGAAATCCTTCACGGTGGTGAAGGCGGGGATGTAGAGCTAGGGGCTCGAACCTCGAAACATATCTTGTCTTTGCGTTTGATCCATTGTCTCTGAACTCTCTCTCTATTTGTGTTGTGCATAGCATCATTCTTATTGTCATAACATTCATATCTTATTGCTTGCATTTGTGCCTTGTATTATTTCATATTGCTCATCATCCTTATATGCTTGGCTTGTTTGTGTGTGTGCCTCACTTATACTTAACCACAAGAGCTTCACATAGCACCTCAACCCTTATTTAGGGGAATCAAGAGGAGTTAGTCCAGAGCCCTTCACGGGGAATTCAGCTACACTTGTTGGTTGTATTAAGTGTGTTGCAAAATTTATTTTAGCTTCCGCATTTAGCGCATTTAGATTCTAGATTAGCATTAACACCTATTCATCCCCCCTCTAGGTGTTTTTCATGTCTTTCAAGCTCCAAATGCATCCATCACTATGGCACCAAACCTCTCTTGTTTTTCGATAGCCACACCTACATCAAACACATGTGGTGGACATTTTGGTACCCATATCCCTTGGGTCCATGATGGTTAGTGGCAATGAGAACTTATTTGCAAAATTTGAAATGTTTAGTCTATCAAAACAAAATTTTGCATGATGAACTTTGCGGCCACAATATGTACATGTGTGAGCATACAAGTGAGAATGATGTGTATGAACATGGTGTGCATGTTGTGTATGCCGGGTAGGATGATGTGCATGAACATGTGGAACATGTTTCTTGTGAAACATAATTCCAATTTAGAGTGATTAAATACACATTAGCTCAAAGTGGAGCTCAAACAATTAATGTTCTTCTTCAAAATGCATATATCATTTTCAATTTTAGAAGAAGAAATATGAGCATGAGAAACAAAATTCTTTTTCTTTTTAGAAATAGAAATATTTTCTTTTTCCTTCAAAATATTTTATTTTTCAAAGAGTCATTATGTTTTAAAACAATTTCCTTTTCTTTTTCAATGAAAATAATTTTCTTCTTCAAAGATTCATTTTCTTTTGAAATAATTTCAAATTTGTTTTTAAAAGAACTTTTTCTTTCTTTAACAATTCATATTTTTTAAGAAGTTATTGAATAATTCAACCTCATCATATGGCATGTCAGCATTTTCATCAAGCTTGGAGTCAGAATTTATTTCAAGGGGGTCATCCCCTTGGGCCATACAGCACATATTGAAAGCATCACTTTCATCATCCTAGTCACTCTCTTTTTTATTTCTCTTTTATTCACTAAAAGAGAGAAGAGTGTTCCATACTACAAAAGCCGAATCACAGTTAGAAACTCAAGATAAATATTCATCATTTAGGGTTGACTTTAATGCATGAAGGGCTTATGTTTGTCATTAATAAAATATGAATCCTTAATAGTGACAAAATAAACTAGAATACTTAAGAGTTTTAGGTACATGGACATTTTAACTTTCCAAGTTTGAAAGTCAAAAATGTCAAACATGGGAGGTGTCATGAAAATCATGTGTGTATACAAAATATTGTGATTAATAAAAGTAGGATCTTTAACTGTAGGTTTTTAGACCTAAATCAAGAGCAACAAGCTCTGATACCAATTGTAAGTCATCTAGAGGGGAGTGAATAGGTGACAAGCTAATCTAATGCAAAACTAATGAGGAATTAAAATTAATTATGTAAACTAAAAACTATAAAGCAAATACACAACGTATAACCAAAGAGTGTAGCTGATTGGTAGTGAAAAGTGCATTTTTATACATACATTTACCATCACATTTTCATATTTATTCATATAATTCTGTACATTTACTCATATTTTATTATTTATTGTGTCCAGGCCTTGAGAAATAAAAATAAAGCAATAAAGCCTCAAAAGAAGCCCAAAAAGCCCATGTTTAAAGCCCAATGTAAAAGTTGCAATTATCAATTATCAAACTTACAATTACTAAGGGCAAGAGTTGCAAATACCAAAAGAAGAGGGAAGGATAGACTTCTATTCAACCCTAAATACTTGCAGGATGAGAATAAAAGCCAAAGAAGGAGAATTCAAGATCACAAATTCGTTGATAAAGGATTTGGATTTAGGGTAACTTGCTTCCCAAGTTATCCCGAAATCCACAAATAAAGAGTCAGGATGCAGCTTCCAGAAGGAAACGCCCAGATGGACGGACCAGGGAAAGCCACGCGCCAAAGCGCGTGGCCATCTGCCACTACCAGGCCGCGGAAACGCGGCCCAAGCCGCGTTTTCGCGGCAATTCAGTCTTATCTGACTATGGGTTTTCGTGGAGGAGTTTGATCTGGACTCTACTACCTTCTGCACCTATAAATACCCCTGCAGTAGCGAAATACAGAGCCAAAAATCTAGGGTTTTCTTAGGCTTGTAGTTTAGGTTTTCTTTGCTTTTTGTAATTTTTATGTAAGTGAGGGAGAGGGCTATGTTGAGAGTGACACCGATGTATGCTCCTCTTCTCTTCCATTGTATCAAGTAATAAAGGTAACATTTATTTTTGTGTCATTGCTTTATTTTCCTTTTTATTTTCTTTTCCTTTTCTATTTTATTTCTGTTGGTCTTTGATGAGCATACAAGTGATTTCCAAAGCACAAGTATAACGAATCTTGGTGGTGCCAACGATACTTCATGGAGATGTTCTCCTCCTCAAAGTACGTATCACTTCATTCTTGCCCAGCTTGATGATATAATGCGAACAGGGAACTGAGATCGATCCTATGGTTTATGCGTTCAAACGCCTCCGAAGCAAGGTAGAACGTGTTAGGTTTTCACGTAATTCATTGACCATACGAAGGTAAGTGTTTATTCTATTTTCTTGTTTTAAGTCACCAACACCTCTCCTTTAAATTCTTTCTTTCCCATCTCATTGTAATTATCACTTTTTCATCTTCTTAATCTACGCCTTCTTCCTAACCTAACTTTAAATATTATTTCTATTTTCCTTTTAATAACTAAAAGAAAATAATTTTTAGAGAATCTTACTTAAACGCTTCCATCGCAGTTCCCTCCCTGAGGATCACGACCCGCATAGCCCATTGCTACCGCGGATTAGAATTGAGCACCTCGCACTATTATTTCTAAATCTAAAATACCATATTTTGTGTGCAGGTAAATCTCAATCAAAAAAATTGGCGCCGTTGCCAGGGAGGGACGGTAAGTTATTCTTTAATAATAAAAAAATTATTAACTAATTCGTTTATTCTTTTCAGTTTGCAGGTTTGGAGAACAGAAAAACAACAGCAGAAGTGGACATATAGCAACTCTGTGCCTCTGCCCTAGAAGGCAGAGCAGCAGAGCCTACTCATCTGTCGTGCAAATGCGACAATAGCCGCGGATCCACGGCAATAGTAGTGAACTACTGACGTATCTTTCTGGAGGTTGCAAAAAAGTGCAAGATTTGTTTTCTGCTTTGTTAAAATTTGTTCTGTGATAAACCTGTATACTGCTAATTAATTCAACAGTAAAATATTTGTTGTAAAAGATAAAAATTGATTAGACGTTTGCATCCTAGGCACGTGTCTTTTCAATTCCTTTATTTTACTGTTGAAGAGTGCTGGAGCAAGGTACGTTCGCATTTCATGTAGAATAGGACTCATCTCTTGGTTAATTTTCATGCTTTGAGTGAATCTTATTTACATATTTTGTACACTTGCACAAATTTATTCTAAGGGCATAACCCATTAACAAGATAAGGTGGGGATTTCATCACCCTTCTTGGCCCAAAAATCAGATTCCAAGCACTCACTAACCCAAGCCTAATTAAAATTAAGTAGACGTTGGCCCTAGGGACATCTCGGACTCAATTAGGAGATTATCCTAAGGGGGAACAGTGCTGGAAGTTGACTCCTGCCAAATCAGTGTCTAGGAAGGGGATTGAGGGCCGAAAGCCCGAAGATTGATGGTTATTTAATTAAGGAACGTCTTTGACGGAAAACCTCCCACCACTCTTGCCCTGACCTTGCTGATTAACTTGTGGTCAAAGTCTGCACCCTACCTCCCATGGATAGTCTAACCAGTTAGGAGTCGTCTAGGTCATAGGTCTACCCTAACTTAGGTTAGAATTTTTCTTTTTTTTTGTTTGTTTATTTGTTTGTTTTCTTTTTCTTTGTTGTGTTGGTGTGATATGGCATATAATAATAATTTTTCCAATTTTAATCCATATTACACACCTAACTATTTTTCGGATATTACCAACCCGGCATATCACAACTTTGACCAACCTAGTGTGCCGGAATGGTCTTATCCGAATGAATATAACCCATACCCCCCATCTTATGACCATAATTTTCATACTTTCAACTCTTCACAGAGTTCATGGGGTTTCGATTCCCCCGAGTCCAATTTTCAACCGACTTGTCCTCCGTATCCACCTTGTCCACAATATTCCCAAGATTCATACTCAGATCCACCCAGTCAGAATAGACTACCATCTATCCAGGAAATGATGAGTATGCATGAGTCCAAGCAACAATTACCATCAATCGCAGACATGATTATGCGTGAGTCCACCGACTCACAACTTCATCACGATTACACTTCATCCTTTCAAGTCCAATCACAACATGATGCACCTATCAACTATGAAAGGATGCTTGCAGCCATGACTCAGGCTAGATTAGCTCGTGATCATGAAATAGATATGATGGTTCAATCTTTACGTTCTCACCTCCGGCCAATTCTGCTTTCGCTGACCACTCTCTTAGAGCCGAAGAGTCACGTTGCTTTGGACAACAAGATTCTAATTCAGTACCATCATTTGAGCTTGCCGAAACTCCAATAGATAGTTTGTCAAGTTATTCCTTTCCTGAAATAGAACTTGAGCATGAATATGATCATGATCCCCAACTTGATTATTCAATTTTACTTCCTGATTCAATAATGACTCCGGTGTCTCCACCTGATTTTACTTCTCCCGAGTCAACATTGGATCCTGTGCCAATTCATCATGAAATTGAATCACCCATTTTTGATGATCATATTGAACTTGACCAATTTTATAATTTTGAAAGTCCCATGGATAAATTGGCAAGTTCTCATTTTTATGATATTGAACTCAATGAGACATGTGACCTAGATTCTCAAATCTGTGATCAAGTTCAAATTCCCGAATCATTGTTGACTCCTGTTTTGTTACCCGACTTAGGTAATATTTTAGAGTCAGTTTTGGTTCCCACACCTATCATTCCTGAACTTGAATCACCAATATTGAGTCAATTCCATTATAGGAAGAATATTGTGGACTTGAGCTTCAACTTATGGATTTGGACCCACTTCCTGAACCTAGCCCGACTCCTGAACCATTACTTGATTTAAGTTTCTTTCCTGAGTTGGTATTCGTTCCCGTACTTCCCACGTCCAAGTCAATAATTCCATCTTTTCATACTCCATTTTGGGACAAGGAGGTTGACATAATTGACTCTGAAATTTATTATGAAATTTGGAAATTTGATGGGGTGGAAATTTTAAAAAATAATTATACATACATTTTAGTGGGTTATATAAGAAAAATTTCTGGTGGGTTTCACCAAATATTATGTTATCTTGATTGGGTAGCAACGCTTGGCCCAATTAGACCACCACCGGAACCACCACCTTAAGGTAACTTCTGCCTTCCCTTGTTCTTTTTCTTGCATATATGCATTCATTCATACATTGACGACAATGCATGAGATAAGTGTGGGGGTGGGCTTTACTAACATACTAACATAGTTAGAAACTAACAAAAATTTGAAAAAAAATTAAAAAAAGGACAATATTTTGACTTATCTTTTGAAAGAAATCTAAGTTAGTCTTAAGAATTAGGAAAATCATGATTAGGATTTCTAAAAACTTGGTCAAAATAAATAAATTGTTGAATTTTTAGGTATAGGAGGAGAAATTGAATAAGTAGTTAGTCTTAATTTTTACCCTAATGAAATGTGCATACCTAATGCATTATCTAGGATTCTAAGACAAAGACTCTTGTGCCTCATAAAAATTTTTATTAAAAAAAAATCACTAATTAAGCTGGATACATGTGCCTCATGAAGCATAAGTATTCACGCCTAAAGGTGAATTAATAAATAAGCATCCTTAGTTTTGGGGCCTAGTTCACTCGAATTTGAGTCCGAGGGGTGTTTTCTCACCTGGTGCCCTAAGACTAACCAGTTTGGGAGTCACCGACTTTAAGTTCGCTACATGGGTGGATTAGAAAGCCTAAGAAAACTGAGAAATATTATGTATGTATTAACACATCTAATAGTCAATTAGTTAGGTATGAGGGCCTCAAGAAGCCTTGATGCTTACACGAAAGAAAATTAGATGAGTTATACATATTTAAAAAAAAGAATATATATATATATATATAATAATAATAATAATAATAATAATAATAATAATAATAAAGAGGCATGAGAGTCCAAGTTAAGGAATTCCTAGTAAAAATCCATAAGGATGCATATGATTTTTGGTAACGAAAAAGACTATACACAAATCCAATTTTGACCCTTACCTAAAAAGGAAAACAATTTACTATATAAAGACTAAGTTTAAGAATGAATAAAAATGAGGATCCTAAAAACTTATAGATTACTTAGTCTCTTCAAACGTATTTCAAATATTTTCCTTTTTAATAGATTTTGTGGGTGTAATCCGCTGAAAACCCTCACGAGACAACACTCGTCCTCTAGGGTAACCTAGGGGTTTAACGGCTTGTTGCACGTGCTAAGTGCAATCGTGATTCCTACGAAAGTAAGTTAGCTAGTTTAGTTTTCCTTTTTCTTTTTGATTTTTACTCGAGGACGAGCAAAAAGATAAGTGTGGGGGTGTGATTGGTAGTGAAAAGTGCATTTTTATACGTACATTTACCATCACATTTTCATATTTATTCATATAATTCTGCACATTTACTCATATTTTATTATTCATTGTGTGCAGGCCTTGAGAAATAAAAATAAAGCAATAAAGCCTCAAAAGAAGCCCAAAAAGTCCATGTTTAAAGCCCAATGTAAAAGTTGCAATTATCAATTATCAAAATTGCAATTACTAAGGGCAAGAGTTGCAAATACCAAAAGAAGAAGGAAGGACAGACTTCTATTCAACCCTAAATACTTGCAGGATGAGAATAAAGCCAAAGAAGGAGAATTCAAAGATCACAAATTCGTTGATAAAGGATTTGGATTTAGGGTAACTTGCTTCCCAACTTATCCCGAAATCCACAAATAAAGAGTCAGGATGCAGCTTCCAGAAGGAAACGCCCAGATGGACGGACCAGGGGAAGCCACGCGCCAAAGCGCGTGACCATCTGTCACTACCAGGCCGCGGAAACGCGGCCCAAGCCGTGTTTCCGCGGCAATTCAGTCTTATCTGACTATGGGTTTTCGTGGAGGAGTTTGATCTGGACTCTACTACCTTCTGCACCTATAAATACCCCTGCAGTGCAACCGAGAAGGGACACAGCGAAATACAGAGCCAAAAATCTAGGGTTTTCTTAGGCTTGTAGTTTAGGTTTTCTTTGCTTTTTGTAATTTTTATGTAAGTGAGGGAGAGGGCTATGTTGAGAGTGACACCGATGTATGCTCCTCTTCTCTTCCATTGTATCAAGTAATAAAGGTAACATTTATTTTTGTGTCATTGCTTTATTTTCCTTTTTATTTCCTTTTCCTTTTCTATTTTATTTCTGTTGGTCTTTGATGAGCATACAAGTGATTTCCAAAGCACAAGTATAATGAATCTTGGTGGTGCCAACGATACTTCATGGAGATGTTCTCCTCCTCAAGGTACGTATCACTTCATTCTTGCCCAGCTTGATGATATAATGCGAACAGGGGACTGAGATCGATCCTATGGTTTATGCGTTCAAACGCCTCCGAAGCAAGGTAGAACGTGTTAGGTTTTCACGTAATTCATTGACCATACGAAGGTAAGTGTTTATTCTATTTTCTTGTTTTAAGTCACTAACACCTCTCCTTCAAATTCTTTCTTTCCCATCTCATTGTAATTATCACTTTTTCATCTTCTTAATCTACGCCTTCTTCCTAACCTAACTTTAAATATTATTTCTATTTTCCTTTTAATAACTAAAAGAAAATAATTTTTAGAGAATCTTACTTAAACGCTTCCATCGCAGTTCCCTCCCTGAGGATCACGACCCGCATAGCCCATTGCTACCGCGGATTAGAATTGAGCACCTCGCACTATTATTTCTAAATCTAAAATACCATATTTTGTGTGCAGGTAAATCTCAACCAGTAACCAAATTTTCGGTGAAAGGCTCTTCCAGATTAAGAGTCGAGGTGCCACTATGTGGCTCTTGGTTGAATAGAAGTGTGAGAAAACAACCCAAGCATATATATCAATAGAGCACAAGTATATCAAGAATATAATGAATATGAATAATAAGAGTATGCAAAATATAAAACACAAGTGAGTTGAGAGAGAGATGAACAATCGCAAATATGGGAGAATTGTTTCGAGGTTCGAGCACTTTGCTCTATGTCCCCGCCTTCAACACTATGATGAATTTCCATTATAATCGATCTCGCAAGATCTCTCAGTGTCGCAACACCTACAATGAGCTCCTTCAAGAGCTTTTGGACCCGCATGTCCCTCACTTGTTTCCACAAGAACAGTACAACATGAACCCACAAGTTCGCCGAGGTCACACCTCTACAACTTCCCAATCAAAGGGGGGTGGAACACTTATGATCACTTCTCTTGATCACAAAAGTAACTCTCACAATAAATGTTCCCTAGAGGATAATTATAGCAATTGAAAGCTCAAGTTTATGTGAGAAAACAAGATAGATGTGGAGGTGAAAAATCTAAAGAAAACACTTTTGAAATCACAAGAAATTCACTCTTGAAAACTCACTTTTGGATATGAAAATGAAGCTCTAAAACTTACTTAGAAACTCTGTAGAAGAGCTCTAGAAAACAGCCTAAAAATCTTACCCAAAATCTGGCCAAAAGTCCCATTTATAGAGGTATCAGAAAACTAGCTGTTATAGGCCAAATTGGCCTGTCGGTCGACCGGCCAACGGTCATATTTATGACTTTGGGGTTGCCGGTCGACCGCCTTACCCAGGTCTTGACCTGTCGGTCGACCGATCGGTCGACGGAGGCAAGAACCAGACTGCACTCTGGCCAGTCGATTGCTCGGTCGATCGGGGCTAGATCCAGAGAGCAAGCTCTTTGGATCGGTCGATCGCCCGGTCGATCAGCCCTCAAGTCAGGGCTTTATGCATGTTCTGTGCACATCGGTCAACCGACCCTGATTCGGTTGACTGGTGGGTCGACCTCCAGAAGCCCAGAAACAAGGGTTTAGGGGATTGAAACTTGGTCCTTTAAAACCCTAAAATTTTATTTAAATTCCATAAAAATCAACAAAAATAAGTTCATTAAAATACTTTGAAATGCAAATATGTGTGATCAAAAATCAATACATATTACAAACAAGTTGAACTATTTCTGTGATATGAAAATTTAACCTTAAAACAAAATTGTATTTTTCAAAATCAACTTTGAAATTAAAAATCTATTTTTTCAAAACTTGTTCAAATATAAAAATAAGATATTAAAATACTTTTGAAGCATAGTTGATTGGTCATTAATATTTCACATTTATTATCATATTCTCCTACTTATTATAGAATAAACTTTGCATTTTCCTAATTAAATGTTTAATTTATTTGCAGGCCCATTCCTAAAGGAGAGTGAAGAGAAATGAGCTCAAAAGCCCATCAAATTCTGAATTAAATCAGAATTAATTTGAACTCAGTAAATCAGGGCAGATCAGGTCGGTTCAGATCGGTTGAAAACCAGTTAGAACAAATCTCTACAAATCGATCGGTTGAAGCAAGGATCAAAGGCCATTTCGTCAAAATCCAGGACATAAACTGCAAATCCAGATAAAGATAAATACAAATCGAGAAACCGAGGAGCACCACCAACAGGGTGTGGCCACCTGGCCACACCCTGGCTGCGGAAACGCGGCCAAAGCCGCGTTTTCTCTGCTTTGTTGGTGAGTTAGGGGGAGCGTTTGCTCCCCCTATCTTCATACGCTCCTATAGGTTGGGTTTTGCCTATAAATACTGGGATTTTCAGAGCCTCCAGGGGACGACCATGCAGAGATAGGATTTTGTCCATTTTTTCATTTTTTAGTGTAGGTTTTTGTTTTTCTTTTCATGTAATTTTTAGTTTTAATTTATGTAAATCAGAGGAGATCAGAGTTTCATAGGAGAACGAGAACGAAGCCTGTGCTGAGAGTGACACTGGTGTAAGATTTCCTTCTTTTCTCTTATTGTTATGAAATCGAATCTGTAGTTTCCTTTTGTATGTACTTTGTTTTTGTATTCTTCTTCTTCTTCTCTACTTTTCTTCTTTTGGTACAATTGCTCTCCAAGTGAGTCTAAAAGCATCGAAAGAGCCTTGCCTTTGCAAGTGCCACCGATAGCTCATAACGATGGATTTTGAGTTTCATTCTGTATCACTTCATACTTGCAACGTCTTGATGATATAATGTGGAGGAAACGGGAATCAACTCTTATGGGCTATACATTGATCGCCTCACTTCAAGGTAACATCATTGCAAAAGATTCAAGGTAGGTATTTGGCCAAAAGAAGTAAGTAATTTTTAGTTTCTTTTCTTTCATTCTTTAGTTTAGAACACCAACAACACCCACTTCTTTCCATTTTCAATTTCTTTGTAAATAATCATTTTCTATTTTTCTCCACCTTCTCATTCTACCACTTTCTCCCTAACTTCATTGTAACTTTTTTTTTACTTTTCTTTTTAAGAACTAAAAGAAGAACTTTAACCATTCTTTGTAACATAAAAGAGAACTTACTGAAAAGCTTTCATCGCTAGTCCCTTCTTGTGGATCACGACCCGCATAGCCACTTGCTATTGCGGTAGAATTGGGTAACTTGCACTCTTTATTCTAAATCTGAAATTCTGTATTCTTGTGTGCCGGTTATATCTCAATCAAAATTTGGCACCGTTGCCGGGGAGGGATGGTAAGTAATTCTCTTTAAAGTTTACATTTTTTGTTAACTTTATTCTTTATTTTTTGTACAGATTTAACAACAAGGAATTCTTACTGTAGTGGACACATAAGTGGCCCTAGACTCTGCTCAAGAAAGCAGAGCCAAGAAGCCCTCAGATTTGCTACAGTTTTGTGGCAAACTGAGTGAACTACTAACTTGTATTTTCTGTAGGTTGGCTGAATTGCGTAGTTTAAATATCTGTAGCATTTATTTTCTTGTTTGTCTCACAGTATTTACTTTCTAACCTCAACAGTAAAATGATGATTGTAAATGCTAAAAAATGATTTAGACTTTGCATTTAGGCACGTGTCTATTTCATTACATTTACTATTTACTATTGAAGAGTGCTGGAGCAAAGGTACGTGTGCATAGCATTTAGTATAAGAACACTTTTAGATTGTTTACATTGCTTAAGTGTTGCTTTTCTTGTACACTGCACTAAATTGATCTAAGGGCTTGTCCTATAAACAAGATAAGGTGGGGAAGACATTACCCTCCCTTAGCCCACAAACAATCTCCTCACTTACTAAAACCAAGCCTAACTAAAAATGAGTAGACGTTGGCCCTAGGGACATCTCGGACTCAATTAGGAGATTATCCTAAGGGGGAAAGGTGTTGGAATTTGACTCCTGCCAAATCAGTGTCTAGGAAGGGGATTAAGGGCCGAAAGCTCGAAGGTTGGTGGTTACTTAATTAAGGAACGTCTTTGACGGATAACCTCCCACCAATCTTGCCCTGACCTGGCTGATTAGCTTGTGGTTAAAGTCTGCATTATACCTCCCGTGGACAGTCTAACCAGTTAGGAGTCGTCTAGGTCATAGGTCTACCCTAACTTAGTTTAGAATTTTTTCTTTTTATTTGTGTGCTTATTTGTTTGTTTTTTCCTTCTTTGTTTGTATTTTATTGTGTGATATGGCTTATAATAACAATTTTACCAATTTTAATAGTAATCCATATTATACACCGACCTCTTTTTCGGATATTACCAACCCGGCATATCATAACTTTAACCAACCTAGTGTGCCGGATTGGTCTTACCTGAATCAATATAACCCATACCCGCAATCTTATAACCATAATTTCCAGAATAATTTCAACTCTTCACAGAGTCAGTGGGGATTCACCTCCCCCGAGTCAAATTTTCAACCAACTTGTCCTCCTTATCCACCTAGTCCACAATATTTCCAAGATTCATACTCAGTTCCACCAGTCCAAAATAGAAAACCATCAATTTTGGAAATGAGTATGCGTGAGTCCAAACAAAAATCACAAAATCTGATGGATTCACAATTTCACCACCAATTTCAAGACAACACTTTATCTTTTCAACAAAACGATGAACCAATCAACTATGAAAAGATGCTTGAAGCCATGACTCAGGCTCAAAACGCTCGTAATCGTGACATAGATATGATGGTCCAATCTCTACGTTGTCACCGTTTGACCAGTTCTGATGTCGCTAACCATTCTGTTAGAGCCGAAGAGTCATGTTGTTTTGGAAATCAAGGTTCCATTTCAGAACAATCATTTGAATTTACCCAAACTCTAAATTTTGAAAATGATATTGACAGTTTGGCAAGTTATTCCTTTTCTGAAATAGAACTTGAGAATGAATATGATCCTGAACCTCAACTTAGTGATTCAATTCTACTTCCTGATTCAATAATGACTCCGGTGTCTTCACCTGATTTCAATCTTTTTCCCGAGTTAATATTGGATCCTGTGCCAATTCATTATGAAATTGATCACCCATCTTTGATGATCATCATATTGAACTTGACCAATTTTACACTTTTGAAAGTCCTATTGACAAATTGGCAAGTTCTCATTTTTACGAAATTGAACTCAATGAAAAATGTGACCTAGATTCTCAAATTTGTGATCCAGTTCAAATTCCCGAATCAATATTGACTCCTATTTTGTTACCCGACTTGAGTAATATTTTAGAGTCAGTTTTGATTCCTACACCTATCATTCTTGAACTTGAATCACCAATATTAAGTCACATTCTATTGTTGAAAAATGAATGTGGACTTGAGTTTCAACTTCTTGATTTGGACCCACTTCCTGAACCAATCTCGACTCCTGAGCTTTTACTTGACTTAAGTCACTTTCCTAAGTCGGTATTAGTTCCTGTACTTCCTAAGTCCAAGTCAATCATTCTATCTTTTCACACTCCATTTTGGGACAAGGCGGTTGACAAATTTGACTCCAAAATTAATTATGGAATTTGGAAATTAGATGGGGTTAAATTTTTAATAAAAATCCTTCATGGATACATCATTTTAATGGGTTATATTAGAGAGATTTCTGGTGGGTTCCTCTGAACTCTACGAAAAGTTGATTGGGCCGCATTTCGTGGACCAATCAGACCACCACCAGAACCACCACCTTAAGGTAACATTTTCCTTCCCTTTCTTCTTTTTCATGCATCTATGCATTAATTCATACATTGAGGACAATGCATGAGATAGGTGTGGGGGAGGGTCTAACATAACTTAGGTTTTTCTTTTTTTTAAAAAAATTCTTTACTTTTAAAAACTTTTTGAAAATAGAAACAATATTTTGACATATTTTTTGTAAGAAATTAAGTCAATTTTAAGGAATAGGAAAATCAAAATTAGGATTTCTTAAATTTGGTCAAAATAAGATCATTTGTTCGATTTTTAGGGTTAGGAAGATAATTTGTCAAAGTAATTTAGTTTTGATCTTTACCTTAATGAAATATGCATACTTCATACACTTACAGACTTAGGGTTCAAAAAAACAAAGATTCTTATGCCTTATATAAAAAAAAAGAAAAAAAAAAAAAAATAGATCTATGAAAGATGAACAAATCTAATTATTGATTAGCTAGGTGTTTTGGCCTAAGCAAGCCTTAGTATTTATACGAAGGATGATTAGATAAGTTTGAGAAAAGATATATATAAAAATCCTCTGATTAAGCTCGGTATTTGTGCCTAATAAAGCATAAGTATTCACGCCTAAAAGGGGTTCATATAATAAAATCCTTAGTTTTGTGGCCTTGTTTGCTCGAGTCCTTAAGTCCTTGGGGTGTTTTCTCACCCGGTGCCCTAAGACTGTTTGGTTTGAGAGTCATCGATTAAAGGCTCGTTACATGGGCAGATTAGAAAGCCTAATAGAACTAAGGAATAATACCACAAAAAATATATATAAATAAATAAGGCATAAGAGTTAGAGTTAATGAACCCTTAGTCAAAATTTTCACGGTCACAAGGTGCATATGACTTATGGTAAAGTAATAGACTAAATGAGAAGTACAATTTGACTCCTTACTTTAATTGATAACAAATTTTTTAATGGAGACTAAGTTTAGGAATGAAAAATTCAGTTTTCCTATAACTTATCAATTACTTAAATCTTAGAATTATATTTCAAATATTTTTCTCTTTCAAAATGCTTTTCGAAAATACTAACTCTTTGTTTCTCTTTTCTTTATGGATTTTGTGGGTGTAATCCACTGAAAACCCTTACGAGACAAAACTCGTCCTCTAGGGGAAACCTAGAGGTTTAACGGCTTGTTGCACATGCTCAGTGCAATCGAGTGACCTGTGAAAGTGGTCTAATAATCCTTAGTATAGTTTAGTTGTTTTGCTCGAGGACGAGCAAAAGATAGGTATGGGGGTGTGATTGGTCACAATATTGCACATTTATTTTCATATTCTCTTACTTATTATAAAATAAACTCTGCATTTTCCTAATTAAATGTTTAATTTATTTGCAGGTCCATTCCTAAAGGAGAGTGAAGAGAAATGAGCCCAAAAGCCCATCAAATTCTGAATTAAATCAGAATTAATTCGAACTCAGTAAATCAGGGCAGATCAGGTCGGTTCAGATCGGTTGAAAATCAGTTAGAACAAATCCCTACAAATCGATCGGTTGAAGCCAAGGATCAAAGGCCATTTCGTCAAAATCTCGGACATAAACTGCAAATCTAGATAAAGATAAATACAAATCGAGAAACCAGGGAGCACCACCAACAGGGTGTGGACACCTGGCCACACCCTGGCCGCGAAAACGCGGCCAAAGCCACGTTTTCGCGGCTTTGTTGGTGAGTTAGGGGGAGCGTTTGCTCCCCCTATCTTCATACGCTCCTATAAGTTGGGTTTTGCCTATAAATATTGGGATTTTCAGAGCCTCTAGGGGACGACCATGCAGAGATAGGATTTAGTCCATTTTTTCATTTTTTAGTGTAGGTTTTTGTTTTTATTTTCATGTAATTTTTAGTTTTAATTTATGTAAATCAGAGGAGATCAGAGTTTCATAGAGAACGAGAATGAAACCTGTGCTGAGAGTGACACCAGTGTAAGATTTCCTTCTTTTCTCTTATTGTTATGAAATCAAATCTGTAGTTTCCTTTTGTATGTACTTTATTTTTGTGTTCTTCTTCTTCTTCTCTACTTTTCTTCTTTTGGTACAATTGCTCTCCAAGTGAGTCTAAAAGCATCAAAAGAGCCTTGCCTTTGCGAGTGCCACCGATAGCTCATGACGAGGGATTTTGAGTTTCATTCTGTATCACTTCATACTTGCAACGTCTTGATGATATAATGTGGAGGAAATGGGAATCAACTCTTATGGGCTATACGTTGATCGCCTCACTTCATGGTAACATCATTGCAAAAGATTCAAGGTAGGTATTTGGCCAAAAGAAGTAAGTAATTTTTAGTTTCTTTTCTTTTCTTTCATTCTTTAGTTTAGAACACCAACAACATCCACTTCTTTCCATTTTCAATTTCTTTGTAAATAATCATTTTATATTTTTCTCCACCTTCTCATTCTACCACTTTCTCCCTAACTTCATTGTAACTTTTTTTTTTTACTTTTCTTTTTAAGAACTAAAAGAAGAACTTTAACCATTCTTTATAACATAAAAGAGAACTTACTAAAAAGCTTTCATCGCTAGTCCCTCCCTGTGGATCACGACCCGCATAGCCACTTGCTATTGTGGTAGAATTGGGTAACTTGCACTCTTTATTCTAAATCTGAAATTCTGTATTCTTGTGTGAAGGTTATACCTCAATCAATAGTGTGTATGGATATAATCCAGTACACATATAAGATGAAACATATCTGTTTTTGACAATAAACTCAAAAATAAAGTTTTGATAAATACAAAACTTAAAAGCATGAACTAGAAACATCAAATTAAGTTTTTCTAAACAATATGAAGCATCAATGTGCATGGAAGAAATCCAATACACATATAAAACATGTAAACTTGTTTTGATGAACTCTATACATGAAACCAAAAAATATGTTCTTTGAAGCTCAAAACCAAAACGGTATTTTCAAAAACTAAAACTATTTCTTATGAAAGCACACATAAATTTTGTGTGTGTGTGTGTGTATATGTGCTTGAGCAATCCACAGCTAATCTATCATTTACATCTTATCTAAAATACAAAATCTTGATACTTATAAACATGACTCAAGTCTTGAAAATCTTCTTCTAAAAATCTTCTTCTCCATCTTGACTTGGTCTAAAACTTTGATCCATGAGCTAGACTCCTCTTGAGTACTTGATGCGATCTTGATGCATGAGCTCTTGAATCAACACGTGCTAACTTCAAAACTTGACTTCTAATATTTTGAGCTAAACACCGACTAAGATCTTGATCAAATATCTGAAACTTATTAAACATAAGATCATTAGTACTATAGCCATATGAGTTAATCATTATCAAAATTAGAGTGATAGGCCTTTGGGCCAACACACTCCCCTGATGGGATTTTTCCTACTTGAAAGTGTCAATGCATACTTGCTTACGAGCTTTTCTCGGTAGACCCTTCATTGTGAGATTTCCTCCACTCGGAGTCCCCACTATGCGGAGGGATTTTCCCCTCTCAGAACCCCCATCTGATATTCCGCTGATGGAATTTTCCCCATTCAGAACATAAACACTACTCTACATGCTCCTCTCATCTGAACCTACGAGCGGATGAACCCTCAGTAATTTTCCTCTGCCAGATTCTTTTCATACTCTGATGATTGGATCTCCCCATTCGGGAGATAGCTCCATTGATGGGATATTCCCCACATGATAGAACAACTCTGATGATGGGTTTACTCCCATATTGGAGCTACCGGATCATCGCCGGGTAGGGGTCCCTATCTAGGACCGACCCATCCAATCTATCGATGGGTGATACCCCAACTTCAGACCAATTTTTTGCAAGTATGACATGACTATGGCTACATACAGTATAAGATATATTTATGAGGGCTTCCTTGTTTGGATTATCCCCTCGACGAATCGGCCTCATATGGTCATAAATCCAATTATTCTCCTGAGAACAAAAGCTTCAGAGATGGGATTTCCCCTTCTCCGAGATGGCAACACAGGTTCCTTTATGTCCCTCCAAGATATTCGGCTGTGGGATTTCGTCCACTAGGAGATCAGACTCTGCTGCAGGGATTTTCCTCTCCCATAGGCATGGATTCATAGCTCTATTGATTAGATTTACCCCCACTCGAAAGCGTATACGAACCTAACTCCATTGTAGAGATTTTTCCCTCTTGGAGGCACAACCCGCAGCTAGGATTTCCTCCATTCGGGGGCAAAAATTTGCAGGTACCGTTGAGGGACTAACACCCAGTAGGGAGCTATACGCCGAGCCAGTACCAAACACCTTGAAGTCAAAACAAACTCTCTGAACAGACATCCAATTCCAAACGAAGGTCATGGTACAACAAACCAGCAAGATCCAAACAACATGACCATTTCAAAAATTAATGCTTTTATTATAAATCTTTCTGATTACAAGCATTCAAATACAAACTTGGTTACATCTAGCAAGAGTAATACAAGATCTATCACTCATTTGTGTTTGCTTTTTTGAAAGGAAATATAGAACTCACACCTACTCATCCAGACCTGTCGAAAAAATTCTCGATGCTGAAGCAAACAAAGAACTGCTCGTAGGGAAATGCTTCGCATGGGCACAACCCTATTTTTCACGCTACCTTCCGCAGATCCCGAGAAAAGTCCAGGGAGATTCCTGCACAAAAATAAGAGATTCTCCAAATGAAGAATCTCTTTCTCTCTAACCAGAACACGCCTCTAAGGAAGCCAGATAGGCTCCTCTATGACAAACAAGACAGTGATGATATCACACCACTGACCATCATGAGGAAGAGGTCAGAGCTACCGAGGAAGGAATACTTCATCGGTAGCATCCCAAGGCATTCTCATGATTCCTTCCCACGTCACGCCTTAAAAAAAGAGTCTCCTAGGATGAGAGCGACAAGATCCAACCAAGAGTAAAGATTGTAAGACATAAAAATGGCGATGGAATCAAGTCCACTTTTGCTAATACCCAGGACAACCCCCATTCCTGCCTCATCCACCACCAGGAGAAAAGATCTCAGAGCACCAAGCTAAGAACTTGATTTGGTCAGATTGGACATCAGATGAGCAAATTAAATCAAGCATGAGCCCTCCTGATATTCCTTGGCGGCAAGATCTTATCACAAAAAATGATATTTTGTGACAAGATCATCACGAAGACTGATATATTGCGCCAACCATCTCTATCCTCTCCCTCTCTCCATCGGATGAAGAAAAAGAACAACATCACTATTTCCCAAAACAAGAAGTTTGAGGGTAAGAAACTCTTGATCAGATGGGCAAACTTCTTCCAGGATCCACCCTATTTATAAATGGAGAGGAGCAGAGTGTCTCCTATTCAAATTTCCAATCCCCAAGTAACCCGTCCACATCTCGAGATTTTCAGCATGTCCAATCATCAAAATATATCCGCCTCTACCCACGATCTCATTCATCATGACGCTAGGATCTCGATCATTAATTTGCCAACTATCCTCAGCCACTTCAACTTCCAAGAAAGCTCGAGGTACAAAAAGGCATCTCAGCTGATGTCCTTCAAAGTAAAATGAATGCGATGACTTCCCAAGCCAGATGAGAGATCAGTCCACTCCCCCCTTCTCTTTGGAAATCAGAGAAGGAGGAGGCGGAGGGGACATCTATAGTGAAAAGATTTTGATCTGCACCAGGATCATGACGTGTGTCCCACCTCATTAAGAATGCCTAAAATAGATGACAAGATGTGCTAGCAGCTCACTTTCTCGAGCACCACTTAGCTTTTCCCAAGGCAACTCCTAATTTCGAGGAAGACCATCATCCTGAGAACTCCCATATTCTGAGCACCTTCTCCCAAGTTCATATTTGACCCCCAGGAGAGAACCTCAGGTCTTGCCCCGAGCTTACTTTCATCCCCGAGGAAAGAACCTCAAGACCTTTCTTTTTCCAACATCTGACCCCCCGACCTTCACGGCATAGGTTCTCCTCGGAGATTCCTGTTTCCACTGGATGCACCCCAGCAGTAAGGTTTTTAGAGTCGTGAAGGAGGTTATGCTGCCAAGATATCCCCACGTTCTAAATAAACCTATTTCAGTGGGGCAGAGTTAGGATAGTGGTAGATATCTCATCATGCCAATCATTACAATTAAGCACAATAATCCGAGCGGTTAAAATGAAATCCCAACGTGCAAATTGTGTAGTTGTGGAGATTCGAGAAATCTGCACCATCAGTTACAACACTATAGAGTACAAATAGACCTTCTTCTCAAACGAGAAAGGGGATCCAATCCAAGAAATTGCAAACATAGAAAAACTCTACAGAGTTCACTGTAACCTAAAAAAATATAGTGAATTCTCTCTCTCCTCCCCGTGATTTTTTTAATTTGGGTTTCACACGTAAAAATCTTTTGTCACCGCCTATTTACTGTGTTAAAGTCTGAAATTCCACCTTGATTTGAAATTGCACCTTGATTTAGATAAACCCCCTCATTTGTGGTGCGAGATTGACCGTTCGTTCAATCGTGCTGGAAACCTACACCACAATATTTATAAAAGAAGCTGAATTGCTCAAAATAACAAAAATAATCTAAAATTTTAAAAATTCACTTCAATATTTTCAACATTACAGGCGTTGATGGTTGGAGTGCTTTAAAGATTAAGAGTCACTCTCTTCTTCCAAGCTACATATGACTTTGGTTGCGACAAAGTGATAACCTTTCAAAGGTAAAAGAGAGCATCTTTAATGTTGAAGCATCATCAATACATAGAAATTAAATTTAAAGTCAAACAGTTAAACATATGCCTATTGTTAAAAATTTAGTTAATGTATAATTTAAGAGATAATTATCTTTATTGATTAATATGATTGAAGCCCAATTTTATTGAACAAAAAAACTTCTCATGAAATTTTGGGTTTAATCTTATTTAAACCTAATTCCAACCAACTTCTACCCAATGTGAGATCAATCACATACTTTCTTAGTTTTTTTATCAACCTTGTCAATTCAATTTATCCGAACTAGGATTAATTGTTTCACTGATGATCAGACACATTTTCTAACACACATGTGGATACTGAGAGGTAGAAAACACACTGATTGGACATGTAGTGGTCAGATTTTGACCTTCATTAAGATTATGACACGTGTCCAGACATCTGGAGGCTTCACTTCTCTGCAAGCGGGCTCAGCCCACTAACAAGCCTAATATGGGCCCAAGAGGAAAGCCTCGGGCCTCTCTCCGAGCCCACATCTAATCAGACATTACTCATCTGGAGCCGCACGCTCTGAAATGCCAACGACCAATACAAGGGTCCTCTCTTATCGACATAAAGATCCTCCCGGAGCCACTCAAGGCTTCGACACGAAGACCCTCCGGAGCTCATTACTCTAGCGCTACTTACAACTAGATGACACGATCTCTGTGATTCACAGGTCCGACTACACTGCCAGATCATTCCCACATTTTAAACATTGTAATGCTACTATATTAATGTGGGCAATTATGAATAGTGATGGATATCTCTGCATGGTGATCCTATAATCAAGCGGCACGATTTGGGCGGTTATAAAGAGATCATAACGTGCGAATCATGCAATTATGGGGTTCCGAGATATCCGCACCCATGAAGGCAGCTCGGGTGGGTATAAATACTTCTCCTTCTCCATCGAGAAGGTTCACGATTGTTTATCTAAAATCCCTAGTAGTTCACGATTGTTTATCTAAAATCTATAGTGGTTCACAACTGATTACCCAAAAGTCTGGTGGTTCGGCCCGGATACCAAAAAACCCTAGAGCTTGTAATCGCAGCATTACTCAGTTGAATTCATTGTAATCATCAGATATATAATGAATTTTCTCTCTATGTGATTTTCCCTTTCAGATTTTTCACGTAATTCTCTATTGTCTGTTATTGGTTACATCTGTCCATTCACTTACAAACTCACTTACAACTCGTGGTATGGGGAAATTTCTCAAGAATTTTCCTCTACATTTTGCTGCTTTCATTGAGATCTTGAATCCACACTCAAGATCTTTTTTCTTTCCCAAACCCTTCCTCAAATAGTCTCACTAAACGAAATGGCTCCACCAAGAAAGAGCGCATCCTAGGCCGCCGCCTCTGTCGCTTCTAAAGGCAAGTTTATAGTTATTGGGGACTCGGAGCCTATCGACACTCATCTATCCCTCCTTGAGGTTCACGTGAAGGATATCGGCGAAGACCACTCTTTCCCAGTTGTTGCGCAAGAGGTAGGGACCAACGGGTACAAAATCCATTTCCCCGCTGATGGGTAACTCCTTCAAATGCCTAATAGCCTCCAAAGGCAATTACACGAGCAACAAGTAGAGGAGGCTCATGAATGCGAGAGGGCCGCTCTAGAGAGAGCTAGGCCACCCGTGTCTAAAATCAACTCACAACTCAAATTGAGATCCTCCGAAAGTCTCAGTCCACAAGGAATGAGGGGGCAGAAGGGTTTTAGGCTCCCCCGTCAACACCTCTCACCACGGGGATCACCAACACTAAGAGCAATCAGAGGTATATCAGATCTAACCCCCTAAGTGATGATGAGTAGTCTGAGAATTCTGGCCTTCACAAAGCTCCAAAGGTCCATCGCATCGAGTACATTGAGGAGATTGTCCGGAGGTGGATCGAGGAGGCAAGTCAAGAACTCTAGAAGGAGGTGGAGCCTTATGGCCTGAGAACCTCTGACTTACCACTTTCGGAGGAAATCACTTCTCACTGCTCCCCAAGAAGTTCATGATGCCGAGCTTCGAATACTACCTGGGGTGACTGATACCATCCAATACCTCCGGCAGTACCAAGACTAGATGGTGGTCCACTCTCACGATGAATACTTCTCTTCAAATACTTCTCATCTTGAGTCCTGTGTTCCCTTCTAGTCTCAAAGGAACCGCCTTTGACTGGTTCAAGTCACTCCCGAGGCACTCACTCAAGAGCTCGAAGAGGTGAAGCAGGCTTTCTATCACCAATACACTTCTCAATAAGAGTTCAAAAAGAACAATAACCACCTCCTCACAATCAAGATGAAGCCCGGAGAGAGCCTCAACCATTATGTCAGTTATTTCTAGAGCCAGATGGCCTTGGTGTATAACCGTAACGATGATGTGGCTGTCACAACGCCCGTCAGTGGGTTGCAAGTCTCCCACTATTTCTACAAACACTTTGTGAAGCACAAAGTTACCAGGATGGGGACATGTAATCACCTAAAGGGGTGAATAGGTGATGTGCTAATCAAATATGGAAATTAAAAACTTTTATACTAACTAAAGGTTACACACAAATGAAGACCAAAGAGTGCAGTCGAATTTCCATTGAAGGGCTTTAAAACTTCTTCTCAAAATTCCTCTTGATTAAGAGCTGAGATGCTTAATTGCTCTCTTAGTACAAACAAGTATAAGCACATGAAACTATACCAAGCATGTAAAGACAGACAAACAATAAGAGCATGCAAGATACAAACACAAGTGAGTAAAGTATAGAGAGATGAGCAATTACAAACACGGTAGAATTATTTTGATGTTTGAGCCACTTGCTCTACATTCCCGCCATCACCGCAATGAAGGATTTTCATTAAAATTGATCCCGCAAGATCACTCGGTGCCGCAACACCTACAAGTTCCCTCAAGAATTTTTGGACCCTCAAGTCTCTCACTTGTTCCCGCAAGAATAATACACACGCAAACCTGCACGCTCGCTGAGGCCACAACCTCCAACTTCTTGGATTATAAAGGTAGAACACTTGGTGATCAACTCCTTGATCACAAACAAAATCATTCTCACAAACAAGGATCCTATAGGATAGATGTAGAAATTTGAGCTCACGCTTGTGTGAGAAAATTAGATAGATTGAAAGTAGAAAACTCAAGAAAATCTCTTTTAAAAAACTCAAGTGAAAACCCTCGTTTGATATGAAATTTAAGCTCTAAAACTTGTTAAGAAGACTCTGATGAAGATGAAAAAATAAGCTCTTGAGAATCTAAGTGATAACTCATTCCAAAACCTCATTTATATAGGCGAAATAAAAATATAGTCGTTGGGGTCAAGACTAGCCTAAAATGGCCTGGCGGTCGACCGGGTGGTCGATCGCCCAACGACTATTTTAATAGCCGTTAGAGCTGCCGCTCATCCGGGCAGTCGACCAAGCCTAATTTCAGAAAGCACAACTCTCTGGCGATCGATCAACCAATCAACCTGAACCCTAAACAGAAAGCACTGCAAGACCTTCGATCGACCAGTTAGTCGACCGACATGCACAAGCACAAAGTTGTGCATGTCCGGTCGACTGGGTAGAACGGCTAGCGGTCGACCGGGCTTAGCCCAAATTCTAATTTTTCTATCTTTTAAAATACATTTTAAATCTTTTTTAATCCAAATAAATCTCTATAAAATCTATAAAAATAAGTTCATATAAATAAACTAGAGTACAAATACGTGTAATCAAAAATCAACATATTACAAACATGTGAACTTGTTTCTGAGATAGAAATACAATCATGAAATATAAACTATATTAAAAATTATTTTTTCCAAATATTAAACTTTAAAAGGAAATATCAAGTTTTTTCAGAAACTTGTAAAAAAACAAAACAAGTATTTCCAACTCATTTGAAGCACAATGTGTGTAGATAGAATCCAACACACATATAAAATAATATGAACTTGTTGTTGATGAAATATACTCATAACATTAAAATCGGGTTAAACTGAAAATCAAAATGTTTGTGTATGTGTAAATGTATAAGCTTGAGAAATCAAAACTAATCTAAACTTTACACAAATTCAAAACTTACAAACTATAGACTCAAGTCTTCTTGTTGATCTTCTTTTCCATGTTGACTTGATCCAAAGTTGATTCCTTGAGCTAGACTCCTTCTTGAGGTCTTAATATGATCTGTATGCTTGAGATAATGAATAAACATATGTTATATTAAAGAAGCGAAACATCAACTAAGATCTTTATTTATATCCAAAATCTAAATAACACAATATCATTAGTACTATAACTACATGAGTTAACCATCATCAAAACTAGAGTGATGGACCTTTGGGCCAACAATCTCCCCCTTTTTTATGATGACAAAACTCATGAAGTTATATATGTATGAATTGGAGAAGAACTCAAAAAACTCCCCCTTAAGTCATGCATAAATACATAAAGATATTCAATAAAGTCTCTCTGCTTAAACCAAGTAAGAATATATGCAAAATATAAAACATGCATATATAAATACAATTTCTCTCCCCTTTTTTGTCAATTCATCAACAAAAGGATAAACAAAACAAAGTAACGTTATATGTGATATAAATCTATAACGAGGAATGACGTCAACTCCCTCTGCATACATGTATTACATGGAGAATGGATGACTAAACCCTAACCCATATAAGTTTAATATACAATGTATAAACGGAGATGTTAACCTCCCCTTATACATGTGTACGACACAGAGAAGAGAGGTCAAGCTCTTCTTTATACAATACATTCATCATAAATTTACATATAGAGGAGACATTAAGTTAACTCCTCATGCATATAGGTAATATATATCAAAACAAATTTTGAGACAATTTAGGAATATGGAAAGCAATTTAAATTTCTGTCCTTCCTTTTATAAAAAAGAGTAAAATTAAAACAAATTTCTTTAAAAAAATTTCTCCCCCTTTTTTAAACATTAATGAAATAATTGCATAAGCTTTAAAATAATACCAATAGAAGGTGATACCAAATCATGATACCAATTGAAATGAAAATTCATGATAATAATTGTAAATGATATAAGCTTAGCAAGAGATTATTTGTGCTAAAAGAACATGCATAAAAATATGTATAATTATAAATCAAGCACAATCAATCAATCATATATATATTATAGAAATTGTAATTTACACAAATATGAGCTATACATATATAGATAAATATGAATGAGTATACAAAAACTAAATATTATTTAAATCATGTGTATAACTCATTGAAATCACCAACTTACATAAACATGTCAAAAGAATAGTCATTTAAACACATACAAGGCATGATCACCTAATCATCCGCCCGCTAAGGGTAGGTATTTTCAAAATAATTATTTTGAAATAGTTGAGAATAGTTTGAAAATACTACTATGTGAAGAATTTAAAAGAACTAATTTAAAATAATTTTGAAAAACTAGTTCAAAATCTTCAAATATGAAATAAATCATATATCTCATGAAATATGGTAATTACACAAGAATTGTCACTCATAATCAAAAAAAAAAAAAAACACTTTCTTGCTCATGAATTATAAACTTAAGAGTAAACAAAAATATAGATTGTATAAGAACCATGTAAGAAATATATTCATGAAGATAAAATCAATAAGGCTCTAAATAATTCATCAAAACTCATATAAATTTTTTTTAGAACTTTGAAACATAGAAAATTCTTTATCATAACATGATGTATCATGTAACATGCAAAAATTATCAAAACTAGGACATCTAAGTATAATCAAATATAAATTGAGCACACAAATGAAATAGAATATGTATAGCATAAAGATCAAGTATATCTCAAGGATTATATATGTATGTCACATAGTTTTTATAAAACTAGCAAGTACAATAAACAAAATAAGATTTGAATATAAACATAAAAAAATACTTGAAAACAAATTTAATCATAAGTATAAATGTGAGAGTCATCAAAACTAGACTATACAATTATAAATAGAGTACATAAAGGATGTGAATCAAGTTTGGCAAAAAATTAAGAGTGTATCTCAAAAGCTATAGTAGTATAACACAAGTTCTAATAAGATTTGCATTAAACATATAATCACATCATATAAACAAAATATATAAAACATGATATGCTAATAATCCAATTTAAAGGATAAACTAAAGATGGAGGATAGTGATAGTTACCGTTACAGATCGGCTAATCTCTATTTCTCCAAAACAAGGTGGTTCTCCTACCTAAACACTTTGATAGTGATGCATCCATTGATTTGTCCATCAAGCTCCGATTGCATCCACCACCAAGGCACCAATCCTCTCATGTCTTGTGAGAATCTTTACCTACAACAAATACAATCGGTACACATATCTTTTTGGGTTTTTAGGGGTTAGTATCACTATGAATCCAAACATTCTTATTTGTAAATTTTAATTTATCATAACAAAATTTTGCAAGATGGCCTTTGTGGCAATAATGTGTACAAGTATACACTCTAGCATACATATTGGCATTAGTATGAACATAGTGTGCATGTGTATGACGTGAAGTATATGCATGATAGTGTAGAACTTATTTCTTATGAAACAAGGAGTCCAATCTATTATGGTTAAAGGCACAATTGCTCAAGATTGAGCCTGAACAATCAACTCTATTTTTCAGAATATAAATCTTAAAAATCACCTAGAGGGGGTGAATAAGTGATGACTATACTAAATGGCAAGTAATGCAGAATAAAAAATATCTTGCTAGCAACCTAGCAATTAGCAAATACTATTAAATAAAACTTGCAAAAAAAGTAAGCAATATAGAGTGCAAGGAAAGAGGGAGTAGAGTTAAGAGAGAGAGAGAGTAAGCAATCACAAACACAAGAATATGTTTCGAGGTTTGAGCCACTGCTCTACATCCCCGCCTTCAACACTATGAAGGATTTTCACTATGACCAATCTCACTGGATCGTCAACCGGTTACAAGTTCTCAGTAGAACTCTTAGGACACACTAGTCCTCTCTCACGGTGTCGCAACACCAACTCGGAGCTCATTAGCTCGCTCGAGGCCGCAACCTCTGCAACTTCTCAATCGAAGGAAACGGTGATCAACTCTCGACCACAAAATAGCTCACAAGCACAACCCTATAACTAAGGGGAGAAAGTAAAACTCTTTGGGATTGTGTAGTAAAAATAGCTAGTATAGATGTAGAGGAAAGTCTCAAGCTAAAAATCAAATCTATGAAAATCTATGGTTCAAAGAGAAATCTTTTGTAAAGAGGCTAAAACTTGTAAAACTTTGATCTAATGCTTACAAATCTTGTTATTGAGTTGTTTCATAGTCCTACTATTTATAGGTGATGAAAATAAGGCTAGAAAATACAATAGAGCCATTGGGACAAGACCCAGAATAAGACAAAATAGAAACTAGCTGTTGGGAGACAAATCAACAGAAAACTCTGCTGCCGGTCGATCGAGCAGTCGACCGCCAACGGTCAGTTTTTTTACCGTTGGGAAAAGCGGTCGACTGAACGGTCGACCGTGGTTCCCAAACAGAGAGTGAAAACTCTCTATCGGTCGATCAGGCGGTCGACCGGACCCAATAGAGAGCAATGCTCTTGCAAACAGTTAACCGCCTGGTCGACCGAAGTGCACGGTTGCACTTTGGTGCATGTCGATCGACCGCCTGACCGATCGACAGAGCAGTTTTACTCTGCTTACGGTCGACCGCTCGGTTGACCGACAATGGGCCAAAAACACAATCTGGATATCTTTTCGAAACCAATCTTTTTCTAATGAAAATTCTTTTGATATGTAAATACAAAATAGAGTTCTAGGGATTTGAAGAACTAGTGTATGATCATGGATCAACACCAAATAAATTAGAACTATATTTTGACAAAATTCTTTTCTAAAACAAAAACCAGTTTTTCCAAAACTTATTTTTCCGAAACTTGATTTTCCGAAACTTTGTTTTTCTGAAACTCGATAAGGAAAACAGTAAGAAGCCTAGTTGTAAACTTTTGTTTGAAAAACATAATGGAATATGAAATGTGTGTGTGTGTGTCAATCCCAAAAGCTATCAACCTCTATCATCTTGGTTTTAACAAACGACTATAAATCCTATCTCAAGTAGAAAAAGTAAAAATACAAATTTTGAAATAGTCTTCTGAATATCGCTTGATCCTTGAGCTCTTCTAGTGTGCTAGACTCTGGGATCTAAATTTTTTTGGCTTCCAAATGTGTGAGTCTTGTGATGGAGCCGAAATGCAACATATAATTTTACCTGAAACTTAATTAAACAATCTTGTTAATACATAACTACATATGATTTATTATCATCAAAACTAGGGCTAATGGCCTTTGAGCCAACAAATCTCACTCTTGTTAATAAAGGATAAAGCAATATTGGCATGATAAATGTCATTCCCCGTTTCTTGAAATATACTGTAGTAAGAACGCGATGGGAGTCGTCGATGCATATGCGCATGAAAAATACCTCGCACGTACACGTTAAGCCTCAACACAGAAAATAAACTAAATATACACAATAATTCTAGCATTTAATAAGTACAAGAATACCTGAAAAGGGTCAGTGATCATGATAGATAAGGAAACAGAGATAAAAAGAAGCAGAGATTAAATAATAAAAAATACCTATAAATAATAAAGATAACGAGTCTCCTATAAATAACCCATGAACTAGTATGAAGTCCCTAAGCTCCAACCTGAGGAAGCAACCTAAGGGTCGTTAGAATGCGACCTAGTGAGTGGTAAAATAAGAGAAATAGTAATACAATACTATAATAATGTACAATCACGATAATTTATAATACATGTCTAAATAAGAGTGATACAATAAATTATACTAACAATCAATTTATATATTATAATTTTTGTATCTTCATTATAACAATCTTAATACCTAGTATTTACAATGGTGTTACCTCTTTAGTATCAGATAATATATAATTAAAATAATATGATATAAATCAGGGAGTATTTAATACATATATCAACTAATATTATGTTATTATATTATCATTTAAAGCAGTTATAACCATTAACATGTTTTTAATATTTAATATAAGCTAAGATACAGGATTTAATTATATACTATTGAAATCAATTTGTATTATTAATAGGTGTCAGTTATTAAAGTTAATTTTAACAGTAGCACTAATGGTGACAGTGATTAATATAACATTTACACAGGAAGCAAACATAGATAATCATGCTATGGTATTTGTGGGTATATAGGAACAGAGTGTCCACATAGAATACATGAAGTGCAAAGTGTACGTATATGATAACATGATAATAAACACGATAATCATGACGCTTACTATAATATTCACAAACAAGATATCAGGTAGGATATCATGCATGTGGTGAACAATATTATACAATAATAACAATCAGTATCACTTGATATTTTAGTCAATTTCTTTCAGGATCTCATACCACTGGCAGTTCATACTAGAGCCCGTACTCTAGCGGAGCTCATTCAAATATGGCATACAGATACCATTATCTGAACGAGAGAGTGACCAAATAACAAGTGTTCCTGACGTCACTATTGTTTACATTATTTTATTATGTTAATTGAAAACTCAAGGTCAATAGCTATAACTGGGTGGATGTATCCCGTGCACGCCCAGGATTGTAGGTTCACCTAGAGGGGGGTGAATAGGTGAAGGCTAATCTAATGGTCACTTAATGATGAATGATGCAAATAATGCGGAAGCTAAAAAATAATTATGACCTAATTAAACTTCTACACTAAACACCACGTATAACCAAAGAGTGTTGCCGAATTCCCCGTGAAGGGCTCTGGACAAACTCCTCTAGATTACCCTTGAATGGGTTGAGGTGCCGCGTTGGCTCTCTTGGTTGAATACAAGTGTTAGCAAACAATCCAAGAAAGTATATCAATTTAAGCACAAATGAATATATCAAGCATATAAAGATAGACAATAATTGAATGCAAGATATAAACAAGAGAGAGAGAAATGGCAATCGCAAACACAAAGGTATGTTTCGAGGTTCGAGCACACTTGCTCTACATCCCCGCCTTCGACACACGAAGGATTTCCACTATGCAAGATCCCAATGGATCTCTCCTCGGTGCCGCAACACCTACAAGCCCTCGGACTCCCTAGTCCCGTACACACGCAAGCTCACTAGCTCGCCGAGGCCGCACCTCAAACACGGAGTTCGCACCCGAACTCGAAACAACGCGGACACACACGTCCCCCTCCTCAAAGTACAAGAAATGATCTCTTGGTGATCTAAACACTTTGATCACCAATAAAAGCTCTCACTACAACACTCCTATAAGATGAATAGCTCAATGGATGCTCAAGTGTTTGTGTGAGAAAAACTAGGATGAGAATGGTGGAGGAAAAACTCAAAGAAATCACTTTTACACTCTTGATAAAACTTTCCTTTTGATTGAAAATATTTGCCCTCAATTTTGTGGAGAAAAACCTCTGAAAAGAGTAGGAAAAATTGGCTCTAAAACTTCTCCAAAATCTTATGGAAAACAGCCCCTAAATGACCCTTTATATAGAGTCTGGAAAACTAGCCGTTGGGGCTTTGTCAGAGCTGCCGGTCGACCCGTACGGTCGACCGACAACGGTCAGAAATCTGACCGTTGGAGCCACGGTCGACCGCCCGGGTCGACCGACCCACTGGAGCAAAGAGTCCAACTCTCTGTCGGTCGACCCGTACGGTCGGCCGAACTTTCCAGAGAGCAGAGCTCTCTGGAGCGGTCGACCGGCACGGTCGGCCGTTCTCCAGTGCACAAAGGCGTGCACGTTTGTGCACGTCGGTCGACCGGTCCGGTCGGCCGACTTCAGTATTAGTCGACTATACAGGTAGTAAGTCGACTTATACGAAGCCTGAAACAATTTTCTGGGATTAAAAAGTTTGTCTTTTTGGCTCAAATAAAATCCCATAAAATACTTAAAAATCTACAAAAATAATTTTACCAATATACTTTGATAAACAAACATGCTTGCACAAAATCAAGGCATGTTATAAAAGATTGGACTATTTTCGTAACTTGAAATATTTGGCTCATGATAAAAACTGTATTTTTCAAAACATGTTTTCTAAACTTTGTTTTTCCAAAACATCTTTTAAATACAAAAACTAGATATTTTGAACTCATTAAAGCATAGTGTGTATGGATATGATCCACTACACAAATAAGATGAAATATCTAAGTTTTTGACATTAAGCATTAAACATGGTTTTGGTTAAAAGATAAGTATATGAGAAACACCAAAAACCAAACTTGTATTTTTCAAAATGAAAAATCTTTTCTAAACAAAAAAAATCCTTTATGAAAACAATTCTATCAAGAGTGTGTGTGCATGGTATACTTGAGCAATCCACCAACTATCCTATCCTTTACATTTTTAACTAAAAACAAAAATAAAATCTTATACCTAGACACAAGTCTTCATCTTCTTGAAGTCTTCACTTGAAGGCTTCTCATCCTCTTGACTTGGTCCAAGCTTGATCCAAAAGCTCCTTGGATCACACCGTGCTAGCTCCAAATCTTGACATTTTATCCTTTGTTGAGCTATGCACCTACTAAGATCTTGATAATGAATCTGTCACTAATTAAACACAAGATCATTAGTAAACATAACTTCATGAGTTGATCATCATCAAAACTAGGGTGATAGGCCTTTGGGCCAACAATCTCCCCCTTTTTGATGATGACAAAACTCATGGAGTTATATATGCATGGATTAAAGTTAAGCTTCAAAGAAGCTCCCCCTTAACTCATGCATAGACATAAATAATAATATATGACAATGAAGCTCATAAATATGTATGCAAATGTATGGAGATAAAACAAATCAAATCTTTTTCTCCTATTTGCAAAATAAAACATATATGCATTAAACATAAAATCTTTTAATAAAAACATGCATATATAGCAAATACCTCTCTCCCCTTTTGTCAATCATCAACAAAGGGTTTAAGGTAAAACAAAATCATCAAATCTTTCTCCCCCTTTTTGTCATAAACAAAGGATCAATAAGGGGTCAAACATATCAATAAAAGATTATATGCGATATACATTCATGAAGAGGAAGACGTTAAGTTAGCTTCCCTACACATATGCATTACATGAAGAAGGGATGACAAGCCCTAACTCACATAACACATATTATGTAATGCATAAGAGGAGATGTGAAGCTCCCCTTACACACGTATATCATATAAAGAAGAGTTGTCAAGCTCCTCAATTTATAATATACTCAACATGAATCTATATGTAAGAGAGATGTTAAGCTCTCCTTGCATATAAGAAATACAAATCAACAAAATGTTTTTTTTTAATTTTTCTTAAACAAAATTTTTAAAGGTATCAGAGCTTTTGTAAAACAAACAAATTTTAAGATACAAAATTGAAAATAATCATTTTTGTAAAACATATTGGTACCAATTGACATTTAACAAATATGAAGTTGAAACATATTGATGCCAATAGTAAACATATGATCAAAATTTTTTTATTTTTCATCATAAACTTTGTGCTTTTAAAAATATGAGCCAATTGTAAGTTAAGCACATGAAAATCATATATATGTATGAAAAATGAGTATAAGTGAAATTGATACATACATATATAAGAAACAAAATATGAGTATATACAAAATAAGTTCATATTGATACCAATTAAAACGATTCAAAGATACCAATAGACATAACAATAAGATCAAGTGTATAACTCATAACCTACCACCCTACATATGCTCAAGATAGAAGATTTTCAATGAAGCATACAAGGCATAATCGCCCATCAATCCTCCCATAGATGGTAGGGGTTTTCAAAAATAGATTTGAAAAATAAGTTTTGTTTGAAAAACTCTACCAAATGAAGAACAATTAACTAGTTAAAATAATTTTTGAAGAATTAGTTAAAGATCCTTCAAAACATGAAATCAAAGCATATGTATTTCATGGATCATACTATATACATAAAAGTTCAAGCACTCATAGTCCATAAAGCTCAAAAATTATCTTGAAAAGTAAAAGATGAGTGTTCAAAGGTTATGTAAATAGCATTTTCATGAAAATAGACATTGAAGCTCAAAAAGATCATAAGTCACATTTTTAACAAAACATGATAAATTATTTTTCATTAAAACATTAATCTTCATGGTATATGTATGATTTATCCAATCCTAACAATACACATACATATCCCAAACATAAAAGAGTCTATCAAATGTATTTGCATGAGGGCAAGAGACTCAAAATGGATATACATGTATATTTATTAGATTTGAATAAAAGATACATATACATGAAGTAAAACATGAAAATTGGCAAAAAAAGTATAAATGAGGAAATCATCAAAACTAGGCTATACATGTGCATATAGTGGGTACAAATGAGCATGAAGTGCAAACATATATAAATCACGTGTAACTCACTATTTGTACATGTATAATACAAGTTTTGATAAAAACTACATCTAAGCATGTTTTTACCACATGAAGTACAAAGATACATAAAACATGAACATGCTATATGATATCAAATGAATAAGCATGTAAATAAAATAGGAGTTTAGAGATTGTTACCAACTCCAAAGCTCCAAATATGGTAGTTGACCCACCAAAACTCCTTGATAGCGGTGCATTCAATTGTATGTCCTTTAAGTCCATGCATCCACCATCAAGGCACCAAATCTCTCACGTCTTGAGAGATCCCTCACCTACATCAAAAACATGGGGTGGGGGTTTTGGTACCCATTTTTTCTTGGGTCCTTGGGGGTTAGCTTTGCAAGGCACCCAAACATTTTTATTATTAGCAAAATTTATAGAATTAATCTTATCATAACAAAACTTTGCTAAATGGCCTTTGCGGCCACAATGTGTACATTTGTACACTCTACGATGCATATGTGTATGTGTGTGATCGTGGCGTGCAAAAGGTGAATATGCATGAGGATGATGTGCATGAGAAGGTGGAGTTTGTTTCTTTGAAAACATAGACTCCAACCTAGAATGGTTGAATGCACATGTGCTCAAAGTAGAGCTCAAATAATCAATTTTATTTTTCAAATTCTTAATCTCACTATCATCAATGGTAGCATGTAAAGAGTAGTGAGAAATAGAATCATTTTTCTTCTTTTAAAAACTTTAACTTTTTCTTTTTCTTTTTCTTTTTCAAAAAATTTCTTCTTTAAACAAGAATTTTCTTGCAAAACAATTTCTTTTTGTTTTTCCACCAAAGCAATTTTATCTTTCAAAATCGTGTTCCCTTCACAAAGATCATTTAATTTAGATATAAGGGAAACATTCTCATTTTTCAAAACATTATTTTCCTTTTCTAAGCATGCAATGTTAGATTTAAAAGAATCTTGTTCTATATGCATGCAATCAACTTTCTTTTTCGAATTTTTATTCTTTCTTAATCATGTCATACTTTTCAAGCAATAGATGACAAAAAGTAGATAGCTCATCATATGACATGTCTACATCCTCATCCTCGGATTCGGTAGTTACCTCAAGGGGGTTATCCCCTTGGACCATATAGCATACGTTGGAGGTGTCGCTTCCAACGTCCGAATCGCTCCCGACATAGTATATATCTTTTTCGCCGAGGGAGATGAGGGTATTCCAAACTACAAAAGCCGAATCAAAGTTAGAAACTCTAGATAAATAAACATCATCTAGGATAGACTTTAAAGCATTAAGGGCTTTTGCATTAGCCTCAAAATTCTTACCATCTAAACAATATGCATTATTAGTAGTGGCAAGATAAACATGATAACCTAGGGCTTTGAGGTATAAGGACATCTTCACCTTCCATATATGGATGTTAAGAATGTCAAACATGGGTGGTGACATGAAGTCCATGGTGTGTGTACAAAATATTGTGATTAGCCTAAAAATGAAGATCTTTAACTCTAGGTTGTTAGACCAAATCAGAGTACCAAGCTCTGAGACCAATTGTAGGTTCACCTAGATGGGGGGTGAATAGGTGAAGGCTAATTTAATGGTCACTTAATGATGAATGATGCAAATAATGCGGAAGCTAAAAATAATTATGACTTAATTAAACTTCTACACTAAACACCACATATAACCAAAGAGTGTTGCCGAATTCCCCGTGAAGGGCTCTGGACAAACTCCTCTAGATTCCCCTTGAATGGGTTGAGGTGCCGCGTTGGCTCTCTTGGTTGAATACAAGTGTTAGCAAACAATCCAAGCAAGTATATCAATTTAAGCACAAATGAATATATCAAGCATATAAAGATAGACAATAATTGAATGCAAGATATAAACAAGGGAGAGAGAGAGAAATGGCAATCGCAAACACAAAGGTATGTTTCGAGGTTCGAGCACACTTGCTCTACATCCCCGCCTTCGACACACGAAGGATTTCCACTATGCAAGATCCCAATGGATCTCTCCTCGGTGCCGCAACACCTACAAACCCTCAGACTCCCTAGTCGCGTACACATGCAAGCTCACTAGCTCGCCGAGGCCGCACCTCAAACACGGAGTTCGCACCCGAACTCGAAACAACGCGGACACACACGTCCGCCTCCTCAAAGTACAAGAAATGATCTCTTGGTGATCTAAACACTTTGATCACCAATAAAAGCTCTCACTACAACACTCCTATAAGATGAATAGCTCAATGGATGCTCAAGTGTTTGTGTGAGAAAAACTAGGATGAGAATGGTGGAGGAAAAACTCAAAGAAATCACTTTTACACTCTTGATAAAACTTTCCTTTTGATTGGAAATATTTGCCCTCAATTTTGTGAAGAAAAACCTCTGAAAAGAGTAGGAAAAACTGGCTCTAAAACTTCTCCAAAATCTTATGGAAAACAGCCCCCAAATGACCCTTTATATAGAGTCTGGAAAACTAGCCGTTGGGGTTTTGTCAGAGCTGCCGGTCGACCCGTACGGTCGACCGCCAACGGTCAGAAATCCGACCGTTGGAGCCACGGTCGACCGCCCGGGTCGACCAACCCACTGGAACAAAGAGTCCAACTCTCTGTCGGTCGACTCGTACGGTCGGCCGAACTTTCCAGAGAGCAGAGCTCTCTGGAGCGGTCGACCGGCACGGTCGGCCGTTCTCTAGTGCACAAAGGCGTACACGTTTGTGCACGTCGGTCGACCGGTCCGGTCGGCCGACTTCAGTATTAGTCGACTATACAGGTAGTAAGTCGACTTATACGAAGCCTGAAACAATTTTCTGGGATTAAAAAGTTTGTCTTTTTGGCTCAAATAAAATCCCATAAAATACTTAAAAATCTACAAAAATAGTTTTACCAATATACTTTGATAAACAAACATGCTTGCACAAAATCAAGGCATGTTATAAAAGATTGGACTATTTTTGTAACTTGAAAATATTTAGCTCATGATAAAAACTGTATTTTTCAAAACATGTTTTCTAAACTTTGTTTTTCCAAAACATCTTTTAAATACAAAAACTAGATATTTTGAACTCATTAAAGCATAGTGTGTATGGATATGATCCACTACACAAATAAGATGAAATATCTAAGTTTTTGACATTAAGCATTAAACATGGTTTTGGTTAATAAGATAAGTATATGAGAAACACCAAAAACCAAACTTGTATTTTTCAAAATGAAAAATCCTTTCTAAACAAAAAAAATCTTTTATGAAAACAATTCTATCAAGAGTGTGTGTGCATGGTATACTTGAGCAATCCACCAACTATCCTATCCTTTACATTTTTAACTAAAAATAAAAACAAAATCTTATATCTATACACCAGTCTTCATCTTCTTGAAGTCTTCACTTGAAGGCTTCTCATCCTCTTGACTTGGTCCAAGCTTGATCCAAAAGCTCCTTGGATCACACCGTGCTAGCTCCAAATCTTGACATTTTATCCTTTGTTGAGCTATGCACCTACTAAGATCTTGATAATGAATCTGTCACTAATTAAACAGAAGATCATTAGTAAACATAACTTCATGAGTTGATCATCATCAAAACTAGGGTGATAGGCCTTTGGGCCAACAAGGATCACGGCCTTAAACTAGCCCTTGGCTGCTGAAACTAGGACTGGCCCGCTAAAGCGAAATAAGTAACGACAAAAGGGAAACAGGAAGGTAGCCAGCACTAACATGTCCCCTGCAGTGGGACTAACATGGATCCATGACATCCACTCGATAAGACCCAGTCAACAGTTCAGTTTCTCCCAGCCCATGTTATATTTATTATATTTAACTACATAGAAACAATGATAATAACGTGTAACAAGATAACAGGAGACATGAGACAAGAAACAGGAGGCATATGATCCATAAGATGTGAGACTCTAGAGGTAGCCCCCATGGGGTTCAAGAGGTGGCCCCCACTACGGATGTGATGTGGTATTTTGTTCCCAGTGGCACTTAGTTTCGCACATCTAGGTCAATTGCCGATATCCAGGTAACAACAGTGTCATAACAATATCAGAAATATAGAAAATAGTCATGTATTATATTAAATACTCGTGTCATAGGAATACATGAATATTCGTGTAACAGTAAATCATGTAACATTGAACAGTGATTCAGGTAACATGAAGACGGAACAATCAAAATATGTATACAAGTGAATTCATGTAAAAGTGATATAAGAACATTAAATAATAGTATCCATATAACGGTGATATATGTACATAAAATAACAGTGTTCGATGTAATAGAGCGTCCGTGTAACAGTTATACAAGTACATGAAAAAATATTGTCCAGTATAATAAGTATCTTTATGAAATACAGTGTCCAGTGTACTTGATTATCCGTGCAACGATGATACAAGTACATATAATAACAATGTCAACAATCATAATAAACACATACTCGAACAGTATCCAATATATCAGTGGTTATTCTCGTGATTCAGATAATAGTGACAATGTCAGGGTAAGTGATATATGTAAGAGGAACATGTGACAATAGAGATGTATATATAGCAGTATTTGTTATAATGATTTCATTATATTACAAATAAATTATATACAAGTACCTATTTCTAAAATCTTTACAACCATTTTATTAATTATTAAAGCATTTATTAATCTGGAATTTCTTTTATCCGTTGTCTAATAGTAACTCAATATGTATAAATAATGCATCTACATTTTATCGTAAATCAAGAATGACAATAAAATATTATTAAACCCAACTCATCTCTATTTACAGTGTTTTACTATTTACAAGATTTATTAAACGATACTCACACTTTATTGAATAAATCAATGATTAGTTTATTTAACATGATGAACTATTATTTATAAAATAAAAACACTCATATAGTTATCGCAGAGATATAACTTGTTTTTTAACGATCGCAAAGGCTAGAGAATCATCCAGATCGAACTCCGAATGCTCAAGATGTCGCTCGAACACTAAAATCAATAGAAATGGGTTAGATTTGTAATTAATAAGGTTTAAAATGTAATAAATTTTGTTTAATTTGGGTTTTATGAAATTTTACTTTTCTTAATGGGTTAAATTTGAGTTGCTATTGGGTCGGGTTCAAATCCAATAACCCAGACCCAATAGCTTAAGTGAATATTGGTAATTGGGTTTGGGTTTGTGGGTTATTGGGTTTTACCCAATAGGAGAGAGAGTGATAGAGGGGGCAGGAAAGTGGGACAATGGCAGCCAAGGCGACCGCAATGGAGGCTTGTTGACACTCGTAAAAGGCAGAACTCCGCATTCATCTTCAACCGGTCTGAACGACGTCTAACTTATCGACATCTACAAAAGATAAGTCGAAGATAAGTGATAGGTAGTAAAAATGCATATTTATCACTACATTTACTATCATATTTCCCTATTTATTCCTATAATTATGCACTATTACTAATGTTTTATTATTTAATGTGTGCAGGCCTTGAGTAATTATTTAAATAAAAGAATAAAGCCTAAATGAACCCAGAAGCCCAAAAAGCCCATGTACAAGCCCATGTGCAAAAGTTGTAATAATTTAGAAGTTTCATATTATCTAACCTAATCTAAACTTAGATTTTTAAACTCTTTATTTAAAATTTAAGTGAAGAAAAGGAAGGATAAGAAAGAACTCCTAATTGCTAAAAGAAGAGGAAAAGGATGGACTTCTACTCAACCCTAGTTGCTTGCAAGACAAGGCTAAAGATAAAAGGAGAAGAGTTTAAAGATAAAAATCGTTTCAAAAAATTCAGATTCAGACTGTACACGTTTTAGTGTTCAGATCATAACTTTTGCTACAGATATTAAAATTCGATAATTCAAGATGCTCCAGAAAGAAGATTTGAAGGTCTACAACTCTTATGTTGATCAAACTTTTGAATTCAGTCAGCAGATAAGCCATTTTCGGTGATCAACATGATAACAAGTTGCAGGACAGATTTGAACTTCTATGGATAAGTCAAAACAAGTTTGGAGATAAAAGAAGAATTCAAATTCAGAGATATTTTCCTCCTTTTATCTTCATACGCTTCTTATCTTCTGGTTTTCTCCTATAAATACCCCTACAAAGTAACAGAGAAAGGTGTACAGAAACGAGCTTAGGGTTTTTCTTTAGATTCTCTCTAACTTGTAGATTGTAATTTAGGTTTTTTTTTAGTTTTCTTTTATGTAATTTTTGTAACAGAGAGGAGAGGATACTTTCATGGAGGAAGGAGATCAAGCTTGTACTGAGGTGACATCGGTGTAAGTAATCTTTTCTTCCATTATTAATTGAATCAACTCAAAGTTTATTTTTGTTTTTCTATTCTTGTTTTGTTTTTTCTTTCTCTCTTTTGTGTTTGTGGATCCATGTGAAATCAAGAGCTTCGAAGGTGCCTTCTCCTTGTAAGTGCCGTTGATGGTTTATGGTGATGAATATCTACTTCCATAGCGTAGCTCGCCCTTTTTATTTCGTAGTATAGATCGGGAGTAGGGAAGATCTCATATTCCATGCTTCGCTCGCCTTCAAAGAAAGGTACATCGTTGATACGGTCCAAAGGTAAGCAGACGCCGGTAAGCAGACGCCGAAGAGTAAGTATGTTTTTAGTTTTTAGTTTTTTTTCTTTTATTTCTTTAGTTTAGATTACCAACACTACAATATTCCCAATCTCTTTCACTCTTTTTCATTGTAAATATCATTGTAAATATCATTATAAAAAAAAAAGAGAAAACTTACTAAACAAGCTTCCATCGCTAGTCCCTTCCTGTGGATCACGATCCGCATAGCCACTTGCTATAGCGGTAGAATTGAGTACCTTGCACATCCTATTCTTAAATCTGAAATACTATATTTTGTGTGCAGGTAAAATCTCAATCAAATTTTGGCGCCGTTGCCGGGAGGGACGGTAAGTTTCTCTCTAAAAAAAAAAACTAATTATTGATTTATTTATTCTTTTTGTTTGCAGGATCAGAGAACAGGAAAACTAACAGCAGCAAAGGACATATAGCAACTCTGTGCCTCTGCCCTCGAAGGTAGAGCAGCAGAGCCTACTATAGAGCCGCGTTTGCGCGGCAATAGCCGCGTTTTCATGGCCTATGTAGTTCACTACTCACTCTATTTTCTGCAGGTTGCTGGAAAGTTAAAGTTAGACTTGCTGTTCTGTTAATTTTTCTCTGTAATCACCCTGCACACTGCTAATTAATTAACAGTAACCTATTTGTTGAAAAATAAAAAAAATTTAGACTCTTGCATCTTAGGCACGTGTCTATTTAATTTTTTTAATTTCTGTTGAAGAGTGCTGGAGACAAGGTACGTTCGCATTGCATATAGACCAGGAAGCACCCTTGGCTGATTTATTGCTTTTGAGTGAATATTGATTTATTGCTTTACACGTGCACTAAATTGACTTAAGGGCTTGTCTTATAAATAAGATAAGGTGGGGATTTCATCACCCTTCCTTGGCCCACAAACAATCTCCTCACTCACTAACCCAAGCCTAACTAAAAATGAGTAGACGTTGGCCCTAGGGACATCTCAGACTCAATTAGGAGATTATCCCAAGGGGAACGGTGTTGGAATTTGACTCTTGCCAAATCAGTGTAGGAAGAGGATTGAGGGCCGAAAGCCCGAAGATTGGTCCTTATTTAATTAAGGAACGTCTTTGACGGAAAACCTCCCACCAATCTTGCCCTAACCTGGCTGATTAACTTGTGGTCAAAGTCTGCATTATACCTCCCGTGGACAGTCTAACCAGTTAGGAGTCGTCTAAGTCATAGGTCTACCCTAACTTAGGTTAGAATTTTTTTTCTTTTTTGTTTCTTTGTGTTTGTATTGTGTGATATGGCCTATAACAACAATGTTTTCAGTTTTAATCCATATTGCACACCAACCTCTTTTTCGGATATTACCAACCTGGCACATCCTAACTTTAACCAACCTAGTGTGCCGGAATGGTCTTATCCGAATGAATATAACCCATGCCCCCCATCTTATGATCATAATTTCCACAACAATTTCAACTCTTCACAGAGTCCATGGTGTTTCGCTTCCCCTGAGTCCAATCTTCAACCAACTTGTCCTCCTTATCTACCTTGTCCACAATATTTCCAAGATTCATACTCAGATCCACCAGTTCAAAATAGAAAACCATCTATCTTGAAAATGATGAGTATGCATGAGTCCAAGATTCATACTCAGATCCACCAGTTCAAAATAGAAAACCATCTATCTTGAAAATGATGAGTATGCATGAGTCCAAGCAACAATCACCATCAATCTTGGACATGATGATGTGTGAGTCCAAGCAACAATCACAGAATTTGATCGACTCACAATTTCATCACGATTGTCCCAACAACACTTCCTCTTTTCAAGTCCAATCACACCAAAATGATGCACCAATCGACTATGAAAAGATGCTTGAAGCCATGACTCAGGCTAGAATTGCTCGTGATCATGAAATAGATATGATGGTTCAAACTTTACGCTCTCACCGTTCGACCATTTCTAAGGTCGCTAACCATTCTGTTAAAGCCGACGAGCCAAGTTGCTTTGGACAACAAGATTCTAATTCAGTACAATCATTTGAACTTGCCCAAACTCCAATTTTTGAAAATGATATTGATAGTTTGGCAAGTTATTCCTTTTTAAAATAGAACTTGAGCATGAATATGATCCTGACCCTGAACTTGGTTATTCAATTTTACTTCCTGATTCAATAATAACTCCGGTGTCTTCACCTGATTTCAATCTTTTCCCCGAGTCAACATTGGATCCTGTGCCAATTCAAAATGAAATTGAATCACCTATTTTTGATGATCATATTGAACTTGACCAATTTTATAATTTTGAAAATCCCATGGATAAATTGGCAAGTTCTCATATTTATGACATTGAACTCAATGAGATATGTGACCTAGATTCTCAAATTTGTGATACAATTCAGATTCCCGAATCAATATTGACTCCTGTTTTGCTACCCAATTTGAGTAATATTTTAGAGTCAGTTTTGATTCCCACACCTGTCATTCTTGAACTTGAATCACCAATATTAAGTCACATTCCATTGTGGGAAAATGATTGTGCACTTGAGTTTCAACTTCTTGATTTGGACCCACTTCTTGAATCAAGCTCGACTCCTGAACCTTTACTTGACTTAAGTCACTTTCCTTAGTCGGTATTAGTTCCCGTACTTCTTAAGTCCAAGTCAATCATTCCATCTTCACTCTCCATTTTGGGACAAGGCGGTTGACACAATTGACTCTGAAAATAATTATGAAATTTGAAAATTAGATGGGGTGGAATTTTTAATAAAAAATGTTCATACATACATCATTTTAGTAGGTTATACAAGAGAGATTTCTGGTGGGTTCCTCCGAACTCCACAAAAAGTAGATTGGGTAGCAACGCTTGGCCCAATCAGACCAGCACCGGAACCACCACCTTAAGGTAATATTTTCCTTCCCTTTCTTCTGTTTCATGCATACATGCATTCAGTCATACATTGAGGACAATGCATGAGATAGGTGAGGGGGAGGATTTACTAACATACTAACATAGTTAGATATACTAACTTCTAAAAAAAAAAGGGGACAATATTTTGACTTATCTTTTGAAAGAAATCTAAGTTAGTCTTAAGAATTAGGAAAATCATGATTAGGATTTCTAAAAACTTGTCAAAATAAATAAATTGTTAAATTTTTAGGCATAGGAGGAAAAATTGAATAAGTAATTAGTCTTGATTTTTACCTTAATGAAATGTGCATACCTAATACATTTACATATCTAGGATTCTAAGACAAAGACTCTTGTGCCCTATAAAAATAAAAAAATTATTAAAAAAAGGAAATTCACTGATTAAGCTGGATACATGTGCCTCAAGAAGCATAAGTATTCACGCCTAAAGGTGATTTTATAAATAAAAACCTTAGTTTTGTGGCCTAGTTCACTCGAATCCTTAAGTCCGCGGGGTGTTTTCTCACCCGGTGCTCTAAAACCGACCGGTTTGGGAGCCACCGACTTTAAGTTCGCTACATGGGTGGATTAGAAAGCCTAAGAAAACTAAGAAATATTATATGTACTAACACATCTAATAGTCAATTAGTTAGGTATGAGGGCCTCAAGAAGCCTTGATACTTACACGAAAGAAAATTAGATGAGTTATACATATTAAAAAAACAGAGAAAATAATAACAAAGAGGCATGAGAGTCCAAGTGAAGGAATTCCTAGTAAAGATTCACAAGGATGCGTATGACTTTTGGTAACGAAAAAGACTATATAAAAATTCAATTTTGATTCTTACCTAAAATGGATAACAATTTACTATATAAAAACTAAGTTTAAGAATGAATAAAAATGATAATCCTAAAAACTTATAGACTACTTAGTCTCTTCAAACATATTTCAAATATTTTCCTTCTTATGGATTTTGTGGGTATAATCCGCTGAAAACCCTCACGAGACAACACTCGTTCTCTAGGGTAACCTAGAGGTTTAATGGCTTGTTGCACGTGCTAAGTGCAACCGTGATGCCTACGAAAGTGAGTTAGGATAGATTAGTTTTTGTTTTCTTATTCTTTTTGATTTTTACTCGAGGACGAGCAAAAAGATAAGTGTGGGGGTGTGATAGGTGGTAAAAAATGCATATTTATCACTACATTTACTATTATATTTCCCTATTTATTCCTATAATTATGCACTATTAATAATGTTTTATTATTTAATGTGTGCAGGCCTTGAGTAATTATTTAAATAAAAGAATAAAGCCTAAATGAATCCAGAAGCACAAAAAGCCCATGTACAAGCCCATGTGCAAAAGTTGTAGTAATTTAGAAGTTTCATATTATCTAACCTAATCTAAACTTAGATTTTTAAACTCTTTATTTAAAATCTAAGTGAAGAAAAGGAAGGATAAGAAAGAACTCCTAATTGCTAAAAGAAGAGGAAAAGGATGGACTTCTACTCAACCCTAGTTGCTTGCAAGACAAGGCTAAAGATAAAAGGAGAAGAGTTTAAAGATAAAAATCGTTTCAAAAAATTCGGATTCAGACTGTACATGTTTTAGTGTTCAGATCATAACGTTTGCTACAGATATTGAAATTCGATAATTCAAGATGCTCCAGAAAGAAGATTTGAAGGTCTACAACTCTTATGTTGATCAAACTTTCGAATTCAATCAGCAGATAAGCCATTTTCGGTGATCAATATGATAACAAGTTGCATGACAGATTTGAACTTCTATGGATAAGTCAAAACAAGTTTGGAGATAAAAAAAGAATTCAAATTCAGAGATATTTTGCTCCTCTTATCTTCATACGCTTCTTATCCTCTGGTTTTCTTCTATAAATACCCCTGCAGAGCAACAGAGAAAGGTGTACAGAAACGAGCTTAGGGTTTTTCTTTAGATTCTCTCTAACTTGTAGATTGTAATTTAGTTTTTTTTTTAGTTTTCTTTTATGTAATTTTTGTAACTGAGAGGAGAGGATACTTTCATGGAGGAAGGAGATCAAGCTTGTACTGAGGTGACATCGGTGTAAGTAATCTTTTCTTCCATTGTTAATTGAATCAACTCAAAGTTTATTTTTGTTTTTCTATTCTTGTTTTGTTTTTTCTTTCTCTCTTTTGTGTTTGTGGATCCATGTGAAATCAAGAGCTTCAAAGGTGCCTTGATTGAGATTTTCCTGCACACAAAATATAATATATCAGATTTAAGAATTAGAGATGTGCAAGGTGCTCAATTCTAATCCTCGGTAGCAATGGCTATGCGGGTCGTGATCCTCAGGGAGGGACTAGCGATGAAAGCGTTTAAGTAAGTTATCTCTTTTTTTTATTTATTTTGTTAGTTACAATGGTATTTACAATGAGTCGGGAAAGAAATTGGAAAGATGTGGAAGATGTGGTAATCTATACTAAAGAAATAAAAGAAAGAAATTAAACACATACCTACCTCTTCTGCCCTGCTTACCTTTGCTCTGTTGCAACGACTTACCTTGTCTTGGAAGGCATTCAAGTATGGCGTATAGGATCTTCCACCTTCGCGATCTACACTACGAAAAGAAATGACAAACTAAAGAGAAGGCTTGTTCATCTCCATAGGCCATCAAGGGCACTTCTTCGGCTAGGCAGTCTCGAAGCGATCGGATCTCATGGTTTGCAAGACATCAGAGAGAAATAATAAAGTAGATCAAGAATAGAGAAAAAGAATAAAAGAACAAAAACAAAAATAGAAATAGAGACAAACCTTGAGCAGATTTTATTAACAATGGAGGAAAAGTAAGACTTACACCGATGTCACCTCAGTACAAGCTGGTCTCCTTCCTCCATGAAAATATCCTCTCCTCTTAGTTAAAATTACAAAAAGAAAAATAAAAACCTAAACTACAACTAGAAGAAAGCCTAAAAACCTTAGTTTTTAGCTCTGTATTTTCTGTACCCTTTCTCTGTTGCACTGCAGGGGTATTTATAGGTGAAGAAGGCAGTAGAGTCCCAGAACGACTCCTCCACGAAAACTAGTAGCGGGATAAAACAGGAATGCCGCGGGCCGCGTTTCCGCGGCCAGTAGTGGCGGTTGGCCACGCGCTTTGGCGCATGGCCTCCCCTGGTCCGTCCATCTGGGTGTAGTCTTCTGGAAGTTGCATCCCGACTCTTCATCTTGGGATTTCGAGATAACTTGGGAAGCAAGTTACCCTAGATCTCAAATCTTCCCATATCTTTTAAACGAATTTATTATCTTTGCACTCTCTTTCTTTGGCTTTTATCCTCATCCTGCAAGTATTTAGGGTTGAATAGAAGTCTGTCCTTCCCTCTTCTTTTGGTATTTGCAACAATTGCCCTTAGTAATTGCAATTTTGACAATTGATAATTGCAACTTTTGCATTGGGCTTTAAACATGGGCTTTCGGGCTTCTTTTAAGGCTTAATTCTTTTATTTTTATTTCTCAAGGCCTGCACACAATAAATAATAAAATATTAGTAAATTGTGCATGATTATATAAATAAATATGAAAATGTGATGGTAAATGTAATGATAAAAATGCACTTTTCACTACCAATCACACCCCCACACTTATCTTTTTGCTCATCCTCGAGTAAAAATCAGAAAGAAAAGAAAAATTAATCTATCTAACTCACTTTCGTAGGAATCACGATTGCACTTAGCACGTGCAACAAGCCGTTAAACCCCTAAGTTACCCTAGAGGACGAGTGTTGTTTCGTGAGGGTTTTCAGCGGATTACACCCACAAAATCCATAAAAAGGAAAATATTTGAAATACGTTTGAAGAGACTAAGTAATCTATAAGTTTTTAGGATTATCATTTTTATTCATTCTTAAACTTAGTCTTAATAAAGTTAATTGTTATTCATTTTAGGTAAGGATCAAAATTGAATGTTTGTATAGTCTTTTTCGTTACCAAAAGTCATACGCATCCTTATGAATTTTTACTAGGAATTCCTTAACTTGGACTCTCATGCCTCTTTATTATTATGAATATATATTTATTATTATTATTATTTTTTTAAATATGTATAACTCATCTACTTTTCTTTCGTGTAAGTATCAAGGCTTCTTGAGGCCCTCATACCTAACTAATTGACTATTAGATGTGTTAATACATATATAATATTTCTCAGTTTTCTTAGGCTTTCTAATTCACCCATTTTAGCGAACTTAAAGTTGGTGGCTCTCAAACCGGTCGGCTTTAGGGCACCAGGTGAGAAAACACCCTGCGGACTTAAGGATTCGAGTGAACTAGGCCACAAAACTAAGGGCTTTATTTCATAAAATCACCTTTAGGCGTGAATACTTATGCTTCTTGAGGCACATGTATCCAGCTTAATTAGTGATTTTTTTTTTATGAGGCACAAGGGTCTTTGTCTTAGAATCCTAGATATGCATTAGGTATGCACATTTCATTAAGGTAAAAATCAAGACTAATTACTTATTCAATTTCTCCTCCTATACCTAAAAATTCAACAATTTATTTATTTTGACCAAGTTTTTAGAAATCCTAAACATGATTTTCCTAATTCTTAAGATTAACTTAGATTTCTTTCAAAAGATAAGTCAAAATATTGTCCTTTTTTATTTTTTTTCATCTCTCTTTTTTTTTAATATTAGCAAATTTTTTGTTAGTTTCTACCTATGTTAGTATGTTAGTAAAGCCTCCCCCCACACTTATCTCATGCATTGTCCTCAATGTATGAATGTATGCATGTATGCATGAAAAAGAAGAAGGGAAGGCAGAAGTTACCTCAAGGTGGTGGTTCCGGTGGTGATCTAAATGGGCCAAGCGTTGCTACCCAATCAAGATAAAGTAGTATTTGGAGGAACCTACCAGAAATTTCCCGTGTATAACCCACTAAAATGTATGTATGATCATTTTTTAGCAATTTCACCCCATCAAATTTTCATAATTCATAATTATATTAGAGTCAATTGTGTCAACCGCCTTGTCCCAAAATGGAGTGTGAAAAGATGGAATAATTAACTTAGACGTCGTAAGTATGGGAACGAATACCGACTCAGGAAAGAAACTTAAATCAAGTAAGGGTTCAGGAGTCGGGCTAGGTTCAGGAAGTGGGTCCAAATCAATAAGCTGAAACTCAAGTCCACAATCAGTTTCCCAAAATGGAATGTGACTCAATGTTGGTGATTCAAGTTCAGGAATGATAGGTGTGGGAATCAAAACTGACTCTAAAAGATTACCTAAGTCGGGTAACAAAACAGGAGTCAATAATGATTCGGGAATTTGAACTTGATCACAGATTTGAGAATCTAGGTCACATATCTCATTGAGCTCAATATCATAAAAATGAGAACTTGCCAATTTATCCATGGGACTTTCAAAATTGCAAAATTGGTCAAGTTCAATATGATCATCAAAAATGGGTGATTCAATTTCATGATGAATTGGTACAGGATGCAATGTTGACTCGGGAAAAGTAAAATCAGGTGGAGACACCGGAGTCATTATTGAATCAGGAAGTAAAATTGAATCACCAAGTGGGAGATCAGAATCATATTCATGCTCAAGTTCTATTTCAGGAAAGGAATAAATTGCCAAACTATCAATTGGAGTTTCGGCAAGCTCAAATGATGGCACTGAATTAGAATCTTGTTGTCCAAAGCAACGTGACTCTTCGGCTCTAAGAGAGTGGTCAGCGAAAGCAGAATTGGCCGGACGGTGAGAACGTAAAGATTGAACCATCATATCTATTTCATGATCACGAGCTAATCTAGCCTGAGTCATGGTTTTAAGCATCTTTTCATAGTCAATTGGTGCATCATTTTGTGATTGGACTTGAAAAGAGGAAGTGTTGTTGGGACAATCGTGATGAAGTTGTGAGTCGGTGGACTCACGCATCATCATGTCTAAGATTGATGGTGATTGTTGCTTGGACTCATGCATACTCATCATTTCCAAGATAGATGGTTTTCTATTCTGAATGAGTGGATCTGAGTATGAATCTTGGGAATATTGTGGACAAGGTGGATACAGAGGACAAGTTGGTTGAAAATTGGACTCGGGGGAAGCGAAACCCCATGAACTCTGTGAAGAGTCGAAAGTGGTATGAAAATTATGGTCATAAGATGGGGGGTATGGGTTATATTTATTCGGATAAGACCATTCCGGCACACTAGATTGGTTAAAATTATGATAAGCCGGGTTGGTAATATCCGAAAAAGAAGTTGGTGTGTAATATGGATCCTCATTAAAATTGAAAAAATTGTTGTTATAGGCCATATCACACAAACACAAACAAAGAAAAAGAAAACAAAAAAAAAATTCTAACCTAAGTTAGGGTAGACCTATGACCTAGACGACTCCTAACTGGTTAGACTGTCCACGGGAGGTAGGGTGTAGACTTTGACCACAAGTTAATCAGCCAGGTCAGGGCAAGAGTGGTGGGAGGTTTTCCGTCAAAGACGTTCCTTAATTAAATAACCACCAATCTTCGGGCTTTCAGCCCTCAATCCCCTTCCTAAACACTGATTTGGCAGGAGTCAAATTCCAACACTGTTCCCCCTTAGGATAATCTCCTAATTGAGTCCGAGATGTCCCTAGGGCCAACGTCTACTTATTTTTAGTTAGGCTTGGGTTAGTGAGTGCTTAGAATATGATTTTTGGGCCAAGGAAGGGTGATTAAATCCCCACCTTATCTTGTTATGGGTTAGTGCCCTTAAGATAAGTTTGTGCAAGTGTACAAGATATGTAAATAAGATTCACTCAAAGCAATGAAAATCAACCAAGAGATGAGTCCTATTCTACATGCAATGCGAACGTACCTTGCTCCAGCACTCTTCAACAGTAAAAATAAATGAATTGAAAAGACACGTGCCTAAAATGCAAACGTCTAATCAATTTTTTATCTTTTTCAACAAGTATTTTACTGTTGATTAATTAGCAGTATACAGGTTTATCACAAAACAAATATAACAGAGCTGACAAATCAAATTTCAGATTGCAGCAACCTGCAGAAAATTCAGTGAGTAGTTCTCTACTACTGCCACGGATCCGCGGCTATTGCCGCGTTTGCGTGGCAAGGTAGTAGGCTCTGCTGCTCTGCCTTCGAGGGCAGAGGCACAGAGTTGCTATATGTCCTTACTGCTGTTTCCTGTTCTCCAAACCTGTAAACAGAAAGAATAAAAGAATTAGTTAATAAATTTTTTTTTTAGAGAAAAACTTACCGTCCCTCCCCGGCAACGGCGCCAAAATTTTGATTGAGATTTTCCTGCACACAAAATATAATATATCAGATTTAAGAATTAAAGATGTGCAAGGTGCTCAATTCTAATCCGCGGTAGCAATGGCTATGCGGGTCGTGATCCTCAGGGAGGGACTAGCGATGGAAGCGTTTAAGTAAGTTATCTCTTTTTTTATTTATTTTGTTAGTTACAATGGTATTTACAATGAGTCGGGAAAGAAATTGGAAAGATGTGGAAGATGTGGTGATCTATACTAAAGAAATAAAAGAAAGAAAATTAAACACATACTTACCTCTTCTGCCCTGCTTACCTTTGCTCTGTTGCAACGACTTACCTTGTCTTGGAAGGCATTCAAGTATGGCGTATAGGATCTTCCACCTTCGCGATCTACACTACGAAAAGAAATGACAAACTAAAGAGAAGGCTTGTTCATCTCCATAGGCCATTAAGGGCACTTCTTCGGCTAGGCAGTCTCGAAGCGATCGGATCTCATGGTTTGCAAGACATCAGAGAGAAATAATAAAGTAGATCAAGAATAGAGAACAAGAATAAAAGAACAAAAAAAATAGAAATAGAGACAAACCTTGAGCAGATTTTATTAACAATGGAGGAAAAGTAAGACTTACACCGATGTCACCTCAGTACAAGCTGGTCTCCTTCCTCCATGAAAATATCCTCTCCTCTCAGTTAAAATTACAAAAAGAAAAATAAAAACCTAAACTACAACTAGAAGAAAGCCTAAAAACCCTAACTTTTAGCTCTGTATTTTCTGTACCCTTTCTCTGTTGCACTGCAGGGGTATTTATAGGTGCAGAAGGAAGTAGAGTCCCAGAACGACTCCTCCACGAAAACTGGTAGCGGGATAAAACAGAATGCCGCGGAAACGCGGCTTGGGCCGCGTTTCCGCGGCCAAGTAGTGGCGGTTGGCCACGCGCTTTGGCGCGTGGCCTCCCCTGGTCCGTCCATCTGGGTGTAGTCTTCTAGAAGTTGCATCCCGACTCTTCATCTTGGGATTTCGAGATAACTTGGGAAGCAAGTTACCCTAGATCTCAAATCTTCCCATATCTTTTAAACGAATTTATTATCTTTGCACTCTCTTTCTTTGGCTTTTATCCTCATCCTGCAAGTATTTAGGGTTGAATAGAAGTCTATCCTTCCCTCTTCTTTTGGTATTTGCAACAATTGCCCTTAGTAATTGCAATTTTGATAATTGATAATTGCAACTTTTGCATTGGGCTTTAAACATGGGCTTTTGGGCTTTTTTAAGGCTTAATTCTTTTATTTTTATTTCTCAAGGCCTGCACACAATAAATAATAAAATATTAGTAAATTGTGCATGATAATATGAATAAATATGAAAATGTGATGGTAAATGTAATGATAAAAATGCACTTTTCACTGCCAATCAGGCCTTCTTCTTGTAAGTGCCGTTGATGGTTTATGGTGATGAATATCTACTTCCATGGTAGCGTAGCTCGCCCTTTTTATTTCTTAGTATAGATCGGGAGTAGGGAAGATCTCATATTCCATGCTTCGCTCGCCTTCAAAAAAAGGTACATCGTTGATACGGTCCAAAGGTAAGCAGACGCCGGTAAGCAGATGCCGAAGAGGTAAGTATGTTTTTAGTTTTTAGTTTTTTTTCTTTTATTGCTTTAGTTTAGATTACCAACACTACAATATTTCCAATCTCTTTCACTCTTTTTCATTGTAAATATCATTGTAAATATCATTATAAAAAAAAAGAGAAAACTTACTAAACAAGCTTCCATCGCTAGTCCCTCCCTGTGGATCACGACCCGCATAGCCACTTGCTATAGCGGTAGAATTGAGTGTTGGCCCAAAGGCCTTCCACTCTAGTTTTGATGATGATTAACTCATGTAGTTATGTGTACTAATAATCTTACAATGTTTAAGTTTCAGATATTTAACAAGATATTAGTTGGTGAAAGCTTCCACACATCTTTCACAAGGTGATTCAAGAGCCTAAGCATCAAAGATGACATCTAGCACTCATTGGAGTCAAGCTTGGTGAATCACGGTTTGGACCGAGTCAACTTGGAGACAGCGCTCTACAAGAAGACTTAGGTATCCCTAGTTTAGTTTGTGTTTAGATCCTAATTGTAAAGATTAGATTAGTATGATATGCTCAAGTTCACAACACACACGTTTTATGTTTTGACATTGGTTTTCGGTTTTAGGTTTAACCGATCTTGGTTTTCATGAATAGATTTTATATCAAAACAAGTTTACATGGTTTAGTGTATATATGATTTGTTCTATATACATGCATGCTTCTATTGCTTAAACAAACTTAGTTTGATAGTCTACTTCATGAGTTTTATGTTTTGGTAATTCTAACAAAACATATTTTGGAATCAAATACAAAAACATGATATTTAATCATGATAAACATGATATTTAATCATGATACTTAAACTTATTATTCTAATATGATATTCATGTGTTTCATACTTTTTCTATTTGGATGAGTTTTGGACAAAGTGTATTTTCTATTCAAGAATTCAAGTTTTGAAAAATACCGGTTTTGGTTTTTGGCAAAATTTCTATGACACAAAAATAGTCAAATATGTTTAAAATTTGTGTTGAGATTTTTAACACAAGTTTGTATTTCAATGTAAAATGACAAAACTATTTTTGTGGAATTTTAGAGATTTTGTGGGATTTATTATAAATATATTTTTATCCCAGTTTTTTTTGTTTCAGGCTTCAACCAAGTCGACTAGTCAACTGACAAGTCGACTAGTCAAGCATGAAGTCGGTCGACCGGACCGGTCGACCGACGTGCACAGAACTGTGCACGTCTGGGAGTTTTGGGCCGGTCGACCGGGCGGTCGACCGACTGTTAACAGAGTTGCTCTCTGTTTGTTTCGGTCGACCGGCCGGTCAACCGGTAGCTGTCAACGGTCAAAAAATGACCGTTGTGCGGTCGACCGGGCGGTCGACCGCCAGGGTATTTCTGGCAGTTCTGCTGCCAACGGCTATTTTCTGGATTAGCCTATAAATACCCCATTTGCAAGAGTTTTTCTCTAAGAATTTTTGGGCTAAAATTTTCATTCTCTCAGGTGTTTTTGCTGCAATCAAAATAGGTTTTTGATTCAAATTGAACAATCTTTTTGGTGTTTTCATTAGGGTTTGAAAAATCAAAGAAAAGGGTTTTGGGAAAAGCTTTTGAATTGAACTTCTCTATCTTGTTTTCATTTATTTCCCAAAGATTTTCTTTGAGTTGCTGGTTTCAAATCCCTTGATTTTCTCCACACTTAAGCTAAAATCTACTATCTTTTCTATAGGATTTTGTGTGGGAAAAAGAGATTGTTTTGTGGTTGTTGTTTGAAACCACTAAGTTGTAAACCCTATCTTTAGCTTGGCTTTGTGCCTTTCCCTCATTGTGTTGAGGAAGTTTGGCTATTGGGTTGTATCCCTCAAGGTTGTGAGGTGATCCTTGTATTGGTTTTGAGTTTGGAAATCCCTCAAGTTGTGAGGAGATTGTTGGCTTGGAGTTGTGCCTCAAGGAGGAGGTTGTGATTGTAAAGAGAGGAGTTGGGTACTCCTTGTGAGAGTTCTTGGTGAACTAGCTAGTGGATTAGAAATCCTTCGTGTGTCGAAGGCGGGGATGTAGAGCTGGGTGCTCGAACCTCGATAACATATCTCTGTGTTTGCGTTTGATCCATTGACTCTCTCTCTATCTCTCTCTTTACTTTGTGTATTGTGCAAATTGCTATATCTTATACTTGCTTGTGTGTGCATCATTGTTGTAATTACAATTAGTTTTTAAATTCCGCATTAAGTTCACTAGATTAGCATCGTCACCTATTCACCCCCCCTCTAGGTGACTTTTTAATTGGTATCAGAGCTAGCGCTCCTGATATTTAGGTTTAACCACCTAGGAGTGAGATCTTGATTTGCTAATCTTCATTTGCATTATCATTTGCACTCATCTAGTTTGCACTCATGGATAGCCCTCCTATGTTTGACCATTTTAGACTTGATACTTGGAAGGTAGACATGACTAGGCATTTAAAAACACTAGGTCATCTTGTTTATCAAGCCATTACCATAGAAACCCTCCCAACCAATAGCAAGCATAAGAAGGCCAATGCACTTGCACTTAGGGCACTTAGAGCATCTCTTAATGAACATCTATTACATGTTTTTGATTGATATGATTCGGCTTTTGCAGTTTGGAGCATTTTAACTTCTCCCGAGCTTCCTACGATTATCAACAAGATGAGGAGATCTAGGAGAGACAAGTCCGAAGATCATTGCCTTATGATCCATGGGAATGACTCCCATGAGGTACAATCGGATTCTCAACTAGATGATAGCTCTAGTTCATATTGCCATGGTTGTTTTGAAGTTCAAAATTTAAATTTAGAACTTGCCTCTAAGCTTGAAAATTTCTTGGAAAGACATGAAATTTTGAAAAAGAAGAATATAGATTTAAAAGATGAAATCAAGGATTTATGCTCAACCTTTGAAACTGTTTTGCAAGAGAAGGGAGAGATTGCTAGTGAACGTGACTCACTAAGATCTCAACTAGACCTTGCCCTAAATGAAATTAAAGTTTTAAAAGAAAAAAATGATTGTGATGATATTTTGGAGAACAATAAGGTTTTATCTTCAAAATTAGATCTTGTTTTTAAAGAAAATGTTACTTTGAAAAATGAAATTGATTTCATAACAAAAGAATTGGATTTGGTTTTGAATAAAAATAAATCTTTGCAAAATGATATTGATATTCATATTTGCCATGCTAGTGTAACTTCTACTTCTTGCACACCTATAGCATGCTCCACTTTGTCTTCTAGCATAGAAAATGATATAAATGTTTTGAAGAAAAGTGTTGATTGTTTGGGCTCCACTTTGAGCCATTGTGCCATGAACCACACTCGTTTGGAATCCTTGATTCGCAAGAAACAAGTTCCAACTATGCATGCACACCCAACACGGCATACACATGCCCATCACGGACACAATCATAACTTGTATGCTCATGTGTACACTTGTACACATTGTGGTCGAAAAGGCCATCTTGCTAGATTTTGCTATGATAGATTACATATTGAAAATTTAGCAACTAATCTTGTTTGGGTTAGGAGAGATACTAACCCCCGTGGACCCACAAGAAAATGGGTACCAAGATCCACCTCTTTGATGTTTGATGTAGGTGGAGGCTCTCGCATAACGTGAGAGTGTTGGTGCCTTGAGGTGGATGCATTCTAAGCTAAAAGGAGAACCTTTTGGATGCTTCACTCTCAAGGAGATTAGGTGGGAGGACCACCGGGTGTTTTGGAGACATGGAGAGTTGCCCCTTCGGTTTTGGTAACAATCCCTTACTCCATTTAGTGTTTACATGCTTTTTACGTTCATCTTTTTTTTTGGCATGTTGTGCTTGTGCCATGTTCATTAGATTAAGGTTGTACATGTTTAGCTACTTGAGCACCCATGCTTCATATGGATCTATACTTAGTGTCTCACCTTGTTTAAACTAACATGTATGCTCTAGATCTAGTGCACATGCATATGCATAATGATCATTTGATGTTCATGATTGTATGACTTTCATTTTAATGATTCATGTTTTGAATAGTGTGTTTATTGCTATGCATGTATTGCAATTTGATATCTCCATTGTTTAGATGAATCCATAATTTGTGTTTTCACAATTGTTTTGATATTATGATTCTTATAGCATGTGGATTTACATAATGATCATTTTTAGAATATTGTTGATTTATGACTCGTTTTATGCTTAATGATTTGGATATATGCTTAGATGTTAGTTTTCATTAAAACTAGGATTTATACTTGTACATAGAATGAGCCACAAATAAACCATTATATATGTTTGTGCTTGGATGCCTATTTGTACCCATTAGATGTTCTAGTATAGTCTGGTTTGATGATTCATGCATTCAAACATGTATTCCTATTTTTGATGTGTTTTCTATGATTAAGTGTTTTCACTTCATGCATATGTCTATTTTGCCAAACCTTAAGATATACATGTATGCCCCTAGAGTCATTTGCTTTTCATGCAAATCTATATTTTGGACTCAATTGTGTTTAGGGATATGTATGTATACTTTTGTTTTGTCAAAACATACATATGCCTTGGAGTTTAATTTGTTATGATGATTTTCGTGTCATTAAGGAAATTTCCTTTAGTAATGAAGATTTAGTTTTTCATGTGTTCATATTTTAAAGGAATTTCAATCGAGCTTGATTGTCCATTTTCATGATGATATGTTTCACACAACACTTGTACACTCACCCTATTTAATGTTTTCTCGTGATTTAGTTTTCATGAGTACAATTTGTGCTATATGGATTTTGAGTATTTTAATGTCATATGATTTACATGTGTTTTCATAAAAACATTTTTGTTATTCCTCACTTGAAGGATTACGTGCTAGTTTTCAAATTTTCATATAACTAGTTCGTATTCTTCAATTTGGTAGAGTTTTTCAAACAAACTATAATTCCAAATCTATTTTTGAAAACCCCTACCATTCATGGGCGGTTGGATGGGAGATCATGCTCATGTATGCTTAATAGTGTAAATCTTTTTAAACTTGATCATGAAATGGGTGGTAGTTGATATGAGTCATACACTTGATCTTTTGTTGTTTCAATTGGTATCATTGAATCCTTTCAATTGGTATCAATATGACATCTTTTTGTATACTCATATATGTTTGTGTTTTATATATGTATGCTTGCACCTCACATAGTATCAAATTTCAATTGATGTCTATCTTTTACATACATATATATAGAAGATTTATTTGTGCTTACTATATCCCTATATTTTTAAGCACAAAACCTTGTTTATAATAAGCTTGAATTTTGAATGTGTTTCAATTGATTTAATTTTCAATTGGTATCTTATCTCAAGCATTCGCATATTTTTGTTTGGTATTTCATAAAAGGAGATATCTAGTATTTCATTTTTCAATTGGTAACAAATATTTTCATTTGGTATCAAGAAGCTTGTTGTTTACTCAAAATTGGTATCAATTTGTTTTTATTATCCATTGGTATCATGTGTTTCATTTTCAATGTGTTTTATTTTCAATATGGTTTATTTTCAATATGTTTTATTTTCAATTGGTATCTAGTTTACTCTAGATATGTTTCTTTTTGATATAAAATGTTGTTTTTTTATTTTAATGCCTTGCTTAGATTTCAATTGTTTAATTTCAAATTGAATTTGGCATTACCTAAATTTTGTTATTTTCATTTGATATCATAATGACCTTCATAGTTATATGTTTTAATTGGTATCATATTGGTTTTGATTTCACCCCTTAGAATAGTTTATTGGTTCCTTGTTTCAAACATTTAGGGGGAGAAAACTTTGTTTCTATCATGCTTGTTTTTACCCCATGATTGACAAAAAGGGGGAGAAGAATTTGGAGATTATATTATGCATGATTTAGTTTTGAGAAGAATTTGGAGTTCATATGCATGCTTTATGCATAAGTTTTTCTGTTTTATTTTCATTGATATCAAGAGCATGTTTTGAGTTTTTATTTTCATTTGGTATCTAGAGCTAAAAACAAAACTCATAATTATGCATGATTTAGTTTTGAGAAGAATTTGGAGTTCATATGCATGCTTTATGCATAAGTTTTTCTGTTTTATTTTCATTGATATCAAGAGCATGTTTTGAGTTTTTATTTTCATTTGGTATCTAGAGCTAAAAACAAAACTCATAATTAATTTTGTTTTCATGGTAGTTTTGTTTTCATTGGTATCAAGAGTTTTGTTAGTATATTTTATTTGGTAACAAGAGCATGGTTTGACAATTTATTTGTCTTATTTAATTGGTATCAAGAGCATTTGTTTATTTAATTAGTATCAAGAACATTTGTTTTATTGGTATCAAGAGCATGTTTCATATGCATATTCATTTTGTGTCAAGAACCTTGTTTATATGCATCTTTATTGTTTGTTTATCCCTATGCATGAGTTAAGGGGGAGCTTCTTTGAAGCTTTACTTTAATCCATGTATATATAACTCCATGAGCTTTGTCATCATCAAAAAGGGGGAGATTGTTGGCCCAAAGGCCTTCCACTCTAGTTTTGATGATGATTAACTCATATAGTTATGTGTACTAATAATCTTGCAATGTTTAAGTTTCAGATATTTAACAAGATATTAGTTGGTGAAAACTTCCACACATCTTTCACAAGGTGATTCAAGAGCCTAAGCATCAAAGATGACATCTAGCACTCATTGGAGTCAAGCTTGGTGAATCACGGTTTGGACCGAGTCAACTTGGAGACAGCGCTCTACAAGAAGACTTAGGTATCCCTAGTTTAGTTTGTGTTTAGATCCTAATTGTAAAGATTAGATTAGTATGATATGCTCAAGTTCACAACACACACGTTTTATGTTTTGACATTGGTTTTCGGTTTTAGGTTTAACCGATCTTGGTTTTCATGAATAGATTTTATATCAAAACAAGTTTACATGGTTTAGTGTATATATGATTTGTTCTATATACATGCATGCTTCTATTGCTTAAACAAACTTAGTTTGATAGTCTACTTCATGAGTTTTATGTTTTGGTAATTCTAACAAAACATATTTTTGAATCAAATACAAAAACATGATATTTAATCATGATAAACATGATATTTAATCATGATACTTAAACTTAATATTCCAATATGATATTCATGTGTTTCATACTTTTTCTATTTGGATGAGTTTTGGACAAAGTGTATTTTCTATTCAAGAATTCAAGTTTTGGAAAATACCGGTTTTGATTTTTGGCAAAATTTCTATGACACAAAAATAGTCAAATATGTTTAAAATTTGTGTTGAGATTTTTAACACAAGTTTGTATTTCAATGTAAAATGACAAAACTATTTTTGTTGAATTTTAGAGATTTTGTGGGATTTATTATAAAATATTTTTATCCCTATTTTTTTTTGTTCCAGGCTTCAACCAAGTCGACTAGTCAACTGACAAGTCGACTAGGCATGAAGTCGGTCGACCGGACCGGTCGACCGACGTGCACAGAACTGTGCACGTCTGGCAGTTTTGGGCCGGTTGACCGGGCGGTCGACCGACTGTTAACAGAGTTGCTCTCTGTTTGTTTCGGTCGACCCGGGCCGGTAGCTGCTAACGGTCAAAAAATGACCGTTGTGCGGTCGACCGGGCGGTCGACCGCCAGGGTATTTCTGGTAGTTCTGCTGCCAACGGCTATTTTCTGGATTAGCCTATAAATACCCCATTTGCAAGAGATTTTCTCTAAGAATTTTTGGGCTAAAATTTTCATTCTCTCAGGTGTTTTTGCTGCAATCAAAATAGGTTTTTGATTCAAATTGAACAATCTTTTTGGTGTTTTCATTAGGGTTTGAAAAATCAAAGAAAAGGGTTTTGGGAAAAGCTTTTGAATTGAACTTCTCTATCTTGGTTTCATTTATTTCCCAAAGATTTTCTTTGAGTTGCTGGTTTCAAATCCTTGGTTTTCTCCACACTTGAGCTAAAATCTACTATCTTTTCTATAGGATTTTGTGTGAGAAAAAGAGATTGTTTTGTGGTTGTTGTTTGAAACCACTAAGTTGTAAACCCTATCTTTAGCTTGGCTTTGTGCCTTTCCCTCATTGTGTTGAGGAAGTTTGGCTATTGGGTTGTATCCCTCAAGGTTGTGAGGTGATCCTTGTATTGGTTTTGAGTTTGGAAATCCCTCAAGTTGTGAGGAGATTGTTGGCTTGGAGTTGTGCCTCAAGGAGGAGGTTGTGATTGTAAAGAGAGGAGTTGGGTACTCCTTGTGAGAGTTCTTGGTGAACTAGCTAGTGGATTAGAAATCCTTCGTGTGTCGAAGGCGGGGATGTAGAGCTGGGTGCTCGAACCTCGATAACATATCTCTGTGTTTGCGTTTGATCCATTGACTCTCTCTATCTCTCTCTTTACTTTGTGTATTGTGCAAATTGCTATATCTTATACTTGCTTGTGTGTGCATCATTGTTGTAATTACAATTAGTTTTTAAATTCCGCATTAAGTTCACTAGATTAGCATCGTCACCTATTCACCCCCCCTCTAGGTGACTTTTCATTGAGTACCTTGCACATCCTATTCTTAAATCTGAAATACTATAATTTGTGTGCAGGTAAAATCTCAATCAATAAGCAGATGACCACAAGGCAACAACATGGACATTACTGATCCAGTAAAGCAGATAGTAAGCCAAAGTTGCCTTTGGAGAGACCTAAGCAGTCCTAAAACTCTAAATTAGCTCAATACTTAGCCTGGCATGAGCCCAAGGTAAGCTTCATAGCTCCGCTTGGAACTAACAGCTTCGCCTCAGCTTGGTTGGTAGTCTCGCTTTGAGGCTAACTATTAGCTTCGCCTGAAGCTTCCCATTTAGCCCCGCCAGAGGCTGATCCAGGAGCTTTGCGCTAGAAGCCTTATCCCTAGCTGGTTTAGCTCCGCCATGGGCTGAGCATAGCTCCGCTATGGGCTGAGTTTTAGCTTCGCACGAGGCTCTAAAAGTAACTTCGCCTAAAGCTATGAACCAAATCTTAGCTTCGTATGATCTAACTTCGCAGTGAGCTTTGCCAGGTCATCAAATTGACCGTTTCAAAATCCCACAAGGGATTAATGGGTGAACCCCACTAATTTAGTGGGATTAACGCCACTTTAAGTGGGCAGTTACATCTGCCCACTTCGTCTCATATTAAGTGGAGACAATTAAGCCATAACGGCAAGAAGACGTTCGCATGACCCTCTAACTTTGCCAGAAGCTCGCTAGGAGCTTCGTGGCAAGGACATTTGCGAGCCTCGTGCAAAGCTAAAAACTGATTCAGCTTCGCTAAATTCAAGGGGGCGGTTACACCCCGCATTTGCTATAAATAGTCCCTTACTAGCCACAGGGACAAAAGGACAGACAGAGAGGAGATTGGCTTAGAAAAAGAAAAGAGCAGAATTCCTAGTAAAAGGTCTCTACTGACCTTCTGTTCTCCGATTGCCCGAACCAAACGAGAAGGAAGTGTTACTAGGAGGCAGTTCGATCACCTGATCGATTGCATCATCAAAGGGATAAAGTGATCGCGCGCTGATCAGATTCCTACTGGCACACTTTCTCAGAAATCTCAGAGGAGATCTACTTGTAATTCTTCTTTTTATTACTTGTAATCTCTCTCCTCGAATCTTTCCTTTTGTAAAGTTTTCCCCCCGAAGCAAATTTTCAATGGAAAACAAGATGGCGACTCTGCTGGGGAAATTGGTCTTCTTGCGCAACAAGAAGACAGTGTCACAATGCAATGGTCAGAATCTTGAGCCTGTCATTTTTAGAAACTTGGTCATTCATTTTGACCAAGAAAAAGTCAAAGAATTGCTCTCTGAGGGTAGTCCAGTGCTCCACACTCTGAAGCACAGAAAGATCTCTGTGGCCAAGGCTTCAGAGAAGAAGCCAACCTTAGCCGAGCAAGCAACTGAGCGAGCCTCGTCCCGGCTCCTCTTAGCCTCAACTAAGGCTAAACGTGCCTCACGCGAGGCTAGCCAGGCTACCCGCAAACCTAAAACTTCGCTTCCCAAGCAGATGTGGCTGCTGAAGCAGAAAGCTCTGTGTGCAGCTTCAGGCAAAGCTCCAGCGCAACTTCGCCTATCACGCGAAGACAAAGGCAAAATGCCTATACAGTTTGGCACCATTGCTAAAACTATTAGCCGCGAGGCTAAATTGGTATCTCTGCCTTCGCTTAATCTAAAAGCAGTGACCCATAGTGTCAACTTCGCTCTCACAGGCGAAGTTACTGATGGCGTAGCTAACGCAGCGCCAGTACCTAAAGGTACTAGCAAACTTCTCAGCTGCAAGACTGGAACTGAAGTACTCAGCAGTGCTAGCCACCTTCGCTACAAGGCCGAGTATAAAGCACCACAATGTGCTAAAAGCGAAGTCATTATGAATTCGCTCTCAAAATCTTCTAGCACTAAGTCCGCTCTTCAGAGAGAAGTTAAGGGATCATACCTGGGTGCTGATAGCGGTGCTTATGCAGCTTCAACACCTAAGGGTGCTATAGAGTTCTCAACTGCGAAGCTGAAACTAAAGCACTATACAGTGCTAGTTGCCTCTGCGGTCATGCAAAGAACGAGGCATCGTCCTGTGCTTCGCTTCCAAAGCCTTCTGGTGCTAAGACCGGCCCTGCAAATAGAGCTTTAAGTAAAAAGGTGATTTCAAAATCACCTGAACAGACCGGTACGCGATCTACTCAGGTCTCCGCGTTGGATTGCTTAAGCTCGGTTAACACTGATCTACGAGAGTTTCTAACTAACAATCAGAAGTTAGAACTACTCCAAACTTCTCCCTCTTGTTGTGAACATGTGGGATGTCAGTTGTTGATGGTCCATTCAGTCCATTACCGACTAGGACCAGTGCCCGCCACCCTTCCAAAATGACAGTCAGTTTTTAATCGACTATTGGTGCGAGCTCCTCGAAGCATCACAAATGCTCACTCAACTCCTCATCAACCGAAATAACAATGACACCGAGAGTAATCATAATGAGGAAGAGCATAATGATGATAAGCAACCTAAGACTAAGAAGTCAAAGGAAAGTTCTTCCATTGATGCTGAAGTTCTTAAAGGCATCCAAGCGCAAATCGCATCCCTAGCTCAGAGGGATGAATTGAAGAAGGCAGGCATGACTCGTCCTTACCCACTTGAATGGGATTCAGTTCCATACCCGTCGAAATTTAAGCCACCTATATTACATACGTATGATGGTAAGAGCTTGCCAAACCAGTATATCTATTTCTTCCGGTCTCAGACTGGTAACGTTATAGATAATGATGCTATTATGGCCCGACTGTTCATTGGCACCCTGAAGGGGGTAGCATTTGACTGGTTCTGAAGCCTTCCTCCAGGCTCTGTCTATTCCTGAATTGACTTAGAGACTCGATTCCATTCTCGTTTTTACGAGGATGACACCGAAGTAACCATGGATAAACTCCTCTTCACCATACAGAGGAAAAGAGAATCTGTCCGTGACTACATTGAGCGGTTCAGAAACTTATCTTTGATGTGCCCAGCAGGGATGCAATTGCCTTTGCTCTTGTAGACATGTAGGCATAACTTCCTAGACCAAGTGGAGATTCATATGGGAGCTGTCAAAGCCTATACCTGAAAATAACTGGTTGAACAAGCTGAGATAGCTGAAAAGTCAGCTAAAAAGTTTGAACCATCTGCCCCTAAAGGCAAATGGGGTAATAAAGGGCGCGACGACATGGCACAAGTCTTCCCAAGCCAAAGAGAAAGAGATTATGTCTGTCGAATTGTCAGGAGATGTTCCTCCAAAGACCAACAAGAGCGGCAATAATAATCAGGAGTTTAAGTTTCCTCCGAAATAGTACTCCTTCAAAGACGAGCAGGTGGTTACAATATTCCACCTACTCCAAAAAGGGAATAAATTGAAGCTGCCAGAGGCTCGATGCCCTAATGAAGTGGGACGCACAAACGATCCCAATTATTGTCTTTTTCATAGGATGATACATCATTCTACGAACAAGAGCTTTGTCGTCAAGGACAAAATTCAGGCTTTGGTCGATGCCGGGGTTCTAACTCTAAAGTCAGAATAAAAGAAAGTCACTACAAACATGGTGACCCTCGAGTTCGGCAAAACCCCAAAAGTCACAGTTCCTGAGGGGTCTTTTCCAATCCCTGAAGCACGGTTTGAGATAAATGATCCTTCAGCTAAATATCAAGATATTAAGGGTCTCGTTCCCTTGACATTGAAAATAGGGGAAATCATGTGGATACACAGACCTCGCGCAAGACAAACACTGGGATTCGAAGAAATCCATGTCAAAGGGCAAATCCTGCAACATTATCTCTGTCTTGCCAGATGACGGCAATATGACAACAGCTTCTCTTAGCGATTCTGAAGGAGAAAGGCACGCTTGCACAGCACAGGCTAATGTACCTCAGCCGACGGGTACTCGATCAAGAAATTCATACTTGAAACAGTATGAGAAAATTACTGATGAGACACAACAGCAAACGACGTCAGTACAAGTACCCATTCCAACTTCAGTCCCAACCTCGGGAAAAGAGAAGCAGAAAGAAGTCCGGTTTGACCATGTCCTGAAGAAACCTTCAGGCCCGGGACTTAACGTCCCTTTTCAGTTTGACATACTAGCCCATCTGGCTAATATCCCAGCTCGTATCACCATACACGAGCTGCTTTGCCTTTTGAAAGCGACAAGAGAGGCACTGAGGGATGCACTGGCTAATTCAAAATCATTTCTGACACATGTGCCAGAAATCCCTAGAGATGACACTCAACCCTCGTGTTCTGAATGTCATCATGTACAGTCAAAAGTACCTGCCATTACTTTCACAGCGAGGACATGCTCCTCAAGGATATAACAAACACGATTGACTTTTGTATTATACTATATACATCGGCTCGACGTGCATCAAAAGAGTACAGGTTGATATAGGGTCTGCACTCAGCATTATTCCCAAAAGGCTCATCTACTTCCTTGGCATACCGCTGTATCGGTTGTCTGTAACCACTACTACGATATACGATTTTAACGCAAGGAGTAGTCACCCACTTGGAAAGATTCGACTCTGTTGACAAATCGGAAACCTGAAATCAGAAGTGATGTGCTACGTCATTGACGCTGACATGTCATACAATTTGTTGCTAGGACGACCTTGGATCCATGCTAACTGGATCGTGCCTTCTACTCCGTACCAATGTTTTAAGTACGTGAAAGAAGATGCAACGATATGCTCGCTGAGAAACAAACATATAAGGGGGTGGAAAATTACTTTACTGATGCCCTGCTATATCAGAAAATTGGTAAAGCATCAAAAGAACCGTTGCCTAACAACGACGACAGTGGCAACGAGATAGATTCAGAGTCTGAAGGAGACACATCATCCACTTTGGTCGGTGAACCAATTGTAGCATGTTTCAATAATCCTCAATGTAATAATCCCTCTGAGGATTATGATGAATGGATGATTAATGACAATGTTACCTTTGATTATCCTGCGAGTGTCGAATTGCTTGAATCTGTTGTCAATAGCTCTCTACACATGCCCTTGCATAAACCAAGCATACCAGGTACATCCGTGGAATGTGCGAAAGGGTCCATCTTCGTGGTCCCTCCATCCAAAAAGCGTCAATCACTAATAGTATTCGGTAAAGCCCGACTACGAAGGTCTACGGTCATAGATTCAAGTTCAGACTCAGAACCCCCACAATTTTTCCATTATGCACGATCAGCGCAGCATATGATGAGAAAAATGGAATACAGCCTACAGCGTGGGAGTGGCCTGAATTTCAGAAAAGGACGATGTGGTTTTTTATGTAATTTCGTGTCGAAAGAAAAACCTGCAAATTACTAAGATAAAACACGCATATGTCACACCTCCACTTTCTACATCGCTTCGATCCGAAGACAACAAACCGATCCCATCAAGCTCCACTTCTTCCTCCGAGTGGGAGTCAGATGTTAGTGTGGGAACGATTTTCATGAACCTCTCCGTTAATATGACTTCGAACAATCAATTGGAGCCTGCAGAGGCTATTGATGTTGAACCATGGGCTCAGCAACTGGATTTTCAGTAGGAAAAGTGGTTTGAACAACGCGAACCACCTACTAAAGACAAGGTAATTCAGATTAATTTGGGTAGTCAAGATCACCCTAAACTCATCTCTATAAGTGAGAATCTATCACTTACAGAGAGAGAAGAATTGATAACACTCGTACGAGAGTATATTGATATCTTTGCATGTAATTACGAAGATATGCCTGGACTTGATCCACAAGTAGCCATGCATCGATTGAACATTAAGCCCGACATCAAGCCAGTGAAACAACAGCAACGATGATTTTGCCCCGATATCATGGAGGCTATTGAAGCGAAAGTTCAAAAACTCATCGCATGTGATTTCATACAGGAAGAGCAACACCCGGACTGGGTTGCAAAAATAGTCCCCGTTCTTAAAAAAATTATAAACCTGGGTTTGTATCAATTACCGTGATCTCAACGCCGCCTGTCCTAAAGATGAGTTTCCATTGCCTATCACTGATGTCATGATCGACAATACCTACAGATTCGAGAGAACGTCTTTCATGGACGGCTTTTCAGGGTATAATCAAATCAAGATGTACCCAGGGGTTGAGAAGCATACTTCATTCCGGACACCGTTAGGCGTATATTGCGAAAGACAGTAGAATGCTATGTCGACGACATCGCTGTCAAAAGTCGCCACAAGAATGATCACCTTCATGATCTAAGAACAATATTCGATATAATGTGAGCTCATCAGCTGAAAATGAATCCAACAAAATCCTTCTTGGGGGTTTCAAGTGGCAAGTTCCTAGGATTCATTATTACATCAAAAGGAATTCATCTCGACTCAGACAAGGTCAAAGCTATTCAGAGCATGCATCCACCTAAGAATTTCAAAGAACTTAGGGGTCTGCAAGGTAGATTGGTATATATCAAAAGATTCATCACAAATCTCTCAGGCCGCTGTCAACCATTCACCCGGCTTATAAAAAAGGGTGTCTCTTTTGTATGGGATAAAACCTATCAAGAAGCTTTCGAGGATATCAAGATATACCTCACTAAACCTCCAGTCTTAGTAGCTCCCACATCAGAAAAATCATTCCAACTATATGTGAAAGTTATGGACCATTCTCTTGGTGCTCTGCTTGCTCAAAAGAACAATGAAAGCTATGAACAGGCCATTTATTATCTGAGCAGGACTCTGATAGGGGCTGAAACTCACTATAATCCGATCGAGAAGGAATTCTTAGCTCTTGTCTTTGCTATTCAAAAGACGCGACATTACTTGGTTGGCCAAACCATACACGTCATTTTTAGAGTTAATCCTTTGCGTCTCCTCATGACGAAAGCAGGATCACTGAATTTAAGATTAGCTAAGTGGGCCATCCTTTTGTCTCAGTATGACATGCTCTTTGTTCCTCAGAAGGCAATTAAAGGCCAAGCACTTACAGACTTCTGATTGTGAGAATGAAAGTGAAAAGAATTACCATCTAGCTTTGGACTAACGGGTCGTGTCCACGAGGAGAAATGCGATGAAAGCTTTTCGATGTTTTTATTTAGAAAGCAATGAATGGTGTTTATTTTTTAGTTGAAAGAGAATGGAGAGAAGGAAAGTGATTTAAAGAAAAATTTAAAATTTGAAAAAGGCTTTGGAGAAGGTGATCTTCTAGAAAATGATTTGAGAGTGATGTTTAAATTATGAAAAAGGATCCAACTCACTAATTTTCTACTCAACTATGTACTTATCTCAAGAATATTTGGGTGTATCACTTTTATCATAACCAAAAACCTTTAATTCTTTTTAATGTCCAAGTAAAACAAATAAGATGTTTTTAGTTAAAATCTTAAGCCCTTTCTTAACACATCATTAAAAAGAGAATATTAAACCATCAAGCGCGAAGAAGCAAGTATGGAATAAAAACTGTTTAAAAAGATTTGTGCTTTGAAAGTCCAAGTTTTAAATAAAGACATCCTCATGTACTTTCAAGAATGAAGTTTAACTCAGGTATTTTCTGATTCAAAAGAGTTGCTTTCATAAAAATCAATCACGAGAGAGGAGGTATAAGAGATTAATTAGTGAGCCCAGAAGATGATTTAGCTACTCATGATGAAAGGAAAACAAACACGAGAATGAAAATCAAACATAAACAAACTAAATTTGAGTCGAGTTGAATAAGCGAGTTGAAGCTCCTTTGATTGTCACTTCAAAGATGAATTACACACTCAATTCCACTCTTCTCTCTTTGCTGGTCTAAACTGAAAAATAAAGAGGAGATACAACTTCTCCGAACTATCTAACAATACTCCTAAAACCCTAAAAAATGAACAAGAATTCTAATCCTAATCTTCACGCCCTTTTCAGTACAAAACCCTGCCTTTTATAGGTAAAAACCCAGAGGGAAAGGAGTGAGGAGATAAGGAGAGCAAACGTTCCCCTTATCTCCACCAAACGGTCGCGGATCCGCGGCTTTGGCCGGGGATCCGCGGCCAGAATATGGCCAAATGGCCACATCCTGGTGGCGATTTAGTTGGTGTATGATTTTATCCCCTTTGGTCTGGCTGGATTTGTTGTTTTCTCTGATTCTGATCTAATCTCTAATGATTCTCAAGCTAACCGATTTGGATTCTGATAGAACCAAATTAACCGGTTTCCAACCTCGCTGATTTACCATAATCTGTCCTGATTTTTCTAATTTCAAATTAATTCTGAATTAAATTAGAATTTGATGGACTTTTGGGCTCGTTTCTCTTCCCTTTCTTTTAGCAAAGGACCTGCATTTTATAAAGAAAAATAAGACTTTATTACTAGGATTTATTAGATAATAAACATGGCAATATGACAATATATATGCAATATATGTGATTGATCACATCCACACTTATCTTTTGCTCGCCCTCGAGCAAAACATCAAAACTAATCCTAATCAATTATTAGACCACTTTCGCAGGTCACTCGATTGCACTGAGCATGTGCAATAAGCCGTTAAACCTTTGGGTTACCTCTAGAGGACGAGTTTTATCTCGTGAGGGTTTTCAGAGGATTGCACCCACAAAATCCATAAAGAAAGAGAAAAAATGTTAGCGTTTTCGAAAAGCATTTTGAAAAGAGAGAAAATATTTGAAATATATTTTTAAGAGTTCAAGTAATCTATAAGTTATAGGAATATCGAATTTTTTCATTCCTAAACTTAGTTTCTATTCAAAAATATATCATCAATCAAAGTAAGGAAGTCAAATTGTATTTCTCATCTAGTCTATTACTTTACCTTGAGTCATATGCACCTTCGTGACCGTGAAGTTTGACTAAGGGTTCTTTAACTCTAACTCTTATGCCTTATTTATATATATATATATTTTATTTTTGGTGGTATTATTCCTTAGCTCTATTAGGCTTTCTAATCTGCCCACGTAACGAGCCTTTAATTGGTGACTCCCACATCAGGGCACTGGGTGAGACAACACCCTAAGGACTTAAGGACTCGAGCAAATAAGGCCACAAAACTAAGAATTTTATTATATGAACCGCTTTTAGACGTGAATACTTTTGCTTTATGAGGCACAAATACCAAGCTTAACGAGAGAATTTTTTATAGATATATATATTTCTTTTTTCTATTTTTTTCAAACTTATCTAATAATCTTTTGTATAAATACCAAGGCTTGCTTATGCCAAGGTGATTGGCGAAAAAGGAGTGTGAAGTATTTGCACAGATATCATGTAAAAGAGGGAAGGTTTAGAGTCAACCTTAGTGCTTGATCACTCCACAAATGTATTTCAAATGAATAATGTATCCTTTCCAATCTCCGTTATAGCATGGGCTATACCGAGTCGATTCTCAGGGAGAGCTTGCGTTGGAAGCGTTACGGTTCGTAGTGAAGAAAGAAAACGAAGATTCTTCTTTGTCTTAAAAGAATGAATAAAACATGGAAAAAGAAATGAAAGAATCGGTGGATATGTTCATGATGGAAAATGAAAAGAAATCAAAACAAGATTGGCTTTTGGATTAACACTAAAAAGAAAAGAAAACTTGTAAAAGATTTGAAGATGGAGAAAACCATGACTAGATAACCTTACTACCTTACTAAAAACTTACTAAACTCCGTGATGGTGAATGCGTGCCTCATGTTGATTCATCGGCAAAGATTTATCTTGCGTGTTGGTCTAATTACTTTCCCACTTGAATGACGGGTGATCACTCTTGGACTTGTCTTGTAGACGCATAGATGTCATTGGCCTACAAGATAGACTTTCAATAATGGAATCAAAAGAGCGACACTCAAGGGATGCTAAGGAAGAAGATACAACATTCATTAATTGAAGTAAAGAAGTTGTACAACAAATAGCATATGTTTGGTGATCCATCTCCATGTTCCATCAAGACACTTGTTCTAAAGACAAGGCTCTAAATGAGGCACACATGAATCATATGGAGAATTACAACAAGAGCTTGCCAAAAATGAAAGAAACCCATCGGAGAAGAAAAAGACCATACAACTTGCAAGATTAAAGATAGCAATCACCCATGAGTTAGTAGTTAGCAAGGTTACTGGTTAGCTAGTCATGTTAGAAAGAGTTAGCTACTAGCCATTACAAGAAAAGAAAAGCAAAGCATGAATAAAAGTGCAAGGAAATTAAAGCTAGAATTAAAGAAAGCAAGTAATACTAGAAAATGCAATAGAGGAGAAAAGAGAATGGATTAATCCTTACTTCACAAGTTGTCACCCCTTGGTTTACACAAACTTTCTCTCTCTTACAATCTCTCTCTTATGCAGAATTTCTAGGGAGGAAGAAGAAGACCTAGAGCACTAAAATCCTAAAGAAAAACCTAAGAAAATACAAAGCTCTATCCTCTAATCTCTCCTCCCTTATTTTCGCTGGTCCTGGGGCTGTATTTATAGGCCTCAGAGAGAAGGCTCCAGAAGACGAGACAGCTGGCAGAATCTGGCGCCCAACGGCCCTAGATCTGCCGCGGACGTGCGGCAAAGCGCGGCAGTTTCAAGGCCGTTGGGTACCAGAATTCTGTTGCGAGTTTGTTACGAAGTTATTAGCCACGTGGACCTTCTGGAAGAGTGAGCTGGCGCGTAGAATTCTCCAGATCCTGGGCTCAAACTTGGGCTCTCTTTTGGGCTTTGATTTAATCTCCTTTAATTCTTGATAATTAAAGAGATTTTGGGCCTTTTCTCATTTCAGATGTGGACCTGCAAAAATAGAGAGAAGAAGATTAAAATGACATTTTTATTTACAATATGCATGGTATAAATGTGGTAAAATATGCAAAATTGAATATCAATCACACCCCCACACTTATTCTTTTGCTCGTCCCGAGCAAAACAAAGAAAAGAAAAACTATACTACCAATTTTATTACACCACTTTCGCAGGTGATGCGATTGCACTGAGCACGTGCAACAAGCCGTTAAACCTCTAGGTTACCCTAGAGGAGGAGTGTTGTCTCCTGAGGGTTTTCAGCGGATTACACCCACAAAATCCATAAAGAAAGAAAATAAATGTTAGTGTTTTGAAAATTCATTTTGAAAGATTGACAAGTTTTCGAATTATTTTTGCTAAAATATAAGTGATCTAAGGTCATAAGTCCACCTATAATTATTCTCCCTTAAACTTAGTCTCCATGCAGGATCTTGTCTTCAATTAAGGTAAGAATTCGAAATTGGATTGAATACTTTATCTTTTATAAAACCTAGATAATATGCACATTGTGATAGTGAAAATTTCTGGGATTTCAACTCTAACCATAAAGCCATTTTTATATATATATATATATATATATATATATATATATATATATATATATATATATATATATATATATTTCTTCCCTTAGTTTAGGCTTTCTAGTTCACCCATGTAACGAGCCTATAACCGATGACTCCCAAACCAGTAGGTCTTAGGGCACCAGATGAGAAAACATCCCTCGGGTTTAAGGACTCGAGTGAAAAAGGCCACAAAACTAAGGGGGATTATTCTTTTAATCACCGTTAGGCGTGAATAACCATGCTTCTTGAGGCACAATTATCCAGCTTAATAAGTGATGTTTTATTTATATATTTTTCTTTTTTTTTCTTTTTTGTTTTTTTATATTTTTATGGCCTTTTTGGTCTTTGTTTCCATCCCAAAAATGTGTAAGTGTGAAGTGCATACTATCTAAGGCAAAAAATTCAAGATAAAAATATCTCCCCAATTTTTCTTACTTAGCCTATAATTTTAAACAATATCCATTATTTCAACTAGGTTTAAGATGTCATAATTAAGGCTTTCTTAATTTCTAAGATCATCTTAATTTTCTTAAAAATAGATGAAAACTTGGTCTCTTATTTCAAAAAGTTTTTTAAAGAAAGAGAAAATTCCTATACAAAAGGGAAGATTTCTAAAAGAAGTGAAGATTTCTAAAAGAAGTGTAAAAGAAAGAAAATCTAAAAACTCTAAGTTAGTAAACCCTCCCCCACACTTATCTCATGCATTGTCCTTAATGCATCGTGATATATGTATGCATGAAACAAATAGAGAGGGAAGGAAAAAAAATTACCTCAAGGTGGTGGTTCCGGTGGTGGTCTGATTGGTCCATGAAATGTGACCCAATCAGTCTTGCGTGGAGTCCGGAGGAACCCACCAGAAATATCGTGAATATAACCCATTAAAAGATAAATCCATGAAGGATTTTTATTAAGTATTTAACCCCATCTAATTTTCATATTCCACAACTAATTTTGGAGTCAAATTTGTCAACCACCTCGTTCCAGAATGGTGTATGAAATGATAGAACGGTTGACTTGGACTCAGGAAGGACAGGAACTAATACCGACTCGGAAGGTGACTTAAGTCAAGTAAAGGTTCAGGAGACGAAATGAGTTCAGGAATTGGGTCCAAGTCAAGAAGTTGAAACTCTAGGCCACATGTATTTTCCAACAATGGAATGTGACCTAATATGGGTGATATCTCTTTACTTCCAATATGAAGGAATTCTAGCTCATCGCCATACAATTCTTCAAAACTAAGGTCAACATCCGGAAATGTACAATCAGTTAACTGACCCCGAGTTGACTTATCCAGACACATGATCTTGTCAGCGAATACTTCAGAAGTAAAGAGATTGTGAGAATCTAGGTCACATTCTCATTGAGTTCAGTATCAAAAAATGAAAAACTTGCCAATTTGTCAATAGTATCTTCAGAAGTGTATAATTGGTCAAGTTCAATATGATCCTCAAAGATGGGTGATTCAACTTCATTTTGAATTGGGGCAGGATCCAATGTCGACTCCGGGAAAAGATTGAAGTCAGGTAAAGATACCGGAGTCATTATTGAATCAGGAAGAAGAATTGAATCACTAAGTTGGGGTTCAAGATCATATTCATTGTCAAGTTCTATTTCAGGAAAAGGAAAACTTGCCAAAATGTCAATGGGATTTGAAGTTTGGACAAGTTCAGATGAGCGTGCTGAAATAGAATCTTGATTTCCAAAACTACAAGACTCATCGGCTTTAACAGAGTGGCTAGTGACACCAGATCTGGTCAAACGGTGAAAACGTAGAGATTCGACCATCATATCTATGTCACGATTTCTAGCATTTTGAGCATGAGTCATGGCTTCAAGCATCTTTCCATAATTGATGAATTCATTGTTTTGATGAAAAGATGAAGTGTTGTCTTGGAAGTGATATTAAAATTGTGAGTCCATCAGATTTTGGGATTTGTGTTTGGACTCACGCATACTCATTTCCAAAATTGATGGTGCTTTATTTTAGATTGGTGGAATTGAGTATGTATCTTGAAAATATTGTGGACTGGGTGGAGAAGGAGGACAAGGTGGTTGGAAATTATACTCGGGGTAAGTGAATCCCCACTGACTCGGTGAAGAGTTGAAATTATTATGGAAATTATAGTTATTAGATGGGGGGTATGGGTCATATTGATTCGGATAAGACCAATCCGGCACACTAGGTTGGTCAAAGTTATGGTATGCCGGGTTAGTAATATCCGAAAATGAAGTCGGTGTGTAATATGAATTATTATTAAAGTTGGAAAAATTGTTATTATAAGCCATATCACACAATGAAATACAAACAAAAAAAAGAAACAAACAAATAAACAAAAAAGAAAAAAATTTCTAACCTAAGTTAGGGTAGACCTATGACCTAGACGACTCCTAACTGATTAGACCGTCCACGGGAGGTTTAGTGTAGACTTTGACCACAAGCTAATCAGCCAGGTCAGGGCAAGGTTGTTGGGAGGTTTTCCGTCAGAGACGTTCCTTAATTAAATAACCACCAACCTTCGGGCTTTCGGCCCTCAATCCCTTTCCTAGACACTGATTTTGCAAGAGTCAAATTCCAACACTTTTCCCCTTAGGATAATCTCCTAAGTGAGTCCGAGATGTCCCTAGGGCAAACGTCTATTTTTTTTAAATTAGGCTTAGGTTAGTGAGTGCTGGAATGGTGGTTTTTGGGCTAAGGAAAGGGTAATGAAATCCCCCACCTTATCTTATTTATGGGTTAGTGCCCTTAAAATTGGATTGTGCAAGTGTACAAGATATATAACTAGGATTCACTCAAAGTATGAAAATCTATCAAGAGATGATTCCTAGTCTACATGCAATGCAAAACGTACCTTGCTCCAGCACTCTTCAACAGTAAAGTAAAAGAATTGAAAAGACACGTGCCTAGAAATGCAAATGTCTAATCAATTTTTAACGTTTCAACCACTTTTTACTGTTGATTATTATTAACAGGAGTATGGTGAAGCATACAAGAATTTAAGTATTGCAGCAGATGTATTTTACAGAGCAAGCAACCTTGCAGAAATTTGGTCAGAAGTCCACTCTTCCTTGCCGCAGATCCGCGGCTTTGGCCGTGGAATCGCGGCAATTCAGAGAGCTACTGGTCTCTGCTTTCAAGAGCAGAGGCCCAGAGCCACTTATATGACACTGCAATGCAAATTTTCCTGTTTCTTCACCTGTAACCTGCAACAGAGAAGAAAGTTCGTTTAGTTCTTCACTTTTAAATCAAAAACCGTTGCTCTTCCCGACAACGGCGCCAAAAATTTTGATTAGGAAAAAGGAGTGTGAAGTATTTGCACAGATATTATGTAAAAGAGGGAAGGTTTAGAGTCAACCTTAGTGCTTGATCACTCCACAAATGTATTTCAAATGATTAATGTATCCTTTCCAATCTCCGTTATAGCATGGGCTATACCGAGTCGATTCTCAGGGAGAGCTTGCGATGGAAGCGTTACGGTTCGTAGTGAAGAAAGAAAACGAAGATTCTTCTTTGTCTTAAAAGAATGAATAAAACATGAAAAAAGAAATGAAAGAATCGGTGGATATGTTCATGATGGAAAATGAAAAGAAATCAAAACAAGATTGGCTTTTGGATTAACACTAAAAAGAAAAGAAAACTTGTAAAAGATTTGAAGATGGAGAAAACCATGACTAGCTAACCTTACTACCTTGCTAAAAACTTACTAAACTCCGTGATGGTGAATGCGTGCCTCATGTTGATTCATCGGCAAAGATTTGTCTTGCGTGTTGGTCTAATTACTTTCCGACTTGAATGACGGGTGATCACTCTTGGACTTGTCTTGTAGACGCATAGATGTCATTGGCCTACAAGATAGACTTTCAATAATGGAATCAAAAGAGCGACACTCAAGGGATGCTAAGGAAGAAGATACAACATTCATTAATTGAAGTAAAGAAGTTGTACAACAAATAGCATATGTTTGGTGATCCATCTCCATGTTCCATCAAGGCACTTGTTCTAAAGACAAGGCTCTAAATGAGGCACACATGAATCATATGGAGAATTACAACAAGAGCTTGCCAAAAATGAAAGAAACCCATCGGAGAAGAAAAAGACCATACAACTTGCAAGATTAAAGATAGCAATCACCCATGAGTTAGTAGTTAGCAAGGTTAGTGGTTAGCTAGTCATGTTAGAAAGAGTTAGCTACTAGCCATTACAAGAAAAGAAAAACAAAGCATGAATAAAAGTGCAAGGAAATTAAAGCTAGAATTAAAGAAAGCAAGTAATACTAGAAAATGCAATAGAGGAGAAAAGAGAATGGATTAATCCTTGCTTCACAAATTGTCACCCCTTGGTTTACACAAGCTTTCTTTCTCTTACAATCTCTCTCTTATGCAGAATTTCTAGGGAGGAAGAAGAAGACCTAGAGCACTAAAATCCTAAAGAAAAACCTAAGAAAATACAAAGCTCTATCCTCTAATCTCTCCTCCCTTATTTTCGCTGGTCCTGGGGCTGTATTTATAGGCCTCAGAGAGAAGGCTCCAGAAGACGAGACAGCTGGCAGAATCTGGCGCCCAACGGCCCTAGATCTGCCGTGGACGCGCGGCAAAGCGCGGCAGTTTCAAGGCCGTTGGGTACCAGAATTCTGTTGCGAGTTTGTTACGAAGTTGTTAGCCACGTGGACCTTCTAGAAGAGTGAGCTGGCGCGTAGAATTCTCCAGATCCTGGGCTCAAACTTGGGCTCTCTTTTGGGCTTTGATTTAATCTCCTTTAATTCTTGATAATTAAAGAGATTTTGGGCCTTTTCCCATTTCAGATGTGGACCTGCAAAAATAGAGAGAAGAAGATTAAAAATGACATTTTTATTTACAATATGCATGGTATAGATGTGGTAAAATATGCAAAATTGAATATCAATCACAAGGCACCTAACTAATCAATAATTAGAATTGTTTATTTTTCATAGATATACATACATACATATATATATATATATATATATATATATATATATATATATATATATATATATATATATATATATATATATATTTAAGGCATAAGAATCTTTGTTTTTGAACCCTAAGTGTGTAAGTGTATAAAGTGTGCATATTTCATCAAGGCAAAGATCAGGACTAAATTATTTCGACAAATTATCTTCCTAGCCCTAAAAATCAAACAAATAATCTTATTTTGACTAAGTATAAAAAATTTTAATTTTGATTTTCCTATTCCTTAAAATTGACTTAATTTCTTACAAAAAAATATGTCAAAATATTATTTCTATTTTCAAAAAGTTTTTAAAAGCAAAGAAAATGTTAAAAAAAATTTTTAATAAAAAGAAAAACCTAAGTTATGTTAGAACCATCCCCCACACCTATCTCATGTATTGTTCTCAATGTATGAATTAATGTATAGATGCATGAAAAAGAAGAAAGAGAAGGAAAATATTACCTTAAGGTGGTGGTTCCGGTGGTGGTCTGATTGGTCCACGAAATGCGGCCCAATCTAATTTGCGTGGAGTTCGAAGGAACCTGCCAGAAATCTCTCTAATATAACCTACTAAAATTATGTACACATGAATGATTTTTATTAAATATTTTACCCCATCTAATTTTCAAATTTCATAATTAATTTCGGAGTCAATTTTATCAACACCCTTGTCCCAAAATGAGTGTGAAAAGATGGAATGATTGACTTGGACTTAGGAAGTACGAGAACTAATCCCGACTCATGAAAGTAACTTAAGTCAAGTAAAGTCGAGATTGGTTCAGGAAGTGGGTCCAAATTAAGAAGTTGAAACTCAAGTCTACATTCATTTTCCAACAACGGAATGTGACTTAACATTGGTGATTCAAGTTCAAGAATGACAGGTATGGGAATCAAAATATACTCTAAAATATTACTCATGTTGGGTAACAAAACAGGAGTCAATATTGATTCAGGAATTTGAACTGGATCACAAATTTGAGAATCTAGATCACATTTCTCATTGAATTCAATTTCATAAAAATGAGAACTCGACAATTTGCCAATGAGACTTTCAAAAGTATGAAATTTATCAAGTTTAATATGATGATCATCAAAGATGGGCGATTCAATTTCATGATGAATTTGCAGAGGATCCAGTGTTGACTCGGAAAAAAGATTGAAATCAGGTGAAGACACCAGAGTCGTAATTGAATCAGGAAGTAGAATTGAATCACCAAGTTGGGGTTCAGGATCATATTCATTCTCAAGTTCAATTTCAGGAAAGGGATAACTTGCCAAACTGTCAATGTCATTTTTAAAATTTGGAGTTTGGGCAAGTTCAAATGGTTGTGCTGAAATGGTATCTTGTATTTCAAAACAACATGATTCTTCGGCTCCAGTAGAATGGTTAGAGACATCAGAAATGATCAAACAGTGAGAATGGAGAGTTTGGACCATCATATCTATGTCATGACTACAAGCGATTTGAGCCTGAGTCATTACTTCAAGCATCTTTTCATAGTTGATTGGTTCATCATTTTTTTTGCGATTGGACTTGAAAAGATGAAGTTTTGTTTTGAAATTTTTGGTGAAATTGTGTGTCCGTCAGATTTTGTGATTGTTGCTTGACTCACGCACACTCATTTTCAAGATTGATGGTTTTCTATTTTGAACTGGTGGAACTGTGTATGAATCTTGGAAATATTGTGGACAAGGTGGAGAAGGAGGACAAGTTGGTTGAAAATTAGACTTGGGGGAGGTGAATCCCCATTGACTCTGTGAAGAGTTGAAATTATTTTGAAAATTATGGTCATAAAATTAGGGGCATGGGTTATATTTATTCGGATAAGACCAATCCGGCACACTAGGTTGGTTAAAGTTATGATATGCTGGGTTGGTAATATCTGCAAAGAGGTCCTCATATGACCTGTTTTATTACAATTAAAACATTTAAATTTACCTTGCTTTAAGAATCTTCTGAATTTTCTTGAAAACATTGCCATCTCCTCTTCATCGTCATCTGAATTGTCCGTGTCTGAGGATGCATGGAAGGTAAGTTCTTTCTTCTTTGAGAGAGATTGTTGTTTATCCTTCTTTCATTCTTCGAGTTGCACTTTATATGCCATTAGATTACCAATAAGGTTTTCTAATGACATTGTTGAAAGATCACTTACTTCTTCGATTGCGGTTGTCTTCTTCTCCCAATCTGATGTGAGTGCACGAAGGATCTCGCGAACTTTTTCTACTTGGGTGTATTCCTTTCCAAGGGATGCTAAGGAATTGGTAATGTCGGTGAATCTTGGAACCATTTCTGAGATGGTTTCATTCTCCTTCATTTTAAATAGTTCAAACCTGTGGACAAGAACAGAAATCTTAGATTCTTTAACCTTATTTGTGCCTTCATGTGTTACCTAAAGAGTGTGCCATATTTGATTTGCAGAAGTGGCTGTTGACACACGGTTGAATTCTTTTTTGGCTAAGGCACATAATAAAGCATTCAACGCTTTGGCGTCAAGGTTCGCATTCTTCTTTCGATCATCACTCCAAGCGTTGTAGTGGGTAGTCGGTTTGGTGTACGGTGCTTCTACAATGTTCTAAAGTTCATAGTTGAACGATTGCAAGTAGATCTTCATTCTACACTTCCAATAGTTGTAGTTGGATCCGTCAAATAGCGGTGGACGTTGTGTAGAATGTCCTTCTTTTAATTGTGATGAAGGGAACTCCGTTGCCATCCTTGTAGATTGTTGACTAGGTATGCAGGGCTCTGATACCAAATTTTGACCCGCTCTGATACCAAATGTTGGTCACGAGATGATGCCAATTGTGGATCTAAAATATACGAGTCAACACTCACAAGAATATTAGTATAAAGAAATAAATGTACTTGCACATAAAGAAAACAAATCACAGAAAAGATAACAATCGCAAACACGAGTGATTTATTCTGGTTCGGTCCTTGTGACCTACATCCAGTCCCCAAGCCTCCCGCTTGAGATTTTCCTTTATCCTTGACTTTGTACACCCAAAATCAACACCTTGCACACCACTTGACAAATCTCCTTTGCCAAATGTGTACAACTCTTCTTACAAACTAAGAAGACACAACACCTTGTACAACCTCTCTTCTAAACCAAGAAGACGCTCTTGTACAATGATTCCTTTGAGTGATTACAACCTTTCCTATAAGCCTTGATTCAGTATGTGATCGTGGACAAGGGCTATTATAGGTGAACTTTCAGAGATCTTCACAAAAGAGTAGGAATTGGTGAAGAACTGGAAGGGAACAGTTTTCAGATAACCAGAATATTTTTCAGAGTTTTGGTCAGAAAACTATATATTTGAATTGGTATTTTAGTCTAAGATAACAACCCTATTTATAACTGAACTCTAGGGTTAGTTAGGGTAGTTATTAGGACCATTTTGAATGTTTAAACGTTGGATAACGTTGAAGGAAATACCAGAAAATAGAAACTGTCCAACAGTCAGAAACTGCCATTAGTCGACTTGAGATATGGGTCAGTCGACTAGGGTAGACAAATTTCTCAAGGGTAGTCGACTATAGAAAAGACCAAGTTGACTAGGTCAAGTTTGAATCAATAGACAAGTTTCTGGAAACTGAACCAAGTCGACCACAACTATATTATAAGTTGACTAGGCCAGGTATTAGTCGACTAGGTATCCTGTTAAGTCGACTAGATATGACAAACAGAGAGTTAGAAACTTTCAGGACAAAAGGCTAGTCGACTAGGGAAATTGATAAGTCGACTATACTCTTTATAAGTCGACTATAATAGGCTATAAGTCGACTAAGATATTATGATATGTGTGTGTGAGTCAAGGCTTTTAACATGCTATCAACAATTACAATACATATCATTATCAACTCTTTTTGGGAAGTCTTGATCATGAAGAACTCTTGAATAGGCTTGTGATAGAGCTCCAAATGATATAACTTCACAAATGTCTCATCAAAAGCAAGTTCCAACATTCTCCCCCTTTTTGATGAAGACACTTTGTGTGCACAAATGTTCCCCCTACAGAAAATAAGTTATCTGTTCTCCCCTTGCAGAAAATGGGTTATAACAGATATAGAAATACTTGTGTTCTCGCCCTGCAACAAATATTTCATAACATATATATATGATAGATATTTGAAGTAATGTCCTTATCAAACTTCTTATATGGTACCTGAAAGATAAACATTAGATGGTACCAATTATAAGAGCAAAGCATTAACCTTTAGGAGACCAAACCCAATTTGGTTTCCATCTGTTAGTATACACATAATTGCATGAATTACATATATCATGTATGTATGATGCAATATAAGTATTTTTTTCAAAAATGCTTAAGTTTTTAGGAATCCATATAAACTTATTCTTAATTCTTTTTGAAACAATATCAGACTTTCTTTTCACAAAAGAATTATATGGATTACTAACATATGAAGATTTTCAAAAAATCCAATACCATAATGATTATGTGACATCTTTTGATATGATAGCAAATCATTCAACTTTTCTTTTCCTTGATTAAATTTAGTCACATTTTTCAAAATCTCTTCATATTTCATTTTAAAAACTGACATGTCTTTATCTAACAAAGAAATTCTTTCATTTAAAGATACAGTTTCCTTTTTAAGCAAAATATTTTCTTTTATAAAATTCTCATTATCCTTTTTCAATGATGATATCACTATTTCAAAATCATCTTTTTGAGAATTTATAGAAGAAAACTTGAGAGACATAACATGAATTTTCTTTGAAAAGTTTTTCATTATCCTTTAATAAAACTTTATTCTTCATTTTTTCATTCTTTAGATCATTGAATAATTCATGAAATGCATCTAAAAGTTCAGTATATTGTACCTCATCTTCTTCTAGCGCCATGTAACAGATGTTGGCATGTTCAGTGGTTTCATCTTCATCAGAGGAAGAGGAATCACTGTTTTCCAATGATGCTTGGTAGTCTTTCTTCTTTCTAAACTTTTTGCTCTTGAATTTACCTTTGTTTTTGAGCAATGGGCAATCCTTTCTCATATGACCTGTTTTATTACAATTAAAACATTTAAATTTACCTTACTTTAAGAATCTTCTGAATTTTCTTGAAAGCATTGCCATCTCCTCTTCATTGTCATCTGAATTGTCCGTGTCTGAGGATGCATGGAAGGCAAGTTCTTTCTTTTTTGAGAGAGATTGTTGTTCATCCTTCTTTCTTTCTTCGAGTTGCACTTCATATGTCATTAGATTACCAATAAGGTTTTCTAACGACATTGTTGAAAGATCATTTGCTTCTTCGATTGCGGTTGTCTTCTTCTCCCAATCTGATGTGAGTGCACGAAGGATCTTGTGAACTTTTTCTACTTGGGTGTATTCCTTTCCAAGGGATGCTAAGAAATTGGTAATATCAGTGAATCTTGTAACCATTTCTGAGATGGTTTCATTCTCCTTCATTTTGAATAGTTCAAACCTGTGGACAAGAACAGAAATCTTAGATTCTTTAACCTTATTTGTGCCTTCATGTGTTACCTGAAGAGTGTGCCATATTTGATTTGCAGAAGTGGCTGTTGACACACGGTTGAATTCTTCTTTGGTTAAGGCACAGAATAAAGCATTCATCGCTTTGGTGTCAAGGTTCGCATTCTTCTTTTGATCATCACTCCAAGCGTTGTAGTGGGTAGTCTGTTTGGTGTACGGTGCTTCTACAATATTCCAAAGTTCGTAGTTGAGCGATTGCAAGTAGATCTTCATTCTACACTTCCAATAGTTGTAGTTGGATCCGTCAAATAGCGGTGGACGTTGTGTAGAATGTCCTTATTTGAATTGTGACGAAGGGAACTCCGTTCCCATCCTTGTAGATTGTTGACTAGGTATGCAGGGCTCTGATACCAAATGTTGAACCCGCTCTGATACCAAATGTTGGTCCCGAGATGATGCCAATTGTGGATCTAAAATATACGAGTCAACACTCACAAGAATATTAGTATAAAGAAATAAATGTACTTGCACATAAAGAAAACAAATCACAGAAAAGATAACAATCTCAAACACGAGTGATTTATCCTAGTTCGGTCCTTGTGACCTACATTCAGTCCCCAAGCCTCCCGCTTGAGATTTTCCTTTATCCTTGACTTTGTACACCCAAAATCAACACCTTGCACACCACTTGACAAATCTCCGTTGCCAAATGTGTACAACTCTTCTTACAAACCAAGAAGATACAACACCTTGTACAACCTCTATTCTACACCAAGAAGACGCTCTTGTACAATTATTCCTTTGAGTGATTACAACCTTTCCTATAAGCCTTGATTCAGTATGTGATCGTGAACAAGGGCTATTATAGGTGAACTTTCAGAGATCTTCACAAAAGAGTAGGAATTGGTGAAGAACTGGAAGTGGGAACAGTTTTCAGATAACCAGAATATTTTTCAGAGTTTTGGTCAGAAAACTACATATTTGAATTGGTATTTTAGTCTAAGATAACAACCCTATTTATAGCTGAACTCTAGGGTTAGTTAGGATAGTTATTAGGACCATTTTGAATGTTTAAACGTTGGATAACGTTGAAGGAAATATCAGAAAACAGAGACTGTCCAACAGTCAGAAACTGCCATTAGCCGACTTGAGATATGGGTTAGACGACTAGGGTAGGCAAATTTCTCAAGGTTAGTCGACTATAGAAAAGACCAAGTCAACTAGGTCAAGTTTGAATCAATAGACAAGTTTCTGGAAACTGAACCAAGTCGACCACAACTATATTATAAGTCGACTAGGCCAGATATTAATCGACTAGGTATCCTGTTAAGTCGACTAGAAGTGACAAACAGAGAGTAGAGATCTTTCAGGACAAAAAGGCTAGTCGACTAGGGAAATTGATAACCGACTATACTCTTTATAAGTTGACTATAATAGGCTATAAGTCGACTAAGATACTATGATATATGTGTGTGAGTCAAGGCTTTTAACATGCTATCAACAATTACAATACATATCATTATCAACTCTCTTTGGGAAGTCTTGATCATGAAGAACTCTTGAATAGGCTTGTGATAGAGCTCCAAATGATATAGCTTCACAAATGTCTCATCAAAAGCAAGTTCCAACAGGGTGTAATATGGATTACAATTAAAATTGAAAAAATTGTAGTTATAAGCCATATCACACAAGAAATGTCAAACACAAATAAAGAAAAACAAACAAATAAGCAAACAAATAAAAAGAAAAAAAAATCTAACCTAAGTTAGGGTAAATCTTAGACCTAGACGACTCCTAACTTGTTCGACTGTCCACGGGGGGTATATTGCTCAATCTGACCACAAGTTAATCGGCCAGGTAGGGGCAAGATTGGTGAGAGGTATCCGCGCAAAAGCGACGGGCGTAATTAAGCCAAACCACTAGCTTTCGGGGTTTCGCCCCTCAATCCCCAACCTTAGACACCGATTTGCTAAGAGTCAAATTCAAATCAACTTTCCCTTTAGGTCAGTCTCCTATTTGAGTCCGAGATGTCCCTAGGGCCAACGTCTACTCACTTTTAGTTAGGCTTAGGTTAGTGAGTGAGAAAATTATTTGTGGGCTAAGAGAGGGTAATGACTTCTACAACTTATCTTTTTCATAGGACAAGCCCTTAAATCAATTTAGTGCAGTGTACAAGTATATAGAAAAAAGTAACACTCAAGCAATATTTCATACAAGAATGAACCTAACACTAAATGCTATGCACATGTACCTTGGCTCCAGCACTCTTCAACAATAAATAGAAAATGTAATGAAATAGACACGTGCCTAAATGCAAAGTCTAAATCATTTTTAGTAGTTACAATCAACTTTTTACTGTTGTATTAGAAATGTATATACAGTGAGTCAAACAAGGAAATAAATGCTACAGAGATTAAACTATGCAATTCAGCCAACCTACAGAAAATACATGTTAGTAGTTCACTCAGATTGCCACAGGAATGTAGCAAATCTGAGGGATTCTGGGCTCTGCTTTATTGATCAGAGTTCAGGGCCACTTATTGTCCACTGCAGCAAAAATTTTTTATTAAATTTGTACACCAAAAATAAAGAAAAAAGTTAACCAAAAATATAAATATAAAAACAGAATAATTTACTGTCCCTCTGTGGCAACGGCGCCAAAAATTGACCGTGAGAATGAAAGTGATAAGAATTACCATATAGCTTTGGGCAAACGGGTCGTGTCCACAAGGAGGAATGCGATGAAAGTTTTTCGGTGTTTTTGTTCAGAAAGTAAAGAATAGTGTTTATTTTTTAGTTGAAAAGAGAATGAAGAGAAGGAAAGTGATTTAAAGAAAAATTTAAAATTTGGAAAAGGCTTTGGAGAAGGTGATCATTTAGAAAATGATTTGATAGTGATGTGATTTAAATTATGAAAAAGGATCTGGGCTCACTAATTTTCTTCTCAACTACGAACTTATCTCAAGAACATTTGGGTGAATCACTTTTATCATAGCCAAAAACCTTTAGTTCCTTTTAATGTCCAAGTAAAACAAATAAGATGATTTTGGTTTAAATCTTAAGCCCTTTCTTAACACATCATTAAAAAGAGAATATTAAACCATCAAGCGCGAAGAAGCAAGTATGGAATAAAAACTATTTAAAAAGATTTGTGCTTTGAAAGTCCAAGTTTTAAATGAAGACATCCTCATGTGCTTTCAAGAACGAAATTTAACTCAGGTATTTTCTGATTCAAAAGAGTTGATTTCATAAAAATCAATCACGCGAGAGGAGGTAGAAGAGATTAATTAGTGAGCCCAGAAGATGATTTATCTACTCATGATAAAAGGAAAACAAATAAGAGAATGAAAATCAAACATAAACACAATGAATTTAAGTCGAGTTGAATAAGCGAGTTGAAACTCCTTTGATTGTTACTTCAAAGATGAATTACATACTTAATTCCACTCTTCTCTCTTTGCTGGTCTAAACTGAAAAATAAAGAGGAGATACAACTTCTCCGAACTATCTAACAATACTCCTAAAACCCTAAAAAATGAACAATAATTTCTAATCCTAGTCTTCGCTCCCTTTTTCAGTACAAAACCGTGCCTTTTATAGGCAAAAGCCCAGAGGGAAAAAAGTGAGGAGATAAGGGGAACAAACGCTCCCCTTATCTCCACCAAACGGCGCGGATCCGCAGCTTTGGCTGGGGATCCGCGGCCAGGATGTGGCCAAATGGTCACATCCTGGTGGGGATTTAGTTTGCGTGTGAGTTTATCCCCTTTGGTCTGGCTGGATTTATTATTTGTCTCTGATTCTGATCTAATCTCTGGTGATTCTCAAACTAACCGATTTGAATTCTATTAGAACCAAATTAACCAGTTTTCAACCTCCCCGATTTGCCATAATCTGCCCTGATTTTCTGATTTCGAATTAATTCTGAATTAAATGAGAATTTGATAGGCTTTTGGACTCGTTTTTCTTCCTTTCTTTTAGCAATGGGCCTGCATTTTATAAAGAAAAATAATACTCTATTAATAGAATTTATTAGATAATAAACGTGATAATGTGACAATATATATGCAATATATGTGATTGATCACACCCCCACACTTATCTTTTGCTCGCCCTCAAGTAAAACATCAAAACTAATCCTAATCAATTATTAGACCACTTTCGCAGGTCACTCGATTGCACTGAGCATGTACAATAAGCTGTTAAATCTCTAGGTTACCTCAGAGGACGAGTTTTGTCTCGTGAGGGTTTTCAGTGGATTGCACCTAAAAAATCCATAAAGAAAGAGAAAAAATGGTTGTGTTTTCGAAAAGCATTTTGAAAAGAGAGAAAATATTTGAAATATATTTGTAAGAATTCAAGTAATCTATAAGTTATAGGAATATCGAATGTTTTCATTCCTAAACTTAGTTCTATTCAAAAATATGTCATCAATCTAAGTAAGGAGTCAAATTGTATTTCTCATCTAGTCTATTACTTTACCCTGAGTCATATGCACCTTCGTTACCGTGAAGTTTGACTAAGGGTTCTTTAACTCTAACTCTTATGCCTATATATATATATATATATATATATATATATATATATATATATATATAATTTTTTTTTGGTGGTATTATTCTTTAGCTCTATTAGGCTTTCTAATCTGCCCATGTAACGAGCCTTTAATCGGTGACTCCCAAACCAAACGGTCTTAGGACAATGGTGAGAAAACACCCTAAGGACTCGAGTAAATAAGACCACAAAACTAAGAATTTTATTATATGAACCGCTTTTAGACGTGAATACTTTTACTTTATGAGGTACAAATGCCCAGCTTAATCAGAGGGTTTTTTTATAGATATATATATTTCTTTTTTTTCAAACTTATCTAATCATCTTTTGCATAAATACTAAGGCTTGCTTAGGCCAAAGCACCTAGCTAATCAATAATTAGATTTGTTTATTTTTCATAGATATATATATATATTATTTATAAGGCATAAGAATCTTTGTTTTTGAACCCTAAGTGTGTAAGTGTATAAAGTGCGCATATTTCATGAAGGCAAAGATCAAGACTAAATTACTTTGACAAATTATCTTCCTAACCCTAAAAATCAAACAAATAATCTTATTTTGACCAAGTATAAGAAATCTAATTTTGATTTTCCTATTCCTTAAAATTGACTTAATTTCTTACAAAAAAATATGTAAAAATATTATTTCTATTTTCAAAAAGTTTTTAAAAGTAAAGAAAATGTTAATTTTTTTTATAAAAAAAACCTAAGATTTGTTAGAACCCTCCCCCATACCTATCTCATGCATTGTACTCAATGTATTAAATAATGCATAGATGCATGAAAAAGAAGAAAGGGAAGAAAAATATTACCTTAAGGTGGTGGTTCCGGTGGTGGTCTGATTGGTCTACGAAATGCGACCTAATTTAATTTGCGTGGAATTTGGAGGAACCCACCAGAAATCTCTCTAATATAACCAACTAAAATAATGTATGCATGAATGATTTTTATTAAATATTTTACCCCATCTAATTTTCAAATTTCATAATTAATTTCGGAGTCAATTTTATCAACATCCTTGTCCTAAAATGGACTATGAAAAGATGAAATGATTGACTTGGACTTAGAAAGTACGGGAATTAATCCTGACTCAGGAAAGTGACTTAAGTCAAGTAATGGTTCAGGAGTCGAGATTGGTTCAGGAAGTGGGTCCAAATTAAGAAGTTGAAACTCAAGTCCACATTCATTTTCCAACAACGAATGTGACTTAATATTGGTGATTCAAGTTTAAGAATGGTAAGTGTGGGAATCGAAACGGACTCTAAAATATTACTCAAGTTGGGTAACAAAACAGGAGTCAACATTGATTCAGAAATTTGAACTCGATCACAAATTTGAGAATCTAGGTCACATTTCTCATTGAGTTCGATTTCATAGAAATGAGAACTTTATAATTTGTTGATGGGACTTTCAAAAATATGAAATTGGTCAAGTTCAATATGATGATCATCAAAGATGGGCGATTCAATTTCATGATGAATTTGCACAGGATCCAATGTTAACTCGGGAAAAGATTGAAATCAGGTGAAGATACCGGAGTCATTATTGAATCAGAAAGTAGAATTGAATCACCAAGTTGGGGTTCAGGATCATATTCATTCTCAAGTTCAATTTTAGGAAAGGGATAACTTGCCAAACTGTTAATGTCATTTTTAAAATTTGGAGTTTGGGTAAGTTCAAATAGTTGTGTTGAAATGGAATCTTGTTTACCAAAACAACATGATTCTTCGGCTCTAACAGAATGGTTAGCGACATCAGAAATGATCAAAATGTGAGAATGGAGAGTTTGAACCATCATATCTATGTCATGATTACAACCGATTTGAGCCAGAGTCATGGCTTCAAGCATCTTTTCATAGTTGATTGGTTCATCGTTTTGTTGCGATTGAACTTGAAAAGATGAAGTTTTCTTTTGAAATTTTTGGTGAAATTGTGAATCCGTCAGATTTTGTGATTGTTGCTTGGACTCACACATACTTATTTCCAAGAATGATGATTTTCTTTTTTGAACTGGTGGAACTTAGTATGAATCTTGGAAATATTGTGGACAAGGTGGATAAGGAGGACAAGTTGGTTGAAAATTGGACTCGGGGGAGGTGAATCCCCATTGACTCTGTGAAGAGTTGAAATTATTTTAGAAATTATTATCATAAAATTGGGGGCATGGGTTATATTGATTCGAATAAGACCAATTCGACACACTAGGTTGGTTAAAATTATGATATGCCAGGTTGGTAATATCTGAAAAGAGGTTAGGGTGTAATATGAATTACCATTAAAATTGAAAAAATTGTTGTTATAAGCCATATCACACAAGAAATGTCAAACACAAAAAAAGAAAAACAAACAAATAAGCAAACAAATAAAAAGAAAAAAATTCTAACCTAAGTTAGGGTCAATCTTAGACCTAGACGACTCCTAACTGGTTAGACTGCCCAAGGGGGTATATTGCTGAATCTGACCACAAGTTCATCGGCCAGGTAGGGGCAAGATTGGTGGGAGGTATCCGCCCAAAGCGACGGGCATAATTAAACCAAACCACCAGTCTTCGGGGTTTTGCCCCTCAATCCCAAACCTTAGACACTGATTTGGTAAGAGTCAAATGCAAATCAACTTTTCCCTTAGGTCAGTCTCTTGTTTGAGTCCGAGATGTCCCTAGGGCCAACGTCTGCTCACTTTTAGTTAGACTTGGGTTAGTGAGTGAGGAGATTATTTGTGGGCTAAGGGTGGGTAATGACTTCCCCATCTTATCTTGTTTATAGGACAAGCCCTTAAATCAATTTAGTGCAGTGTATAAGTATATAGAAAAAAGTAACACTCAAGCAATATTTCATACAAGAATGAACCTTATACTAAATGCTATGCACACATATCTTGGCTCCAGCACTCTTCAACAGTAAATAGAAAATGTAATGAAATAGACACGTGCTTAAATGCAAAGTCTAAATCATTTTTAGCATTTACAATCAACTTTTGCCTGTTGTATTAGAAATGTATATACAGTGAGTCAAATAAGAAAATAAATGCTACAGAGGTTAAACTATGCAATTCAGCCAACCTGCATAAAATACACGTTAGTAGTTCACTCAGATTGCCACAGGAATATAGCAAATCTTAGGGCTTCTGGGCTCTGCTTTCTTGAGCAGAATCCAGGGCCACTTATATGTCCACTGCAGCAAAAATTTCTTGTTGTTAAATCTGTACACCAAAAACAAAGAAAAAAGTTAACCAAAAATATAAATCTAAAAAGAGAATAACTTACCGTCCCTCTCTAGCAACGGCGCCAAAAATTGATTGTGAGAATGAAAGTGATAAGAATTGTCGTCTAGCTTTGGGCTAACGGGTCGTGTCCACGAGGAGGAATGCGATGAGAGCTTTCCGGTGTTTTTGTTTAGCAAGTAAAGAGTGGTGTTTATTTTTTAGTTGAAAAGAGAATAGAGAGAAGGAAAGTGATTTAAAGAAAAATTTAAAATTTGGAAAAGGCTTTGGAGAAGGTGATCTTTTAGAAAATGATTTGAGAGTGATGTGATTTAAATTATGAAAAAGGATCCGGGCTCACTAATTTTCTACTCAACTACATACTTATCTCAAGAACATTTAAGTGCATCACTTTTATCATAGTCAAAAACCTTTAGTTCCTTTTAATGTCCAAGTAAAACAAATAAGATGGTTTTGGTTTAACTTTAAGCCTTTTCTTAACACATCATTAAAAAGAGAATATTAAACCATTAAGCGCGAAGAAGCAAGTATAGAATAAAAACTGTTTAAAAAGATTTGTGCTTTGAAAGTCCAAGTTTTAAATAAAGACATCCTTATGTGCTTTCAAGAACGAAGTTTAACTCAGGTATTTTCTGATTCAAAAGAGTTACTTTCATAAAAATCAATCACAAGAGAGGAGTAGAAGAGATTAATTAGTGAGCCCAGAAGATGATTTAACTACTCATGATGAAAGGTAAATAAATAAGAGAATAAAAATCAAACATAAACATACCAAATTTGAGTCGAGTTAAATGAGCGAGTTGAAGCTCCTTTGATTGTCACTTCAAAGATGAATTACACACTCAATTCCACTCTTCTCTCTTTGCTGGTCTAAACTGAAAAATAAAGAGGAGATACAACTTCTCTGAACTATCAAACAATACTCCTAAAACCCTAAAAAGTGAACAAGAATTCTAATCCTAGTATTCACTCCTTTTTTCAGTACAAAACCCGGCCTTTTATAGGCAAAAACCTAGATGGAAAGGAGTGAGGAGATAAGGAGAGCAAACACTCCCCTTATCTCTACCAAACGGCCACGGATCCGCAGCTTTGGCCGAGGATCCCCAGCAAATGCCGGGGATCCGCGATCAGGATGTGGCCAAATGGCCACATCCTGGTGGGAATTCAGTTGGCTGTGATTTTATCCCCTTTAGTCTGGCTTGATTTGTTGTGTCTCTGATTGTGATCTGATCTCTGGTGATTGTTAAGCTAACCGATTTGAATTCTGATAGAACCAAATTAAATGTTTCCAACCTCCCTGATTTGCATAATCTGCCCTGATTTTTTGACTTCGAATTAATTCTGAATTAAATCAGAATTTGATGGGCTTTTGGGCTCGTTTCTCTTCCCTTTCTTTTAGCAATGAGCCTGCATTTTATAAAGAAAAATAAGACTTTATTAATAGGATTTATTAGATAATAAACGTGATAATGTGACAATATATATGAAATATATGTGATCGATCACACCCCCACGCTTATCTTTTGTTCGCCCTCGAGCAAAACATCAAAACTAATCCTAATCAATTATTAGACCACTTTTGCAGGTCACTCGATTGCACTGAGTATGTGCAATAAGCCGTTAAACCTCTAGGTTACCTCCAGAGGACGAGTTTTGTCTCGTGAGGATTTTCAGTGGATTGAACCCACAAAATCCATAAAGAAAGAGAAAAATTGTTAGTGTTTTCGAAAAGTATTTTGAAAAGAGAGAAAATATTTGAAGTATATTTGTAAGAGTTCAAATAATCTATAAGTTATAGGAATATCGAATTTTTCATTCCTAAACTTAGTTTCTATTCAAAAATATGTCATCAATCAAAGTAAGGAGTCAAATTGTATTTCTCATCTAGTCTATTACTTTACCCTGAGTCATTTGCACCTTCATGACCGTGAAATTTGACTAAGGGTTCTTTAACTCTAACTCTTATGCCTTATATATATATATATATATATATATATATATATAATATATATATATATATATATATTATTTTTGGTGGTATTAGTCCTTAGCTCTATTAGGCTTTCTAATCTGCCCATGTAATGAGCCTTTAATCGGTGACAACCAAACCAAACGGTCTTAGGACATCGGGTGAGAAAACACCCCAAGGACTTAAGGACTCGAGCAAACATGGTCACAAAACTAAGAATTTTATTATATGAACCGCTTTTAGACGTGAATACTTATACTTTTGAGGCACAAATACCCAACTTAATCAGAGGATTTTTTTATAGATATATATATTTTTTCTTTAACTTATTTAATCATCTTTTGCAAAAATACCAAGGCTTGCTTAGGCCAAAGCACCTAGCTAATCAATAATTAGATTTGTTTATTTTTCATAGATATATATATATATATATATATAAAATTTTATAAGGCAAAAGAATCTTTGTTTTTGAACCCTAAGTGTGTAAGTGTACAAAGTGCGCATATTGCATCAAGGCAAAGATCAAGACTAAATTAGTTTAACAAATTATTTTCCTAACCCTAAAATCAAACAAATAATCTTATTTTGACCAAGTATAAGAAATCCTAATTTTTATTTTCTTATTCCTTAAAATTTACTTAATTTCTTACAAAAAAATTATTTCAAAATATTATTTCTATTTTCAAAAAGTTTTTAAAAGTAAAGAAAATGTTAATTTTTTTTATAAAAAGAAAAACCTAAGTTATGTTGGAACCCTCCCCCACACCTATCTCATGCATTGTTCTCAACATATGAATTAATGTATAGATGCATGAAAAAGAAGAAAGAGAAGGAAAATATTACCTTAAGGTGGTGGTTCCGGTGGTGGTCTGATTGGTCTACGAAATGCGGCCCAATCTAATTTGCATAGAGTTCGGAGGAACCTACCAGAAATCTCTCTAATATAACCTAATAAAATGATGAATACATGAATGTTTGTTAAATATTTTACCCCTTCAAATTTTCAAATTTAATAATTAATTTCTGAGTCAATTTTATGAACACCCTTGTCCCAAAATGGAGTGTGAAAAGATGAAATGACTGACTTGGACTTATGAAGTACGGGAACTAATCCCGATCAGGAAAGTGACTTAAGTCAAGTAAAGATTTAGGAGTCGAGATTGGTTCAGAAAGTGGGTCCAAATTAAGAAGTTGAAACTCAAGTCCACGTTCATTTTCCAACAAAGGAATGCGACTTAACATTGGTGATTTAAGTTCTAAAATGACAGGTATGGGAATCGAAACGGACTCTAAAATATTACTCAAGTTGGGTAACAAAACAGGAGTTAAATATTGACTCAGGAATTTGAACTCGATCACAAATTTGAGAATCTAGGTCACATTTCTCATTGAGTTCAATTTCATAGAAATGAGAACTTGACAATTTGTCAATGAGACTTTCAAAGGTATGAAATGGTCAAGTTCAATATGATGATCATCAAAGATGGGCGATTTAATTTCATGATGAATTTGCACAGGATTCAATGTTGACTAGGAAAAAGATTGAAATCAGGTGAAGACACCGAAGTCATTATTGAATCAGGAAGTAGAATTGAATCACCAAGTTAGGGTTCAGGATCATACTCATTCTCAAGTTCAATTTTAGGAAAGGGATAACTTGCCAAACTGTCAATGTCATTTTCAAAATTTATAGTTTGGGCAAGTTCAAATGGTTGTGCTGAAATGGAATCTTGTTTTCTAAAATAATATGATTCTTCGGCTCTAATAGAATGGTTAGTGACATCAGAAATGGTCAAACGGTGAGAATGGAAAGTTTGGACCATCATATCTATGTCATGATTACAACCGATTTCAGTCTGAGTCATGGCTTCAAGCATCTTTTCATAATTCATTGATTCATTGTTTTGTTGCGATTGCACTTGAAAAGATGAAGTTTTATTTTGGAATTATTGGTGAAATTGTGAGTATGTCAGATTTTGTGATTGTTGCCTGGACTCACGCTTACTCATTTCGAAGATTGATGGTTTTCTATTTTGAACTGTAGTAGAACTGAGTATGAATCTTGAAAATATTGTGGACAAGGTGACAAAGAGGACAAGTTGGTTGAAAATTGGACTCGGGGGAGGTGAATCCCCATTGACTCTGTGAAGAGTTGAAATTATTTTAGAAATTATGGTCATAAAATTGGGGGTATGGGTTATATTGATTCGGATAAGACCAATTCAGCACACTAGGTTGGTTAAAGTTATGATATGCCGGGTTGGTAATATTCGAAAAGAGCTTGGGGTGTAATATGAATTACCATTAAAATTAGAAAAATTGTTGTTATAGGCCATATCACACAAGAAATGTCAAACACAAACAAAGAAAAACAAACAAATAAGCAAACAAATAAAAAGAAAAAAAATGTAACCTAAGTTAGGGTAAATCTTAGTCCTAGATGACTCCTAACTGGTTAGACTGTCCATGAGGTATATTGCTGAATCTGACCATAAGTTAATCAGTCAGGTAGGGGCAAGATTGGTGGGAGGTGTCCGCGCAAAAGCGACGGGCATAATTAAGCCAAATCACTAGCCTTCGGGGTTTCGTTCCTCAATCCTCAACCTTGAACACCGATTTGGTAAGAGTCAAATTCAAATCAACTTTCCCCTTAGGTCAGTCTCCCACTTGAGTCCGAGATGTCCCTTGGGCCAATGTCTACTCAGTTTTAGTTAGGCTTGGGTTAGTGAGTGAGGAGATTGTTTTTGGCTAAGGGACGGTAATGACTTCCCCACCTTATCTTGTTTATAGGACAAGCCCTTAAATCAATTTAGTGCAGTGTACAAGTATATAGAAAAAAGTAACACTCAAGCAATATTTCATACAAGAATGAACCTTATACTAAATTCTATGCACACATACCTTGGCTCAGCACTCTTCAACAGTAAATAGAAAATGTAATGAAATAGAGACGTGCCTAAATGCAAAGTCTAAATCATTTTTAGCATTTACAATCAACTTTTTACTGTTGTATTAGAAATGTATATACAGTGAGTCAAACAAGAAAATAAATGCTACAGAGATTAAACTATACAATTCAGCCAACCTACAGAAAATATAGGTTAGTAGTTCACTCAGATTGCCATAGGAATGTAGCAAATCTGAGGGCTTCTGGGCTCTTCTTTCTTGAGCAGAGTCCAGGGCCACTTATATATTCCACTGCAGCAAAAATTTCTTGTTGTTAAATCTGTACACCAAAACTAAAGAAGAAAGTTAAACCAAAATATAAATATAAAAAGAGAATAACTTACCGTCCCTCTCTGGCAACGGCGTCAAAAATTGATTGTGCGAATGAAAGTGATAAGAATTACTGTCTAACTTTAGGCTAACGGGTCGTGTCCACGAGGAAGAATGGGATGAAAGCTTTTTGGTGTTTTTGTTTAGAAAGTAAAGAATGGTGTTTACTTTTTAGTTGAAAAGAGAATGGAGAGAAGGAAAGTGATTTAAAGAAAAATTTAAAATTTGGAAAAGGCTTTGGAGAAGGTGATCTTTTAGAAAATGATTTGAGAGTGATGTGATTTAAATTATGAAAAAGGATCCGGGCTCACTAATTTTCTACTCAACTACGAACTTATCTCAAGATCATTTGGGTGCATCACTTTTATCATAGCCAAAAACCTTTAGTTCCTTTTAATGTCTAAGTAAAACAAATAAGATGGTTTTGGTTTAAATTTTAAGCCCTTTCTTAACACATCATTAAAAAGAGAATATTAAACCATCAAGCGCGAAGAAGCAAGTATGGAATAAAAATTGTTTAAAAAGATTTGTGCTTTGAAAGTTCAAGTTTTAAATAAAGACATCCTCATGTGCTTTCAAGAACGAAGTTTAACTCAGGTATTTTCTGATTCAAAAGAGTTGCTTTCATAAAAATCAATCACGAGAGAGGAGGTAGAAGAGATTAATTAGTGAGCCCAGAAGATGATTTAGCTACCCATGATGAAAGAAAAATAAACAAGAGAATGAAAATCAAACATAAACATACCGAATTTGAGTCGAGTTGAATAAGCGAGTTGAAGCTCCTTTGATTGTCATTTCAAAGATGAATTACACACTCAATTTCATTCTTCTCTCGTTACTGGTCTAAACTGAAAATAAAGAGGAGATACAACTTCTCCGAACTATCTAACAATACCCCTAAAATCTTAAAAAATGAAAAAAATTCTAATCCTAGACTTCGCTTCCATTTTCAGTACAAAACCTGGCCTTTTATAGGCCCCCAGAGGGAAAGGAGTGAGGAGATAAGGGGAACGCTCCCCTTATCTCCACCAAATGGCCGCGGATCCGCGATTTTGGCCTGGGATCCGCGGCCAGGATGTGACCAATTGGCCACATCCTAGTGGGGATTCAGTTGGCGTGTGATTTTGTCCCCTTTGATCTGGCTTTGATTTGTTGTTTGTCTCTGATTCTGATCTGATCTCTGGTGATTCTGATTGGTCACTAATGTTGTATATTTAGTATCATATTTCCATACTTATTATAGAATAAAAGCCTGCATTGTCCTAATTAATTGTTTAATTTATTTGCAGGCCCAATCTTTAAGGAGTTGAAGAGAAATGGGCCCAAAGCCCACCAAAATTCTGAATTAAATCAGAATTAATTCGCACTCAGTAAATCAGGGGAAAATTAAGAGGTTGAGAACCGGTTGAGAAGAATCCTCTCAGAATCGATCGGTTAAAGCCATGAATCCAAGGCCATTTCGTCAGAATCTGGTACTCAAACTGAAAAACCAACTCCTGATAAAGTCAGAGGACGAAACCAGGGCAACCCACCAACAGGGTGTGGCCACCTGGCCACACCCTGGCCGCGGAAACGCGGCAAAAGCCACGTTTTCGCGGCATTGTTGGGGAGTTAGGGGAGCGTTTGCTCCCCCGACCTCCCCGGGATCGTGCTTACTGGGTTTCTGCCTATAAAAGGCCATTCTTTGTGCTGAAAATGGACGCCAATGCAGAGATAGGATTTTAGACTATTCTTCCATTTCTTAGTTTAGGTTTTTGTTTTTCTTTTTCATGTAATTTTAGTTTTCATTTATGTAATTCAGAGGAGATCGACTTTCATCGAAGAACAAGAATGAAGCTTGAGCTAAAAGTGACAATGGTGCAAGATTTATTTCTTTTCTTTGATCGTTATGAAATCTAATCGATGTTCTTTCTTTGTATGTACTTCTTTTTAGTTTTCTTCTTCTCTACTTCACTTTTCTTTTTGGTACAACTGTCTTCCAAGTGAGTCTAAAGCATCGAAAGAGCCTTACCTTTGCGAGTGCCACCGTAGCTCATGACGATGGAATTGTGAGTCTCTCTGTATCATTTCATGCTTGAGTATCTTGATGATGTAATGTGGAAGAGACCAAAAATCGACTCTTATGGGCTATGCGCTGATTGCCTCCAATTCAAGGTAATATCGTCGCAAAGACTCAAGGTAAGCTTTTGGTGGAAAGAAGGTGAGTAATTATTTGTATTTCTTTTCTTTTATTTCTGTAAATTAAATCACAAACACCATATCTTCCAAATCACTTCTTTCCCACTTCTTTGTAAATAATCATTTGTACATAGTCGCTTTCGCCGTTTTCTGAGTTTTCCACCTTCTTCATCTCTCATTTTCTTTCTAACTTTAACCTTTAACTATTCTTTCATTTTTATAACTTAAGAAACAAAGAAGAACTTTCATTTTGTGTTCATAATGATTTCAATAAAGAATGTAAACGCTTTTATCGTAAAACCCTCCTTGTGGATCACGACCCGCATAGCCACTTGCTATAGCGGTAAGAATTGGGCACTTGCACATCTTCATTCTTAAGTTCTGAAATTTCGTATTTTGTGTGCAGGTTTAGCTTCAATCAAATTTTGGCGCCGTTGCCGGGGAGGGTAACTTTTTTATTGAAATCTAAATTTTTTTTTGAAATTTTTTTTTCAATTAAAACGAACTTTCTTCTCTGTTGCAGGTTATAGGGCAAGCAAAGCAGGAAATCAAAATTGCAGTAACATACAAGTGGCCTTGGGCCTCTGCTCTAGAAAGCAGAGACCACGTGCCCTCTGATTTGCCACATTTCCACGGCAAAAGCCGTGGATCCGCGGCAAGGAAGAGTTGACTACTAACAGGTTTTTGCAGGGCTGCTTGGTTTGCAAAAATTCTAATTTGCTGCAACTTTATTTCTTATATGCCAACATCCTGCTAATAATCAACAGTAAAACGTTTGTTGCAAAAGTTAAAAATTGATTAGACATTTGCATTTTAGGCACGTGTCTTTTCAATTCATTTATTTTTACTGTTGAAGAGTGCTGGAGCAAGGTACGTTTACATTGCATGTAGAATAGGAATCATCTCTTACTTGATTTTCATGCTTTGAGTGAATCTTATTTACATAACTTGTACACTTGCACTAATTGATTTTAAGGACACCAACCCAATAATAAGATAAGGTGGGGATTTAATCACCCTTCCTTAGCCCAAAAATCAGAATCCAAGCACTCACTAACCCAAGCCTAACTTAAAATGAGTAGACGTTGGCCCTAGGGACATCTCGGACTCAATTAGGAGATTATCCTAAGGGGGAAAGGTGTTGGAATTTGACTCTTACCAAATCAGTGTCTAGGAAAGGGATTAAGGGCCGAAAGCCCGAAGGTTGGTGGTTATTTAATTAAGGAACGTCTTTTGACGGAAAACCTCCCACCAACCTTGCCCTGACCTGGCTGATTAGCTTGTGGTCAAAGTCTACATTAAACCTCCCGTGGACAGTCTAACCAGTTAGGAGTCGTCTAGGTCTAGGTCTACCCTAACTTAGTTTAGAATTTTTTTTCTCTTTTATTTGTTTGCTTATTTGTATTTTCTTTCTTTTTGTTTGTATTGTGTGATATGGCTTATAATAATAATTTTTCTAACTTCAATAATAATCCATATTACACACCGAGTTCATTTTCGGATATTACAAACCTGGCATATCATGACTTTAACCAACCTAGTGTGCCGGATTGGTCTTATCCGAATCAATATAACCCATGTCCCCCATCTAATAACTATAATGTCCATAATAATTTCAACTCTTCACCGAGTCAGTGGGGATTCACCTCCCCGAGCATAAATATCAACCAACTTGTCCTCCTTCTCCACCTAGTCCACAATATTTTCAAGAGTCATACTCAGTTCCACCCGTCCAAAATAGGAAACCATCAATTTTGGAAATGAGTATGCGTGAGTCCAAAAACAAATCCCAAAATCTGATGGACTCACAATTTCACTACCACTTCCAAGACAATTCTTCATCTTTTCATCAAAACAATGAACCTATCAACTATGAAAAGATGCTTGAAGCCATGACTCAGGCTCAAAACACTCGTAATCGTGACATAGATATGATGGTCGAATCTCTACGTTCTCACCGTTGGACCAGTTCTGATGTCACTAACCATTCTGTTAAAGCCGAAGAGTCATGTAGTTTTGAAAATCAAGATTCCATTTCAGAACAACCATTTGAACTTGCCCAAACTCCAAATTTTGAAAAAGATATTGACAGTTTAGCAAGTTTTTCTTTTCCTGAAATAGAACTTGAAAATGAATATGGTCCTGAACCCCAACTTAGTGATTCAATTCTACTTCCTGATTCGATTATGACTCCGGTATATTCACCTGATTTCGATCTTTTCCCCGAGTCAACATTGGATCCTGTGCCTATTCATCATGAAATTGAATCCCCCTCTTTGAGGATCATATTGAACTTGACCAATTATACAATTTTGAAAGTCCTATTGACAAATTGGCAAGTTCTCAATTTTTTGATATTGAACTCAATGAGATATGTGACCTAGATTCTCAAATCCGTGATCCAGTTCAACTTTCTGAATCAATATTGACTCCTATTGTGTTACCAAACTTGAGTAATATTTTAGAGTCAGTTTTGATTCCTCCACCTATCATTCCTGAACTGGAATCACCCATATTAGGTCTCATTCTATTGTTGGAAAATACATGTGGACTTGAGTTTCAACTTCTTGACTTGGACCCTATTTCTGAACCAATTTCGACTCTTGAACCTTTACTTGACTTAAGTTACCTTCCTGAGTCGGTATTAGTTCCTGTACATCCTAAGTCCAAGTCAATCATTCTATCATTTCATACTCCTTTCTGGGACGAGGTGGTTGACAAATTTGACTCCGAAATCAATTATGGAATATGAAAATAGATGGGGTTAAATATTTAATAAAGATCCTTTATGGATACATCTTTTTAATGGGTTATATTAGAGAAATTTCTGGTGGGTTCCTCCGAGACCCAAGAAAAGTTGATTGGGCCGCGTTTCGTGGACCAATCAGACCACCACCGGAACCACCACCTTAAGATAACCATTTTCCTTCCCTTTCTTCTTTTTCATGCATCTATGCATTAATTCATACATTGAGGACAATGCATGAGATAGGTGTGGGGGAGGGTCTAACATAACTTTTCTTTTTCTTTAAAATAAAAAAAATTAACATTTTTCTTTACTTTTAAAAACTTTTTGAAAAATAGAAACAATATTTTGACTTATTTTTGTAAGAAATTAAGTTAATTTTAAGGAATAAGAAAATCCAAATTAGGATTTCTTATACTTGGTCAAAATAAGATTATTTGTTAGATTTTTAGAGTTAGGAAGAAAATTTGTCAAAGTAATTTGGTCTTGATCTTTACCTTGATGAAATATGCACACTTCATACACTTACACACTTAGGGTTCAAAAACAAAGATTCTTATGCCTTATAAAAAAAAATAAGTCTAATTATTGATTAGCTAAGTGCTTTGGCCTAAGCAAGCCTTAGTATTTATGCGAAAGATGATTAGATAAGTTATAAATATATATATATATATATACAAACAAATCTAATTATTGACTAGCTAGGTGCTTTGGCCTAAGCAAGCCTTAGTATTTATGCGAAAGATGATTAGATAAGTTTGAAAAGAAAAATTCTCTGATTAAGCTGGGTATTTGTGCCTAATAAAGCATAAGTATTCACGCCTAAAAGAGGTTCATATAATAAAATCCTTAGTTTTGTGGCCTTGTTTGCTCGAGTCCTTAAGTCCTTTGGGGTGTTTTCTCACCTGGTGCCCTAAGACCGTTTGGTTTGGGAGTCATCGATTAGAGGCTCGTTACATGGGCAGATTAGAAAGCCTAATAGAACTAAGGAATAATACCACCAAAAAAAAGTATATATAAATAAATAAGGCATAAGAGTTAGAGTTAATGAACCCTTAGTCAAAATTTTCACATTCACAAGGTGCATATGACTTAGGGTAAAGTAATAGACTAGATGAGAAGTACAATTTGACTCCTTACTTTGATTGATAACAAATTTTTGAATAGAGACTAAGTTTAAGAATGAAAAATTCGGTTTTCCTATAACTTATAGATTGCTTAGATCTTACAATCATATTTCAAATATTTTTCTCTTTCAAAATGCTTTTCGAAAATACTAACTCTTTATTTCTCTTTCTTTATGGATTTTGTGGGTGCAATCCGCTAAAACCCTCACGAGACAAAACTCGTCCTCTAGGGGGAACTTAGAGGTTTAACGGCTTGTTGCACATGCTCAGTGCAATCGCGCGACCTGCGAAAGTGGTCTAATAATCCTTAGTATAGTTTGGTTGTTTTGCTCGAGGACGAGCAAAAGATAGGTATGGGGTGTGATTGGTCACTAATGTTGCATATTTAATATCATATTTTCATACTTATTTTAGAATAAAACTTTGCATTGTCCTAATTAATTGCTTAATTTATTTGCAGGCCCATTCTTAAAGGAGATGAAGAGAAATGAGCCCAAAAGCTCACCAAAATTCTGAGTTAAATCAGAATAAATTCGCACTCAAGAAATCAGGGCAAAATCAAGAGGTTGAAAACTGGTTGAGAAGAATCCTCTCAGAATCGATCGGTTAAAGCCAAGAATCCAAGGCCATTTCGTCAGAATCCGGGACTCAAACGAAGAAACCAACTCAAGATAAAAGCAGAGGGGAATACCTGGGCGACCCACCAACAGGGTGTGGCCACCTGGCCACACCCTGGCCGCGGAAACGCGGCCCTAGTCGCATTTCCGCGGCATTGTTGGGGAGTTAGGGGGAGCGTTTGCTCCCCCGATCTCCCCGGGATCCCCCTCGTGTGGGTTATGCCTATAAAAGGGCAGTCTTTGCACGCAAAATGGGACGACCATCAGAGATAGGACTTAGCCAAGTTTTTCATTTCTTAGTTTAGGTTTTCTTTTCTTTTCATGTAAATTGTATGTAGGCTTAGGTTAGATGATGATTCATGTAAGTAAGAGAGAGAGAGGCTGATGTTGAGAGTGACACCGATGTACCCTCCTCCTTTCTTCCATTGTTTCAGTAAGTAATAAAGGTAAATACTTTGTTTTTATGTTCTGCTTTACTTTACTTTTCTTTTGCTTTCTTCTTCCTCCTTCTACTTTACCTCGTTTATTTTTTGTTGAGTTTATAAGTGAATTCCAAAGCACAAGTATAACGATGTTATGTGAGTGCCAACGATAGTTCATGAAGACGTTCTCCTCCTCAAGACGTATCACTTCATACTTGTGCGAGACTTGATGATATAATGCGAACGGGGACTGAGCTCGGGCTTATGATCTATGCATTGAACGCCTCCTAAATAAAGGTAGAACATGCAAAGGTTTTCAGGTAAGTCATCAATCAATCTAGGTAAGTATTTCTTCACTTTTCTTTCTTTCTTTTCTTTTATTTCTTTAGTATAGATCACCACCTCTTCCAAATCACTTCTTTTTTCGACTCAATTGTACATAGTCACTTTCTTTCCCCTTTCATTTGTAAATAGTCATTCTCCATTTCTTTTCCACCTTCTCCTTCTACCATTTTCTTCATAACTTTAACATAACTAGTTTCCATTTTCTTAACTTAAAAACAAAGAACTCTCGTTTTGTTTTCATAAAGATTTCAATAAAGAACGTAAACGCTTCTATTGCCAAACCCTCCTTGTGGATCACAACCCGTATAGCCACTTACTATCGCGGAAGAATTGAGCACTTGCACATTTTTATTAAAAGATCTGAAATTCCGTATTTTTTGTGCAGGTTAACCTCGATCACTCACTAACCCAAGCCTAACTAAAAATGAGTAGACGTTGGCCCTAGGGACATCTCAGACTCAATTAGGATTATCCTAAGAGGGAAAGGTGTTGGAATTTGACTCTTGCCAAATCAGTGTCTAGGAAAGGGATTAAGGGCCGAAAGCCTGAAGGTTGGTGGTTATTTAATTAAGGAACGTCTTTGACGGAAAACCTCCCACCAACCTTGCCCTGACCTGGCTGATTAGCTTGTGGTCAAGGTCTGCATTGAACCTCCCGTGGACAGTCTAATCAGTTAGGAGTCGTCTAGGTCATAGGTCTACCCTAACATAGTTAGAATTTTTTCCTTTTATTTGTTTGCTAATTAGTTTGTTTTTCTTTATTTGTATTCTATTGTGTGATATTGCTTATAATAATTTTCCAACTTTAATAATAATCCATATTACACATCAAATTCTTTCTCGGATATTACCAACCCGGCATATCATAACTTTAACCAACCTAGTGTGCCGAATTGGTCTTATCCGAATGAATATAACCCATGCCCCCCATCGTATGACTATAATTTCCAGAATGATTTCAACTCTTCACAGAGTCAGTGGGGATTCACCTCCCCCGAGCATAATTATCAACCAACTTGTCCTCCTTCTCCACCTAGTCCACAATATTTTCAAGATTCATACTCAGTTCCACCCGTCCAAAATAGGAAACCATCAATTTTGGAAATGAGTATGCGTGAGTCCAAACACAAATCCCAAAATATGATGGACTCAAAATCTCACTACCACTTCCAAGACAATTCTTCATCTTTTCATCAAAACAATGAACTATCAACTATGAAAAGATGCTTGAAGCCATGACTCAGGCTCAAAACACTCGTAATCGTGACATAGATATGATGGTCGAATCTCTACATTCTCACCGTTGGATCAGTTCTGATGTCATTAACCATTCTGTTAGAGCCGAAGAGTCCTGTAGTTTTGAAATCAAGATTCTATTTCACAACAACCATTTGAACTTGCCCAAACTCCAAATTTTGAAAAAGATATTGACAGTTTAGCAAGTTATCCTTTTCCTGAAATAGAACTTGAAAATGAATATGATCCTGAACCCCAACTGAGTGATTCAATTCTACTTCCTGATTCGATTATGACTCCGGTATCTTCACCTGATTTCGATCTTTTCCCCGAGTCAACGTTGGATCCTATGCCTATTCATCATGAAATGAATCCCCCATCTTTGAGGATCATATTGAACTTGACCAATTATACAATTTTGAAAATCCTATTGACAAATTGGCAAGTTCTCAATTTTTTGATATTGAACTCAATGAGATATGTGACCTAGATTCTCAAATCTGTGATCCAGTTCAACTTTCTGAATCAATATTGACTCCTATTTTGTTACCAAACTTGAGTAATATTTTAGAGTTAGTTTTGATTCCTCCACCTATCATTCCTGAACTGGAATCACCCATATTAGGTCACATCCCATTGCTAGAAAATACATGTGGACTTGAGTTTCAACTTCTCGACTTGGACCCGCTTCTTGAACCAATTTCGACTCCTGAACCTTTACTTGACTTAAGTCACCTTCCTGAGTCGGTATTAGTTCCTGTCCTTCCTGAGTCCAAGTCAACTGTTCTATCATTTCATACTCCATTCTGGGACGAGGTGGTTGACAAATTTGACTCCGAAATTAGTTATCGAATATGAAAATTAGATGGGGTAAATATTTAATAAAGATCATTTATGGATACATCTTTTAATGGGTTATATTAGAGAAATTGTTGGTGGGTTCCTCCGAACCCAAAGAAAAGTCGATTAGGCCGCATTTCGTGGACCAATCAGACCACCACGGAACCACCACCATAAGGTAACATTTTCCTTCCCTTTCGTCTTTTTCATGCATCTATGCATTAATTCATACATCGAGGATAATGCATGAGATAGGTGTGGGGGAGGGTCTAACATAACTTTTCTTTTTGTTTAAAAAAAATTAACATTTTTCTTTACTTTTAAAAAACTTTTTGAAAATGGAAACAATATTTGACATATTTTTTGTAAGAAATTAAGTTAATTTTAAGGAATAGGAAAATCCAAATTAGGATTTCTTACATTTGGTCAAAATAAGATTATTTGTTTGATTTTTAGGGTTAGGAAGAAAATTTGTCAAAGTAATTTAGTCTTGATCTTTACCTTGATGAAATATGCACACTTCATACACTTACACACTTAGGTTCAAAAACAAGATTCTTATGCCTTATAAAAATATATATATATAAAAAAAAAGAAAGAAATAAGCAAATCTAATTATTGATTAGCTAGGTGCTTTGGCCTAAGCAAGCCTTAGTATTTACGCGAAAGATGATTAGATAAGTTTTAAAAAAAAATCCTTTGATTAAGCTGGGTATTTGTGCCTAATAAAGCATAAGTATTCACGCCTAAAGGAGGTCCATATAATAAAATCCTTAGTTTTGTGGCCTTGTTTGCTCGAGTTCTTAAGTCCTTGGGGTGTTTTCTCACCCGGTGCCCTAAGACCGGCTGGTTTGGGAGTCATCGATTAAAGGCTCGTTAAATGGGCAGATTAGAAAGCCTAATAGAACTAAGAATACACCAAAAATATATATATATATATATATAAATAAGGCATAAAAGTTAGAGTTAATGAACCCTGAGTCAAAATTTTCACAATCACAAGGTGCATATGACTTAGGGTAAAGTAATAGACTAGATGAGAAGTACAATTTGACTCCTTACATTGATTGATAACAAATTTTTGAATAGAGAATAAGTTTAGGAATGAGAAATTCAGTTTTCCTATAACTTATAGATTGCTTAAATCTTACAATTATATTTCAAATATTTTTCTCTTTCAAAATGCTTTTCGAAAATACTAACTCTTTATTTCTCTTTCTTTATGGATTTTGTGGGTGTAATCCGCTGAAAACCCTCACGAGACCAAATTCGTCCTCTAGGGGAAACCTAGAGGTTTAACGGTTTGTTGCACATGCTCAGTGCAATCGCGTGACCTGCGAAAGTGGTCTAATAATCCTTAGTATAGTTTAGTTGTTTTGCTCGAGGCGAGCGAGCAAAAGATAGGTATGGGGGTGTGATTGGTCACTAATGTTGCATATTTAGTATCATATTTTCATACTTATTATAGAATAAAAGCCTGCATTGTCCTAATTATTGTTTAATTTATTTGCAGGCCCAATCTTTAAGGAGCTGAAGAGAAATGAGCCCAAAGCCCACCAAAATTCTGAATTAAATAAGAATTAATTCGCACTCAGTAAATCAGGGCAAAATCAAGAGGTTGAAAACCGGTTGAGAAGAATCCTCTCAGAATCGATCGGTTAAAACCATGAATCCAAGGCCATTTCGTCAGAATGGGACTCAAACTGAAAAATCAACTCCAATAAAGTCAGAAGACGAAACCAGGGCAACCCACCAACAGGGTGTGGCCACCTGGACACACCCTGGCCGCGGAAACGCGGCTTTTGCCGCGTTTTCGCGGCATTGTTGGGGAGTTAGGGGAAGCGTTTGCTCCCCCGACCTCCCCGGGAACCTTCTTACTGGGTTTTCTGCCTATAAAAGGCCATTCTTTGTGCTGAAAATGGACGCCAATGCAGAGATAGGATTTTAGACTATTCTTTCATTTCTTAGTTTAGGTTTTTTGTTTTTGTTTTTCATGTAATTTTAGTTTTCATTTATGTAATTCAGAGGAGATCGACTTTCATCGAAGAACAAGAATGAAGCTTGAGCTAAAAGTGACAATGGTGCAAGGTTTATTTCTTTTCTTTGATCGTTATGAAATCTAATCGATGTTCTTTCTTTGTATGTACTTCTTTTTAGTTTTCTTCTTCTCTACTTCACTTTTCTTTTTGGTACAATTGTCTTCCAAGTGAGTCTAAAGTATCGAAAGAGCCTTGCCTTTGCGAGTGCCACCGATAGCTCATGACGATGGAATTGTGAGTCTCTCTGTATCATTTCATGCTTGAGTATCTTGATGATGTAATGTGGAAGAGACCAAAAATCGACTCTTATGGGCTATGCGCTGATTGCCTCCAATTCAAGGTAATATCATCGCAAAGACTCAAGGTAAGCTTTTGATGGAAAGAAGGTGAGTAATTATTTGTATTTCTTTTCTTTTATTTCTGTAAATTAAATCACAAATACCATATCTTCCAAATCACTTCTTTCCCACTTCTTTGTAAATAATCATTTGTACATAGTCGCGCTTTCGCCGTTTTCTGAGTTTTCCACCTTCTTCATCTCTCATTTTCTTTCTAACTTTAACCTTTAACTATTCTTTCATTTTTATAACTTAAGAAACAAAGAAAAACTTTCGTTTTGTGTTCATAACGATTTCAATAAAGAACGTAAACGCTTCTATCACAAAACCCTCCTTGTGGATCACGACCCGCATAGCCACTTGCTGTAGCGGTAAGAATTGGGCACTTGCACATCTTCATTCTTAAGTTCTGAAATTGCGTATTTTGTGTGCAGGTTTAGCTTCAATCAGATTCTCAAGCTAAATAATTTGGATTCTGATCTAACAAAATTAACCGTTTCTTACCTCCCTGATTTGCCATAATCTGTCCTGATTTTCTGATTCAAATTAATTCTAAATTAAATCAGAATTTAATGGGCTTTTGGGCTCGTTTCTCTTCCCTTTCTTTTAGCAATGGGCCTGCATTTTATAAAGAAAAATAAGACTTTATTAATAGGATTTATTAGATAATAAACGTGATAATGTGATAATATATATGCAATATATGGGATCGATCACACCCGCACACTTATCTTTTGTCTCGTGAGGGTTTTCAGTGGATTGCATCCACAAAATCCATAAAGAAAGAGAAAAAATGTTAGTGTTTTCAAAAAGCATTTTGAAAAGAGAGAAAATATTTGAAGTATATTTGTAAGAGTTTAAGTAATCTATAAGTTATAGGAATTTCGAAAATTTTCATTCCTAAACTTAGTTTCTATTCAAAAACATGTCATCAATCAAAGTAAGGAGTCAAATTGTATTTCTCATCTAGTCTATTATTTTACCCTGAGTCATATGCACCTTCGTGACCGTGAAGTTTGACTAAGGGTTCTTTAACTCTAACTCTTATGCCTATATATATATATATATATATATATATATATATATATATATATATATATATATATATATATATATATATATATATATATATATATATATATATATATATATTATTTTGGTGGTATTATTCCTTAGCTCTATTAGGCTTTCTAATCTTCCCATGTAACGAGCCTTCAATCGGTGACTTCTAAACCAAACGGTCTTAGGGCACCGGGTGAGAAAACACCCTAAGGACTTAAGGACTCGAGCAAATAAGGCCACAAAACCAAGAATTTTATTATATGAACCGCTTTTAGACGTGAATACTTATGCTTTATGAGGAATAAATACCCAGCTTAATCAGAAGATTTTTTATAGATATATATATATATTTTTCTTTTTTTTCTTTTTTTATCTAATCATCTTTTGCATAAATACCAAAGCTTGCTTAGGCCAAAGCACCTAGCTAATCAATAATTAGATTTGTTTATTTTTCATGCGTATATATATATTTATAAGGCATAAGAATATTTATTTTTGAGCCTTAAGTATGTAAGTGTATAAAGTGCGCATATTTCATCAAGGCAAAGATCAAGACTAAATTACTTTGACAAACTATCTTCCTAACCTTAAAAATCAAACAAATAATCTTATTTTAACTAAGTATAAGAAATCCTAATTTTGATTTTTCTATTCCTTAAAATTGACTTAATTTCTTACAAAAAAGTATGTCAAAATATTATTTCAATTTTCAAAAAGTTTTTAATAGTAAAGAAAATGCTAATTTTTTTTTATAAAAAGAAAAACCTAAGATATGTTAGAACCCTCCCCCATATCTATCTTATGCATTGTTCTCAATGTATGAATTAATGCATAGATGCATGAAAAAGAAGAAATAGAAGGAAAATATTAACTTAAGGTGGTGGTTCCGGTGGTGGTCTGATTGGTCCATGAAATGCGGCCCAATCCAATTAGCGTGGAGTTTAGAGGAACCCACTAGAAAATTCTCTAATATAACCTACTAAAATGATGTATACATGAATGATTTTTGTTGAATATTTTACCCCATCTAATTTTCAAATTTCATAATTAATTTTGGAGTCAATTTTATCAACACCCTTGTCCCGAAATGGAGTGTGAAAAGATGGGATGATTGACTTGGACTTAGGAAGTACGGGAACTAATCCCGACTCAGGAAAGTGACTGAAGTCAAGTAATGGTTCAGGAGTCAAGATTGGTTCAGGAAGTGGGTCCAAATTAAGAAGTTGAAACTCAAGTCCACATTCATTTTCCAACAACAGAATGTGACTTAACATTGGTGATTCAAGTTTAAGAATGGTAAGTGTGGGAATCGAAACGGACTCTAAAATATTACTCAAGTTGGGTAACAAAACAGGAGTCAACATTGATTTAGGAATTTGAACTCGATCACAAATTTGAGAATCTAGGTTACATTTCTCATTGAGTTCGATTTCATAGAATGAGAACTTTACAATTTGTCAATGGGACTTTCAAAAATATGAAATTGGTCAAGTTCAATATGATGATCATCAAAGATGGGCGATTCAATTTCATGATGAATTTGCACAGGATCCAATGTTGACTCGGGAAAAGATTGAAATCAGGTAAAGACACCGGAGTCATTATTGAATCAGGAAGTAGAATTGAATCACCAAGTTGGGGTTCAGGATCATATTCATTCTCAGCTTCAATTTCAGAAAAGGGATAACTTGCCAAACTGTTAATGTCATTTTTAAACTTTGAAGTTCGGGCAAGTTCAAATGGTTGTGCTGAAATGGAATCTTATTTTTCAAAATAACATGATTCTTCGGCTCTAACGGAATGGTTAGCGACATCAGAAATGATCAAACGGTGAGAATGAAGAGTTTGGACCATCATATCTATGTCATGATTACAAGCGATTTGAACCTGAGTCATGGCTTCAAGCATCTTTTCATAGTTGATTGGTTCATCGTTTTATTGCGATTGGACTTGAAAAGATGAAGTTTTGTTTTGTAATTTTTGGTGAAATTGTGAGTCCGTCAGATTTTGTGATTGTTGCTTGGACTCACGCATACTCATTTCCAAGATTGATGGTTTTCTATTTTGAACTGGTGGGAGTATTGGTTGTAAAATCAAAGAGTTAAGAGATTTACCGTGTAGCTTGTGGCTAACGGGTCGTGTCCACGAGGAGGAATGCGATGAAAGCTATTCGGTTTTTTGTTTAGTAACAAAGAATGGTGCTCGTTTTTTAATTGAAAAGAGAATGGAAAGAAGGGAGATGATTAAAAAAAAACTTAAAATTTGGAGAAGGCTTTGGAGAAGGTGATTTCAAAAGCTCAAAAATTGTTTGGTTGATTATAATATAAGAAGGAGAAGATCTGGGCTCACTAATTTTATTTACTTCACTACTTATCTTAAGAATAATTTTAGTCCATCACTTTTATCATAGGCAAAAGAGTTTAATTTCTTTTAGTGTTCAAGTAAAAGAAATGAGATGATTTCTGATCAAATCTTGAGATCTTTCTTAACACAACATTAAAAATAGAATGTTAAACTATCAAGCGCGAGAAAGCAAGTATGGAATAAAAATGATTTACAAATAGTTGTGCCTTGAAAATCCAAGTGTTAAAAGAAGAGCATCATCATGAGCTTTCAAGAATAAAAATTAACTTTAGGCCTTATGATTCAAGAGAGTTCTTCCATCAAATTCAATTGAGAGAGAAGAGGTAGAAAACATCAATTAGTGAGCCCAGAAAATGATTTAGCTACTCATTATGAAATGGAAACAAACAAGAAATTGATAATTAAACACAAACATACCGAATTCAAGTTGAGTTGGAATAGCAAGTAGAAACTCCTTTGATTGTCACTTCAAAGACGAATTACATTCTTAAATCCACTCTTCTCTCTTTTCTGGTCTAAACTAAAAAAAGAATAAAGAGGAGATACAACTTTTCCAAGCTATCTAACAATGTTCCTAAACCTAAAAATGAACAATAAATTTAATCCTAGTCCTAGCTAAATTTTCAGTACAAAACCCTAACTTTTATAGGCAAAACCTCAGAGGGAAGGGAGTGAGGAGATAAGGGGAGCAAACACTCCCCTTATCTCGATGTGGCCAATTGGCCACATCCAGGTGGAGGAACGGTTGGCGTGACTTTGGGCTTCCTTTCTTCTTGTTGGATTTACTGTTGCAGCTCTCAGATTTGACGAAACGATCTTTGATTTGTTGGCTTCAACCACTTGATTTGGGAGGATTCATTTCAATCGGTTTTCAACCTCTCTGATATGCCAAGATTTGCCCTGATTCCCTGATTTCGAATTTATTCTGAATTAAATGCGCTTTTGGGCTCGTTTCTCTGACCTATCCTTTAGCAATGGGCCTGCATTTTATAAAGAACAATAGGACTTATTAATATGATTTATTTAGATAACAAGTATGAAAATGTGACAATATGTATGCGATATATGTGACCGATCAAGTATGAATCTTGAAAATATTGTGGACAAGGTGAATAAGGAGAACAAGTTGGTTGAAAATTGAACTCAGGGGAGGTGAATCCCTATTGACTCTGTGAAGAGTTGAAATTATTTGAAAATTATGGTCATAAAATTGGGGGCATAGGTTATATTGATTAGGATAAGACCAATCCGGCACACTAGATTGGTTAAAATTATGATATGCCGGGTTGGTAATATCCGAAAAGAGGTTGAGGTGTAATATGGATTACCATTAAAATTGAAAAATTATTGTTATAAGCCATATCACACAAGAAATGTCAAATACAAATAAAGAAAAACAAACAAATAAGCAAACAAATAAAAAGAAAAAACCTAACCTAAATTAGGGTAAATCTTAGACCTAGACGACTCCTAACTGGTTAGACTGTCCACGGGGGTATATTGCTGAATCTGACCACAAGTTAATCGGTCAGGTAGGGGCAAGATTGGTGGGAGGTATCCGCACAAAAACGATGGGCGTAATTAAGCCAAACCACCAGCCTTCGGGGTTTGGCCCCTTAATCCCCAACCTTAGACACCGATTTAGTAAGAGTCAAATTCAAATCAACTTCACCCTTAGGTCAGTCTCCTATTTGATTCCAAGATATCCCTAGGGCCAACGTCTACTCAGTTTTAGTAAGGCTTGGGTTAGTAAGTGAGGAGATTGTTTGCGGGTTAAAGGAGGGTAATGATTTCCCCACCTTATCTTGTTTATAGGACAAGCCCTTAAATCAATTTAGTGCAGTGTACAAGTATATAGAAAAAAGTAACACTCAAACAATATTTCATACAAGAATGAACATTATACTAAATGTTATACACACATACCTTGGCTCCAGCACTCTTCAACAGTAAATAGAAAATGTAATGAAATAGACACGTGCCTGAGTGCAAAGTCTAAATCATTTTTAGCATTTACAATGAACTTTTTACTGTTGTATTAGAAATGTATATACAGTGAGCCAAATAAAGAAATAAATGATATAGAGATTAAACTATGCAATTCAGCCACCTACAGAAAATACAGGTTAGTAGTTCATTCAGATTGCCACAGGAATGTAGCAAATCTGAGGGCTTCTGGGCTCTGCTTTCTTAAGCAGAGTCCAGGGCCACTTATATGTCCACTGCAGCATAAATTTCTTGTTGTTAAATCTGTACACCAAAAATAAAGAAGAAAGTTAACCAAAATTATAAATATAAAAAGAGAATAACTTACCGTCCCTCCCCAGCAACGGCGCCAAAAATTGATTGTGAGAATGAAAGTGATAAGAATTACCGTCTAGCTTTGGGCTAACGGGTCGTGTCCATGAGGAGGAATGCGATGAAAGGTTTTCGGTGTTTTTGTTTAGAAAGTAAAGAATGGTGTTTTTTTTTAGTTGAAAAGAGAATAGAGAGAAGGAAAGTGATTTAAAGAAAAATTAAAAATTTTGGAAAAGGCTTCGGAGAAGGTGATCTTTTAGAAAATGATTTGAGAGTGATGTGATTTAAATTATGAAAAAGGATCCGAACTCACTAATTTTCTACTCAACTACGTACTTATCTCAAGAACATTTGGGTGCATCACTTTTATCATAGCCAAAAACTTTTAGTTCCTTTTAATGGCCAAGTAAAACAAATAAGATGGTTTTGGTTTGAATCTTAAGCCCTTTCTTAACACATCATTGAAAAGAGAAAATTAAACCATCAAGCGCGAAGAAGCAAGTATGGAATAAAAACTATTTAAAAAGATTTGTACTTTGAAAGTCCAAGTTTTAAATAAAGACATCCTCATGTGCTTTCAAGAACGAAGTTTAACTCAGGTATTTTCTGATTCAAAAGAGTTGCTTTCATAAAAATCAATCACGAGAGAGGAAGTAGAAGAGATTAATTAGTGAACCCAGAAGATGATTTAGCTACTCATGATGAAAGGAAAACAAACAAGAGAATGAAAATCAATTATAAACATACCGAATTTGAGTCGAGTTGAGGCTTCTTTGATTGTCACTTCAAAGATGAATTACACACTCAATTCCACTCTTCTCTCTTTGCTGATCTAAACTAAAAAATAAAGAGAAGATATAACTTCTCTGAACTATCTAACAATACTCCTAAAACCCGAAATAATGAACAAGAATTCTAATCCTAGTCTTCGCTCCCTTTTTCAGTACAAAACCGTGCCTTTTATAAGCAAAAACCCAGAGGGAAGGAGTGAGGAGATAAGGGGAGCAAACGCTTCCCTTATGTCCACCAAACGGCCGTGGATCCACGGCTTTGGCCGCGGATCCGCTGCCAGGATGTGGCCAAATGGCAACATCCTGGTGGGGATTCAGTTGGCGTGTGATTTTACCCCCTTTTGTCTGGCTGGATTTGCTGTTTATCTCTGATTCTGATCTGATCTCTGATGATTCTCATGCTAACCGATTTGGATTCTGATGGAACCAAATTAACCAGTTTTTAATCTCCCTGATTTGCCATTATCTGCCCTGATTTTCTGATTTCAAATTAATTCTGAATTAAATCAGAATTTGATGGGCTTTTGGGCTCGTTTCTCTTCCCTTTCTTTTAGCAATGGGCTTGCATTTTATAAAGAAAAATAAGACTTTATTAATAGGATTTATTAGATAATAAACGTGATAATATGACAATATATATGCAATATATGAGATCGATTAACTTTCTGTAAGATCCCTAGTTGAAAATACTGTATTTTTATTTTCCTAAAGTGTTTATTTTAAATTTACAAATCATTTTATTAATCAACTTAATTTATTATTTTCTTTCTTGTGATTATTACTATTATTAAATATAAAAATTATTTTTAAGATAATGAATGGTACTTTAGCTTTAAATATTATTACCATTTTTAATTATCGACATTTTTAGTTACTTATTTCTATTAGTTTTATACTTACCATTATTATTATTATTCTATTATGATTATTATTTATTGTAATTACTATTAGTGTTATCGTTATTTTTATTGTCGGTGCTTATTAATTATTTTTAGTGTTAGTATTATTTTATTTATCTATTCTAATAGTTGTACTATATTGGTTGTGATAGTGATTAATTCTATTATTAATACATTTGATAATTATTTATTTTAATTTAATGCTGCTATTATTGTTGTCATTATTATTATTAATTAGGATTATTAATATTACTTGGTAATTATTACCATTACTAATTAAGGTTATTGTTATTATTTATTATTTTTAGTAAGAGTTATTGAATTTATTATTAGTACTATTTTGTATTTATTACTATTATGACTACTACTATTATTATGACTTGAATGTTTATATTTTTAGTAATAGCATTATTTCCTTTCCCTTGTATCCTTGATTCTACCCATACCCGTTATCTATCCATACCCACTTCTATTCCTTGATTCCAATACCCATTAGATTTATACCCGCTACCCACAAACCCGAAACCCATTACTAAATCCTATTCTTAACCCTAACCTAAACAAATCCCTAATCTAAATCATCTCCCCCAATAATCCAGCCGCCTCCACCCATGGCAGCACCACCGCTTGGACTTCTCCTCATTGGCCGGATCCCCATTGGCGCACCACTCTAATCCGGCGCCGAGACTGTAGAAGCACCAGGCCGTGACTCCTTTTTCCCTCCCTGATCTCCAAGCTGTGATCACCATCCATTGGCCGAGTCTCTTTTCCCTCCATGCGCGTGAGTTTCCTTCTTCCCCTATTATCATTTTTGTGTAATTTAATTTAATTATTTGTACCATTTTTTAAATTCAGTATCTGCTGCTCTTGTGAGGTTTCTATTTACATTTATGAATCAGAAATATGCTCATGGAAACTAGAATTTTGACACCCAAGTAATATTTGCATCCTGTGCAATTCATTTCTCTTTCATATGGTTCTCGTGAAATTGGGACGCTATAATAGCACTAACATGTTCTTGTGAAATTGACATACAATAGCTTTTTCCCCTTTTCTTTTCATTTTTTTGGTTTAGAAAGACCGAGCCATAGGCTTGAGGTTTTATGTACCAAAATGTTTAATAATGTGTTTTATTTCATGTGGGTGAATTATTGTATGTGAGATTATTAATTCATTTGTGTTTATTGTATGCGGCAAAAATCCTACTCTGAGCTATTTTCGGGCCCTCCGCGGGACACCGTTGATCGACGACGGCGAGCGCGAACGCACCCCACGCCCTTCGCGGCGAGTTGCTCTATCCAACGACACTCTCCGCGGGCCCAGATGCCTCCGTCGGAGCCTCCGTCGGCGTGCCGCAAGGCACCTAGTTATGTGAGTAATTTTCCCCCTTTTCTATTTATTTCCCTTTTCATAAATTATATTGTGAATTTCTTTTTACATGCTTGGGTGTGTTGTGTAAATATTTACATATTGGTGGGTGAATTAATGTGCATGCATGGGATGTGAATTATTTAATATGTATAGGTATTTATAATTAATAATAGGTATTTATTAAATTGGATATGTTTGCATTAAATTAATGTATATAGGTATATGGGTAATTATGCATTAGTATATATGTAAGTATATAATATGTAGGCATGTTTATATACATGTATTGTTGTGTATACTTGTATACGTATGTGTACGTGGGTGTACACGTATGTGTCCGTATGCATGTGTGAGTGTTTAGCATGTATTTATATTTATTGGTATGTTCGGTTACATGCTACAGCATTTTGGATTTGTTCGGTGAGATCCGAACCCAGCTTTAAGAGACTCGGACACGATTCGGATTCGTGCCGTTGTGGACCCGACACAGAGGAGATTCGAAGATCGACCCATAGGACGATCCGAAGATCAGTACCGGTTCGTGCAGTGAAGACCAGACGACGATTCGGTTCCGAAACCGCGTCATTTCAAGTGAGTGTTTGCTCTTGTATCATTTTCTTTATTCACTGTTCTCAGTAGTATTTTATATGTTACTTGTATTATTACATGTGATCGTCTTCTTTATTTTATCAGTTTGATTACCTGTATCACTCCATGCGATATCAGGGACCGTACATCTTATTTATTTAGTTGAATTGAGAGATTATTATCATTTCATGTGTTGGTAGTTATCACTGTTGACTTAGGCCTAGCAGTGGATACCCTAGACTGTAACTTTATTTGATCTACTATCACTTGAACTACATTATATTTGAGGTTAGAGGGCATATATTAGGCATAGTGTTTATGGGTAGTTGTTGGTGATTATCCCGACTAGAATTCCCGTGGATATCGGGGAAGTGTTAGATATGACATTGCTTTACCAATATACTGATTTACTGATACTTGGACTGGCATTGACTTAGTTAGAGTTGGAGTTGACATATGATATATTTATATTGGATCTTGATCAGTTTATAGAGGAGTTTGGTCTTATTGGATCGTCATGATGTATGTGTATAGCTTACCCTTGAAATAGATATGTAACATGATCTTGGTTTTAGATTATTAAACCAAAGACTTTCAGATTTATTTTAATTATATTGATTGAGTACTGATGATCTTACCGATGTTGGATACTAGATATAAAGATGTTCTAGAATTCTTATTGATTGAGGACGTTACCCTCTTTAGCTATGATCTTGATTTTAGTTGGATGAATCTGGTTTTGAGGAATCGGCATTGATTTGGTTGACCTGACCTGATAGATCCTAGATACATATCTGATATATTACTTGACTTTGGAATCCTGTGATCGACCTTGATAGAGTGAGAGTGGGTGATAATCTTGATCGAATTGAAATATGAGAATTTGATTATATGTATCAGAACATGTAGTATTTCAGTTATTGAGAGCTGGATATATCGACGACTCAGAGATTATATATATAACGATGACTTGAAGATCAGAGTAGATTGATAGGGAGAGACTGATTATTGATATATTGAGACGGTGGTTTATTATACCAGATTAGTGATGTGGATTGATACTTGATGTTCTCGATGATTGTATAGAGACTGTTGATTGATAGATTAGTTACTATTTTATTTTAGTGCAGATGGATGTGAGATATTGACCAGTTCTAGATTAGACTGTCTATTGAGCAGTATCTGGATTCGTTATTGTATAAATTCATGTTACTGAAAGTTACTGGGAAAATATTGTTAGACCGTAACACTTTCATTGTTCTATTGTTCTACCGTTTACACGGTATTATTGTTCACATTGTTATTGTCACATTGATATTGTTATTGTTACTGTATCGTCCCAGTAATTGACATGACATGGATATTGATTGTTACAAATAATAATATACATTGACTGATTTAACTGAATTGAATAATAATAATATAAATTGACAACTTACACTGGGATTGGGGAAATTGATGGAGGAGACAGCGTCTGTATTTTGGGTGGACCTAGGATACAGGTTGCGCAGCCGAGATACGGTTCCACTGCAGGGTTCCGGGGGATGACTGACATCCCGTATTGTCCATATTGTCATTGTATTGACACATTGTTATTGTTATTGTTATTGACTACCTAGCGGTAGGACTTGGTTCAGCGCCAGGTGATTGGGCCGTGGTTCCGGGTATGTACGGAACCCACCTAAAGCATGGACAAAGTCTCTTCTATTAATTTCAATAACTTAGGACATTGATTGACACGTGTGGTAGGCGTAGTATGGGATGCGTCTATTGCATGTGGCAATTGGTGTTCGCTGACATAATAAATGATAATAAATTGTTTATAGCATATTGTGACCGACTATAATCACATGACTGTATGCATGATTGTAATCAGGACCAGATTATTATAACCAAGACCAGACTTGTGACCAGACTTGGATACCAGTTTAGTGACATGTGATGGATACCTATTTGACATTGATTGCATATTTACAGTTGTGCCATTTGTCTGCTACCTGTATTCATGTTTTTATCATATGTGTTACTGTTCAGTTATTTATTGTGTTATTTAGTCTTTCTATTTGTAGTTGTTCTTACTATTATATATGCACATGGTTTCTTCTGCACGAGCTGTTTCCCCTTTACACACACACTCATTATGGTCGCGTTCTGACGACCCTGGATTTGCACGTCCAGCTATTGGACGGTTATTCTAATGTGCAGGTTTTCGATGAGACGATACGCCTTGCGAGGAGCTTGGGTCCTCTTCCTTTGATTCTGGTATACTTGCATTTTATTCTTGTTATTATTCTTTGTTCCTATACATCACCTTTGACTTCTGTTCAGCTGCCATTGTCTTCCTGTTGTTCATTGCTATCATGTGTAGTCTTATATGTATTATTGCAGTGGTCCTTGATTATTATAGTTCTGATTATAGCTTGTTCAGGTTACAATTTAGGCTTAGCGCGTATACGTGGGGTATTTCCCTTGCGTATATGCGTCGCCATAACGTCTCCGTATCCTTAGGATCGGGGCGTTACAGAGTGGTATCAGAACCAGGTTCGACATAAAAGAGAACCTAGTTCCTACCTGTAGCCTGAGACAGTTATGTAGACACTGCAGTATACATATACTATTCACGTGATAATATTGACTCCATTTGGAAATTGATCGTCCTCCCTTTGGAATTCCGTTCTTGATCTATTGATATTCATGATTCCAACACTTCAATTAGAGTGATTTGGATGTCCATCTTGGTTTCATCCTTTCTTCCTATTCATTTCTCCTAATTCTATCTCTTGAGATCGGTTACTCCATGTTGAAGCTGGTAGCAGAGATCAGAGCGCGCAGCGGAAGCGTGGTGGATTATGATGTGCAGAGAAGCGATGTAAAGCTTGTTTGTCTTCTCCTTTGATTTTGGGATTCTTTTACCATTCCCTGCTTTATTGAAATTTCGAGGACGAAATTTTTATAAGGTGGGTAGAATGTAAGATCCCTAGTTGAAAATACTGTATTTTTATTTTCCTAAAGTATTTATTTTAAATTTACAAATCATTTTATTAATCAACTTAATTTATTATTTTCTTTCTTGTGATTATTACTATTATTAAATATAAAAATTATTTTAAGATAATGAACGGTATTTTAGCTTTAAATATTATTACCATTTTTAATTATCGACATTTTTAGTTACTTATTTCTATTAGTTTTATACTTACCATTATTATTATTATTATTCTAATATGATTATTATTTATTGTAATTACTATTAGTGTTATCGTTATTTTTATTGTCGGTGCTTATTAATTATTATTAGTGTTAGTATTATTTTATTTATCTATTCTAATAGTTGTACTATATTGGTTGTGATAGTGATTAATTCTATTATTAATACATTTGATAATTATTTATTTTAATTTAATGCTGCTATTATTGTTGTCATTATTATTATTAATTAGGATTATTAATATTACTTGGTAATTATTACCATTACTAATTAAGGTTATTGTTATTATTTATTATTTTTAGTAAGAGTTATTGAATTTATTATTAGTACTATTTTGTATTTATTACTATTATGACTACTACTATTATTATGACTTGAATGTTTATATTTTTAGTAATAGCATTATTTCCTTTCCCTTGTATCCTTGATTCTACCCATACCCGTTATCTATCCATACCCACTTCTATTCCTTGATTCCAATACCCATTAGATTTATACCCGCTACCCACAAACCCGAAACCCATTACTAAATCCTATTCTTAACCCTAACCTAAACAAATCCCTAATCTAAATCATCTCCCCCAATAATCCAGCCGCCTCCACCCATGGCAGCACCCCCGCTTGGTCTTCTCCTCATTGGCCGGATCCCCATTGGCGCACCACTCCAATCCGGCGCCGAGACTGTAGAAGCACCAGGCCGTGACTCCTTTTTCCCTCCCTGATCTCCAAGCTGTGATCACCATCCATTGGCCGAGTCTCTTTTCCCTCCATGCGCGTGAGTTTCCTTCTTCCCCTATTATCATTTTTGTGTAGTTTAATTTAATTATTTGTACCATTTTTTAAATTCAGTATCTGCTGCTCTTGTGAGGTTTCTATTTACATTTATGAATCAGAAATATGCTCATGGAAACTAGAATTTTGACACCCAAGTAATATTTGCATCCTGTGTAATTCATTTCTCTTTCATATGGTTCTCGTGAAATTGGGACGCTATAATAGCACTAACATGTTCTTGTGAAATTGACATACAATAGCTTTTTCCCCTTTTCTTTTCATTTTTTTGGTTTAGAAAGACCGAGCCATAGGCTTGAGGTTTTATGTACCAAAATGTTTAATAATGTGTTTTATTTCATGTGGGTGAATTATTGTATGTGAGATTATTAATTCATTTGTGTTTATTGTATGCGGTAAAAATCCTACTCTGAGCTATTTTCGGGCCCTCCGCGGGACACCGTTGATCGACGACGGCGTGCGCGAACGCACCCCACGCCCTTCGCGGCGAGTTGCTCTATCCAACGACACCCTCCGCGGGCCCAGATGCCTCCGTCGGAGCCTCCGTCGGCGTGCCGCAAGGCACCTAGTTATGTGAGTAATTTTCCCCCTTTTCTATTTATTTCCCTTTTCATAAATTATATTGTGAATTTCTTTTTACATGCTTGGGTGTGTTGTGTAAATATTTACATATTGGTGGGTGAATTAATGTGCATGCATGGGATGTGAATTATTTAATATGTATAGGTATTTATAATTAATAATAGGTATTTATTAAATTGGATATGTTTGCATTAAATTAATGTATATAGGTATATGGGTAATTATGCATTAGTATATATGTAAGTATATAATATGTAGGCATGTTTATATACATGTATTGTTGTGTATACTTGTATACGTATGTGTACGTGGGTGTACACGTATGTGTCCGTATGCATGTGTGAGTGTTTAGCATGTATTTATATTTATTGGTATGTTCGGTTACATGCTACAGCATTTTGGATTTGTTCGGTGAGATCCGAACCCAGCTTTAAGAGACTCGGACACGATTCGGATTCGTGCCGTTGTGGACCCGACACAGAGGAGATTCGAAGATCGACCCATAGGACGATCCGAAGATCAGTACCGGTTCGTGCAGTGAAGACCAGACGACGATTCGGTTCCGAAACCGCGTCATTTCAAGTGAGTGTTTGCTCTTGTATCATTTTCTTTATTCACTGTTCTCAGTAGTATTTTATATGTTACTTGTATTATTACATGTGATCGTCTTCTTTATTTTATCAGTTTGATTACCTGTATCACTCCATGCGATATCAGGGACCGTACATCTTATTTATTTAGTTGAATTGAGAGATTATTATCATTTCATGTGTTGGTAGTTATCACTGTTGACTTAGGCCTAGCATTGGATACCCTAGACTGTAACTTGATTTGATCTACTATCACTTGAACTACATTATATTTGAGGTTAGAGGGCATATATTAGGCATAGTGTTTATGGGTAGTTGTTGGTGATTATCCCGACTAGAATTCCCGTGGATATCGGGGAAGTGTTAGATATGACATTGCTTTACCAATATACTGATTTACTGATACTTGGACTGGCATTGACTTAGTTAGAGTTGGAGTTGACATATGATATATTTATATTGGATCTTGATCAGTTTATAGAGAAGTTTGGTCTTATTGGATCGTCATGATGTATGTGTATAGCTTACCCTTGAAATAGATATGTAACATGATCTTGGTTTTAGATTATTAAACCAAAGACTTTCGGATTTATTTTAATTATATTGATTGAGTACTGATGATCTTACCGATGTTGGATACTAGATATAAAGATGTTCTAGAATTCTTATTGATTGAGGACGTTACCCTCTTTAGCTATGATCTTTATTTTAGTTGGATGAATCTGGTTTTGAGGAATCGGCATTGATTTGGTTGACCTGACCTGATAGATCCTAGATACATATCTGATATATTACTTGACTTTGGAATCCTGTGATCGACCTTGATAGACTGAGAGTGGGTGATAATCTTGATCGAATTGAAATATGAGAATTTGATTACATGTATCAGAACATGTAGTATTTCAGTTATTGAGAGCTGGATATATCGACGACTCAGAGATTATATATATATCGATGACTTGAAGATCAGAGTAGATTGATAGGGAGAGACTGATTATTGATATATTGAGACGGTGGTTTATTATACCAGATTAGTGATGTGGATTGATACTTGATGTTCTCGATGATTGTATAGAGACTGTTGGTTGATAGATTAGTTACTATTGTATTTTAGTGCAGATGGATGTGAGATATTGACCAGTCCTAAATTAGACTGTCTATTGAGCAGTATCTGGATTCGTTATTGTATAAATTCATGTTACTGAAAGTTACTGGGAAAATATTGTTAGACCGTAACACTTTCATTGTTCTATTGTTCTACCGTTTACACGGTATTATTGTTCACATTGTTATTGTCACATTGATATTGTTATTGTTACTGTATCGTCCCAGTAATTGACATGACATGGATATTGATTGTTACAAATAATAATATACATTGACTGATTTAACTGAATTGAATAATAATAATGTAAATTGACAACTTACACTGGGATTGGGGAAATTGATGGAGGAGACAGCGTCTGTATTTTGGGTGGACCTAGGATACAGGGTGCGCAGCCGAGATACGGTTCCACTGCAGGGTTCCGGGGGATGACTGACATCCCGTATTGTCCATATTGTCATTGTATTGACACATTGTTATTGTTATTGTTATTGACTACCTAGCGGTAGGACCTGGTTCAGCGCCAGGTGATTGGGCCGTGGTTCCGGGTATGTACGGAACCCACCTAAAGCATGGACAAAGTCTCTTCTATTAATTTCAATAACTTAGGACATTGATTGACACGTGTGGTAGGCGTAGTATGGGATGCGTCTATTGCATGTGACAATTGGTGTTCGCTGACATAATAAATGATAATAAATTGTTTATAGCATATTGTGACCGACTATAATCACATGACTGTATACATGATTGTAATCAGGACCAGATTATTATAACCAAGACTAGACTTGTGACCAGACTTGGATACCAGTTTAGTGACATGTGATGGATACCTATTTGACATTGATTGCATATTTACAGTTGTGCCATTTGTCTGCTACCTGTATTCATGTTTTTATCATATGTGTTACTGTTCAGTTATTTATTGTGTTATTTAGTCTTTCTATTTGTAGTTGTTCTTACTATTATATATGCACATGGTTTCTTCTGCACGAGCTGTTTCCCCTTTACACACACAATCATTATGGTCGCGTTCTGACGACCCTGGATTTGCACGTCCAGCTATTGGACGGTTGTTCTAATGTGCAGGTTTTTGATGAGACGATACGCCTTGCGAGGAGCTTGGGTCCTCTTCCTTTGATTCTGGTATACTTACATTTTATTCTTGTTATTATTCTTTGTTCCTATACATCACCTTTGACTTCTGTTCAGCTGCCATTTTCTTCCTGTTGTTCATTGCTATCATGTGTAGTCTTATATGTATTATTGCAGTGGTCCTTGATTATTATAGTTCTGATTATAGCTTGTTCAGGTTACAATTTAGGCTTAGCGCGTATACGTGGGGTATTTCCCTTGCGTATATGCGTCGCCATAACGTCTCCGTATCCTTAGGATCGGGGCGTTACACTTTCTAACTGCTCATCCGGTTCTTGAAAGCTCAAAACTTCATGAAGTATTCTAGATGAGATTTTTGAATCTAATATGATTTCAGAGGATGAAGTGTGGCAAATATTCTTTGATGGAGCATCAAGAATAGGCCTTAAAGGCAAGATCATTGCTGGTATGGGGGTTGTATTTATCTCACCACAAAACCATGTCCTTCCTAGGGCATTTTCATTGACGGAATCATGTTCCAACAATGTGGCAGAATATAACGCTCTACTCATTAACCTTTAGCTCGCCAATGAAATGGGGGTACGCTACCTCAAAGCTTATGGTAATTCAAAACTGATTATTAATCAGGTTAAAGGAGAATATGAGATCCGCCACGTAGATTTGGTATCATGCAGTCATCAAAATGGCTAATTTATTTGATAGCTTTTACATCGGTCATGTGTCCTGATCCCAAAATACTAAGGCCGACGCTCTAGCTGCACTAGCGCTACACTGGCCTTACTGATCGACACAACGTATCATCTTACAGTGGCTACTCGACACCTTGTTTGTCATAAACATGTGTTGAAACCAAGAAGGTCTATATCACCTCAACGGATTTCGAACCAAGAGATTGGCGATTTCCCCTCATTGACTATGCTTTGCATAATATATTGCCAGACGACCCTAAAGAATTGACATCTATTAGACGAAGGTCTCTCCATTTCTACTATGATCCGATAGTAAAGACACTCTACCGTCGCTCATATGACGGTATCCTTCTCCGTTGCCTCTCTAATTCGGAGGCACAAGAAGTGCTTCAACAGGCGCACGACGGTATATGCGGAGCTAATTAACCAGGTCCGAAGCTCAAGGATCAATTGCACAGGCTTAGATATTATTGGCTAACCATGATAGCCGATGCCATCAAATATGCACAAAGGCGTAAAGCCTATCAAATCCATGCAGACTTTATACATCAGCCTCCGGAGTTGCTCCATCCGACTGTTGCTTCATGGCCATTCGAAGCATGGGGAATCGATGTCATAGGGCCTATCAGCCCCTCATCAACAAAAGGTCATCGGTTTATCCTAACAATAACCGATTATTTCTCAAAGTGAGCGGAGGCTGTTCCACTTATTGAAGTTAAAACTTCCATAGTGGTCAACTTTATCAAAGACCATGTCATTCATCAATTTGGTGTCCTTAGGCAGATTATCTATGATAATGGTCCCCAATTTGTAAGCCAAGTATTATATTGATTCTGTGATAAGTACCAGATTCAGAATGTGGCATCAACCGCGTATAACCCGGCTGTTAATGGCTTGGTGGAGGCATTCAACAAGACAATTATCAAGCTACTCAAAAAATTCGTTTCATCAAATAAGAGAGACTGGAATGAGAAGCTCGGTGAATGTCTTTGGGCCTATCGAACCACAGTTCGGACCCCAAAAGGCAATATGCCTTTTTCTCTGGTATACGGGTGTGAAGCAGTCATACCGTTAGAAATTTAGATGCCGTCATTACGAGTCGCTTTAATGACCAGAATGACAAAGGAGGACAATGATCGGTTACGTCTTCAAGAACTTGAAGCCCTAGATGAGAAACAACTACAATCTCATAAACATATTGAGTTGTATCAAGCTCGAATCTCAAAGGCCTTCAATAAGAAGGTTAAGCAAAGGGTTTTTCAGAAAGGAGATTTAGTTTTAGCCGTCAGACAACCGATGATCATGACGTACAAAACTAAAAGCAAATTTCAGCCCAAATGGGAAGGACTATTCGTGATAGAAACAGTCTATTCAAATGGAGCATATCGCCTTATAACCCCGACGGTGATATTGAGTTGTATCAAGCTCGAATCTCGAAGGCCTTCAATAAGAAGGTTAAGCAAAGGGTTTTTCAGAAAGGAGATTTAGTTTTAGCCGTCAGACGACCGATGATCATGACGCACAAAACTAAAACAAATTTTAGCCCAAATGGGAAGGACTGTTCATGATAGAAACAGTCTATTCAAATGGAGCATATCGCCTTATAACCCCAGACGGTGATACGCTCATGATGCCGATCAATGATAGGTTCTTAAAAAATATTATCCTTGATAGGATTCTTCTTATGATCAAGTTAACATTACACCTCTGATCAAGACCTTCAGATCCAAGATTTTTAGAAAGAGCACTTCTCTATTCTTTCTCTAACGGGATCATACTGCCATAAACCAGTGTCTAGCTGATCGAACACAAGTTGCATCAAAGAAGAACCAAGGTTATGAACTTCGATTTTAGCCTTATCACTCTTCTCTAATTCATTGTTAACTAGTGTCGAGCCGATCAAAGATCAGTTGCATCAAAGAAGAACCAAGGTTATGAACTTTGATTTTAACTTTATCACTCTTCTCTAATTCATTGTCGACTAGTGTCGAGCCGATCGAACACTGGTGACATTGAAGAAGAAACAAGGTGTCAAATTTGTTGGTCCCGAGATGATGCCAATTATTGAACTTTCTCTGTTGGCACTTATGGATCTAAAATACGAAGTCAACACAAATACTAAACAAAGAAGGATTAAAGTTAAACAAATAAATAAACTTGCAATAAAGGAAAAGTAAACCTCAGAAAGTTAGACAAAAGCAAACACGAGAGATTTATCCTGATTCGATCCTCGTGACCTACATCCAGTCCCCAAGCCATCCGCTTGAGATTTTCCTTTATCCTTGATTTTGTACACCCAAAATCACAACCATGCACACCACTTGACAAATCCCCTTTGCCAAATGTGTACACCTTCTCTTCACACCAAGAGAACAAACTCCACCTTGTACAACTGCTTCTACACCAAGAAGACACCCGTGTACAATGATTGCTTTGAGTATCACAACACTTTCCTATAAGCCTTGGTATTGTGTATGAACGTGGACAAGGTCTAGTATAGGAGAAAAACTTCAGAGAACTTCACAAAGGAATATGAATTTGATGAAGAACTGAAGTGGAAATCAGTTTTCAGGTTTGGCAGAATTTTGATTTAGAAAACTAAAGATTAGGATTCTAATTTGGCTTTAGAATAACAACCCTTTATATAGCTGCACACTAGGGTAAGTTAGGGTAGTTATAGGTGCAATTCAAATGATTGAAACGTTGGAAAACGTTACACAAAAGACCAGATAACAGAAACTGTCCAACAATCAGAAACTGCCTATAGTCGACTTGCCTTTTGAGTTAGTCGACTATACTAGGCAATTTTTCAAAGGTTAGTCGACTAGGTTTGGGTATTAGTCAAATAGGTCAAGATAAGTTCGAGTGACAGGTTTCTGGATAACTGAATCAAGTCGATTGCAACTCCTTTATAAGTCGACTGGATCATGTTTTAGTCGACTAGGGGAATAGGGTTAGTCGACTACAAGGTCTATTAGTCGACTACACATACTGTCAAGTCGACTAATTGACAAACAGAGAGTTGGGTATAAATTGAGACACAGGATTAGTCGACTAGGATTTGGTCAAGTCGACTACACAAGTCATTAGTCGACTAATAGGGACTATAAGTCGACTAGAAGTGTATGATATGTGTGTGTGCATCAAGGCTTTTGACATGCTATTTCATATTTACAAAACACATCATATCAACTCTCTTTGGGAAGTCTTGATCATGAAGAACTCTTGATATATCTTGTGCTAGAGCTCCAAATGAAATGCTTCACAAATGTCTTCATCAAAACATGTTCCAACATTCTCCCCCTTTTTGATGATGACACGTTGTGTGCACATATACTCCCCCTGCAGAAAATAGGTTATATTTTCCTCCCCCTGCAGAAATTGGGTTATAACAAATATAGAAATACTTTGTTCACCCCCTGCAACAAATATATCATTAAATATATATATATATATGTTCTTATCAACTTTTATATGATACCTGCAAGATAAACGTTAGATGGTACCAAACATAAAAGAACATATTAACCTTTAGGAGTCCAAATCCATTTAGAATTTGGTTTTCACCTGTTAGTATACACATAATTGCATGAATCACATATATCATGAATGTATGATGCAATATAGGTATTTTTATCATGAATACTTAAATTCTTAGGAATCCATATAAACTTAGTTTTCTTAGACTTTCTTTTTACAAAAGAACTATATGGATTACTACAATATGAAGAATTTTCAATATATCCAATACCATAATTATTATGTGACAACTTTCGAAAAGATAATAAATCATTCAACTTTTCTTTTCCTTGATTGAACTTAGTCACATTTTGCAAAATATCTTCATATTTCTTTTTGAAAACTGAAATATCTTTATCTAAAATAGAAATCCTTTTATTCAAAGACTCAGTTTCCTTTTTAAGAAAAATGTTCTCTTTTATAAACTTCTCATTATCATTTTTCAAAGATGATATGACTTTTTCAAACTCATCTTGTTGAGAATTTATAGAAGATACTTGTAAAGCATAACATGAATTTTCATTTAAAAGTTTTTAATTTTCTTTTGATAAAACTTTATTTTTCAGTTTTTCATACTTTAGATCATTAAACAATTCATGAAATGCATCAGAAAGTTCAGTAAATGATACCTCGTCATCTTCTATGGCTATGTAACATAGGTTGACACGTTCAGTAGATTCTTCTTCGTCAGAAGATGAGGAATCACTGTTCTCCCATGAGTCTTCATAGTTTTTCTTCTTTCTGAACTTTTTGCCCTTGATATTTCCTTTATTTTTGAGCAATGTGCAATCCATCTTCATATGACCTAGTTTATTGCAATTAAAGCATTTGAATTTACCTTGCTTTAGAAATCTCCTGAATTTCTTTGAAAGCATTGCCATCTCCTCTTCATCGTCATTTGAATCGTCCGTGTTGGAGGATGCATGGAAGGCAAGTTCTTTCTTCTTTGAGTGGTGTTGTCGTTCGTCCTTCTTTCTTTCTTCTAACTGCACTTCATATGCCATTAGATTACCGATTAGGTTTTCTAATGTCATAGTTGAGAGATCATTCGCCTCTTCAATTGCGGTTGTCTTCTTCTCCCATTCTGGTGTGAGTGCACGAAGGATCTTGCGAACTTTTTCGACTTGGTGTAGTTCTTTCCAAGGGATGCTAAGGTATTGGTAATGTCGGTGAATCTTGTAACCATTTCTAATATGGTTTCATTCTCCTCCATTTTGAATAATACAAACATGTGGACAAGAACAGAAATCTTACACTCTTTAACTTTATTTGTGCCTTCGTGTGTTACCTGAAGAGTATGTCATATTTGATGTGCAGAAGTGGCTGTTGACATACGGTTGAACTCTTCTTTGGTTAAGGCACAGAATAGAGCATTCATCGCTTTGGCGTCAAGGTTCGCATTCTTCTTTTGATCATTACTCCAAGCGCTGTAGTTGGTTGTTGGCTTGGTGTATGATACTTCTACGACGTTCCAAAGTTCGTAGTTGAGCGATTGCAAGTAGATCTTCATTCTACACTTCCAATAGTTGTAGTTGGATCCGTCAAATAGCGGTGGACGTTGTGTAGAATGTCCTTCTTTGAATTATGACGAAGGGAACTCCGTTGCCATCCTTGCTTGTTGTTGACTAGGTATGCAGGGCTTGTATGCCGGTTCAGGGACGAAGGATACCAAATGTAAGACCTGCTCTGATACCAAATGTTGGTCCCGAGATGATGCCAATTGTTGAACTTTCTCTGTTGGCACTTATGGATCTAAAATACGAAATCAACACAAATACTAAACAAAGAAGGATTAAAGTTAAACAAATAAATAAACTTGCAATAAAGGAAAAGTAAATCTCAGAAAGTTAGACAAACGCAAACACGAGAGATTTATCCTGGTTCGGTCCTCGTGACCTACATTCAGTCCCCAAGCTACCCGCTTGAGATTTTCCTTTATCCTTGATTTTGTACACCCAAAATCACAACCATGCACACCACTTGACAAATCCCCTTTGTCAAATGTGTACACCTTCTCTTCAAACCAAGAGAACAAACTCCACCTTGTACAACTGCTTCTACACCAAGAAGACACCCATGTACAATGATTGCTTTGAGTATTATAACACTTTCCTATAAGCCTTGGTATTGTGTATGAACGTGGACAAGGTCTAGTAAAGGAGAAAAACTTCAGAGAACTTCACAAAGGAATTTGAATTTAATGAAGAACTGAAGTGGAAATCAGTTTTCAGGTTTGGCAGAATTTTGATTTAGAAAACTGAAGATTAGGATTCTAATTTGGCCTTTAGAATAACAACCCTTTATATAGCTGCATACTAGGGTAAGTTAGGGTAGTTATAGGTGCAATTCAAATGATTGAAACGTTGGAAAACATTGCACAAAAGACCAGAAAACAGAAACTATCCAACAGTCAGAAACTGCCTATAGTCGACTTGCCTTTTGAGTTAGTCGACTATACTAGGCAATTTTCCAAAGGTTAGTCGACTAGGTTTGGGTATTAGTCGACTAGGTCAAGATAAGTTTGAGTGACAGGTTTCTGGATAACTGAATCAAGTCGACTGCAACTCCTTTATAAGTCGACTGGATCATGTATTAGTCGACTAGGGGAATAGGGTTAGTCGACTACAAGGTCTATTAGTCGACTACACATACTATCAAGTCGACTAATTGACAAACAGAGAGTTGGGTATAAATTGAGACACAGGATTAGTCGACTAGGATTTGGTCAAGTCGACTACAAAAGTTATTAGTCGACTAATAGGGACTATAAGTCGACTAGAAGTGTATGATATGTGTGTGTGCATCAAGACTTTTGACATGCTATTTCATATTTACAAAACACATCATATCAACTCTCTTTGGGAAGTCCTAATCATGAAGAACTCTTGATATATCTTGTGCTAGAGCTCCAAATGAAATGCTTCACAAATGTCTTCATCAAAACATGTTCCAACAAAATTGTTTTACCCTTTCACTCTTCTCTAGTATATAAACGTGTACTTATCTTCAACTTAGAAGAATAGGTCATATTTTGAAGTCAAGCATGCCTAAGCAACTGTTTCAGGCAGATGATTTATTTAGGCTGACTTTTTTATATACAGTGGTGGCATACCTCCCTGCTCCTGTTCGATCGATCGAAGCTCGACTCAATGACAAAAGGTCTGACCAATCAAATGAGTTTACCTGCTGGCTTATCAAGCCAAACTCATTGAAGAAGGTTCGTGATGCATTCTCTTGCAGAACCTTTCCACTGTTTCCACGTACATATCAAAAACATGGTGACCAATCGAATTAAAGAACAAATGAGTTTATCTAATGACTTATCAAGCCAAACTCATTAAAGAAGGTTCATGACGCATCCTTCTGTAGAAGCTTTCCAATATGGAAACAAGATAAAAATTGACAGAGAGTCCACGAGAAACAATAATCTTCCGATCAAGATCTTGCGGAATTCGTGTCCATTCCTTTAATCCCAGCTCAAATACAGAGTGAAAACCCAGGGGAAGCATCATGTTACTCAAAGTAACGAAATGATCCAATGCCTCTAACGGTTAAGAATAGAGGAAAATGTTGGTCTTTGAGCCCAACATAAATCCTCGATAACTCATCATGCTGAGGGGAATAGCATGGCTAGCCAGACTCAAACGGTCGTTGATAAAGGCATATCAAATTCGTTGATAGTTGAGGGTTTGCTAAAAATCCTAAGGGACCTGTTTCCATTTGATTCTTCTCCAAAATCACTTACCAATTCCCGTCCATGGAATGGTAGGACCACATAAGAAGATATTCATCTTCCTAGCGAAATGATGAGTCAAACCTATCATATTAACATTAAATCTCTGATAGTAAGACTCTAACATACTCCCCAGTGGATAAAACCAACATCCCTATGAATCTGGTCAACATCCCCAGCGAATAAAACTCTACTTACCATTCTTTTCAATAGAAGGACAAGGTTCACTCAAAATTACTGTTATGTTCAAACACCTCTAACAGTAACAAAATCCTTGTCACGTTAACATTACACCTCTGACAGGCTGTTTTACAAATCTCATTCTGAACCCCCGTGGAGTTCTCTGACATATAATCTTTCATGAGATCCATATTCTTAGCTCCCCAGCGAGTCTCTAGTAGACTCTCTTCAAAGTCTATTATTTTTCTCTCAGTCCCCAATGGACTTTCTTGGTTGTCACGTTAATAATACACCTCTGACAATTTCTTCCAAAAAAATATCCAAAGGAGATATCAATTTTTCACGGAATTTATGATCAAACCTTATTTTCTCCAATCGGATTATTTCTTTTACCGTTATGTTCATCTTGTCACCTCTGAACGGTAGAAATCCTGAACTTGGTAGTTTCTCAATCGGTTATGTCCATATTACCTCTGAACCAACAGATAACCAAGTCTCATTTTTCAGTCCAGAAGGGACTATCTCTTTGCCGTTATGTCCAGTTCGCCACCTCTGAATGACAGGACTCTAAGTCTAGCAACTTCCAATCGGTTATGTCCATATTACCTCTGAATCGACGAATGCCTAGATCTCCCCCTTTTATGGTACTCTAATTGTCATGTCCAATTCGCCACCTCTGAACAGATGAGTAAATAGCTTTGTTCTCCTTTCCTCTATTAAGGTCGGGAGTTCTTACTGTCATGTTAACACTAAACCTCTGAACAGCGAATTGCACATCTGAGATCCCTTAGTTGGTCATGTCAAGTCAGCCACCTCTGAACTAATAGGGCCCCAGATCTAATCTACCTTTACAGTCCTTTGTGGACTAGTTCCGAAGTTAATACTACTATCTTTGGCAGCGAATTCGAAGTTTAGTGTGTCTTAGTTTATCATATTCAGTTTATCACCTCTGAATAGACGGGTCCCTAAAATCGAATTCACCTCCATTTTGTCATCATGTCCAGGTCATCACCTCTGAATGGCAAAATTTCTCATAGCTATTTTGTCACTTTTAACTGGCAAATCCTAGGCTTCATTTGTCTTAGTTCAGTAGGAACTATCACAGATTGTGGTGTCTAATTCATCATAACCTATTCATAAATCTGATGGTCTTTAATCTGTTATGTTAATATTTACCTCTGAACAGTAAAGATCGTCAACATGATTTAAGTCGAGCCATTTCTCAAATTTATTTAGTAACTAATTCTATCAGTTCATCACCTCTGACTAGATTAGTTATACTGTTATTTTCTTTCTTTTTGAGGGTTGTAGTACAACTTGAAAGTAAGAATTCCAATCTTAGAAGATAAAACAAGTTGAAAATACAACAGAGGAGTCAAATAAAATTACTTTTTATTGACTCAAAAGGGGGATACACGGATTATAAGCTACGAGGGGGCTTCATAAGACTTGATCCATTCTTCAAGGATGGCCAGCCTGTTCTTCCTCTCCTCGGCAGCTCTGATGAATGCCTGCGATCTCAACTCGGCCTCATTAAAGTTTGCTGTCTGAAACAGACGAACCTCAATTTTAGCCAAAGTTGTCCTCTGAGCTATCTCCTGCTGCAGGACTTCATCATTTTGAGTTTTGAGCTGCTCCAATCGAGCCATCTCCTCTAGGCGCACTGGTTCAGCCTTGAACAAAAAAAGATTAGCCCTCTTGATCAATTCTTTAGCCTTCTTAATTTTATCCTCGGCATCAAGAAGAGCGCTATTGGAAGCATCAATGGCATCTCCAATCTCTACTCTCCTTATTTTCAAGGATTTTAAGTCTGAAGATATTGCCTTGGCTGCTTCCTGTGCTGCAAAGTGAGCCTCATGCATTTGAGCAACGAGGCGTTCAAGCTCTTCATCAACAGAAGCATCCAAGCCTAAATGCTAACGTGGCATCATTCGTCTACATCCTTCTCAAGCCTTTCCACCAGAAGCTCCAATGCGGTAGCCTGGTTGTCCCCTCTAAAGTCTCGAATGCTTTCGATATTTCAAGAAAGGACCACCTTTAAAGCAGAAAATGAGGTGGTTGAGCCCTTCAAGACCAGAGCGACAGATCGCTTTAGGCTTTTGTAAAAGCTATCAACCATCTCGGCCACAAATTCTTTCTCGGCTTCAACTACTCCCGGTGAACGAGTGGCACCTGAAGACAAAACTTCCACCGGTTTCACTGTTATAACTGTAGAGGAAATGACAGAAGCACTGGGTGGAGAAAGATGAGGGATCACCGGTGATCGGGGAAGAGTCTTCATTGAAACCAGTACACCAGCCACGATGAAAGTAGGGCTGGTAACTATTTCAGGAAGAACTAGCTCAACAGCCAGTGTAGGAGATGTAGGGCTGGTAATTATCCTCAGCCTAGTGGTTGTCAGGATAGGCAACGTCAAAGAAACCACCGGCATCTCACCTACCGATGCAGTTGGGAGCGAGATTGGTTCTGTAACCACCGTCTCCTCAGCCTCTTTAAATCCACCAGCAGGCTCAGGCTGATAAGAGGGCAGGTTGTGATACAAGACATCCAACTCAGCAACATCCATTGCGGCTGAAGTACTTGCCTTACCCCTGATTCCCTCAGGAAGATCAGTTGGTCCCCTTGAAGTTGATGCACCCAAAGGCGGAACACCTATAAAAAGACTTTGTTGAAATAAGGCATAACAAATATCAGGAGAGAATTGCTTACAAGAAATCAAAGTAAAACCAAGAGGCGATACTGCCTCAACTGCCTCGGCTACAGTCTCTCTCCGGACTTCCTCGACGGCAGCGCTAATTCCGCCTGGCTCCATAGAAAAGACTTTGGCAGTTGCAGGAGGGACGTTCAGCTTACCTTCGCTCGCCGAAGCCTCTGTGGTCCATCCTACAGAGCTTGAGGCCATTGGACTCTCTTTCGAGGTCCTAGCACCTGAAGGACCGACATCAACCGCGTCACCTCCGGAATCTTCTAAGACGACGAAGTAGCTAGCCTCGTCACCTTCCTTATAAGTAAACAGAGGATCATAATAATCTCTCTGTTCTCCTGCAGCCTTGGCTCCTAGTTCTCTTGCAGTCTCGGTTCCTAAATCATAGGATAAACAAATGAGCTGTATGAAATATATAAGTACATGTCAAAAAAATTTAATGAAACTTGTCTTACCCAGGCCGGGAACAGCTTTATCAGTCGTCTGCTTTTGCACCGATAGTTTAATAGCTAACAAAGCAAGAGAAGGAGGCACTGCAGCTGATTCGCCCTCAGCAATAATGGTGGGAGTGTAGCAACGAGGCTTCTTCACCACCCTCTTCCTGCGGGATCCACCTTGCTGCTTCCATTTGAAGTGGACGTAGGATCTTCTTCTTCTACCTCTTCCACCTCCACGGCTTCCATAGGGGCTGTGCCTACCCCATCAGGAACATCTGCTGGAACCTCAGCGCCTGCAACTCCTTCAAAGCGAGGACTTTTCACGTCCGAAGCTTCACTATCGGCAGTGGCGACGAACTCTGGGAGGCTTGGCACCCGGACCCTTTTGCTCTTACCCTTCTCGGTGACTTTCCGCTTCAGCCACTGAGAAATCAACCTCACGCCAAAAGAATTAATAAAAAGTCTGGTAGGCGCGGAGTTTGAAGTTCTATACCATTGACAGAACCTCAAAGTCATCAGTAGATTTGGGGTCCTCAACGGCATGCATAACCGTGCCTCGGTACAACCCGCAATGAAATATCGCCAAGTGCGAGCACCATCAATGAGGCTCCCTATGAAAGCCAGGCTAGCGTTCAGATTACCAACATAGAGTTGATCATATCCGAACTGACGAGCAAATCGACTGGGGACATACGGCTCCAAATAGCAGGTATCCCTGCTCCTGTACACCTGATGAGATGGCCGGATGCTAACCAGCCATTCAAAGATTCCCTGACTCAGCGATGTTTTCCCATCTCCCACATCCTTGAATTCCTCGTCATAGCCCGCATCGCAGATGTAAGGGAAGCGTCGGAAGAGACTATAGATGTCGTACCGACACAGCAGCTTGCGGACCGCGGCCACATAAGTCCGTGACCATGAAGATCCCTCAAATTGGCAGAGAAGCGCTATTCGCACACCCTCCGGAGGCTCTTCACCAGCCTAAATAATAGGTGGGCAGTGAAGGGCGAACCATGTCATCAAGTAGGTATATGGCAAGCTGATCCTGAGGTTTGGTCCGTCACGGGGCAAAATCATACCCTTCCCCCTTTTCGTCATTGGTAGCCTGCAGAAAGCCTCCGTCAATGCGCGAAGACCCCGCTGTATACATCACACTATCGCCGGAAGAAGCCCCAAAGAGCGACCATGTACCAAACAAACAACCGCTAGTAAGATGGTGGGAAGGACGACATCGCTGGAGGGAGATGGTACCACACATCTCTTCAATCAAACCGATAAAAATCCTGCAAAAAGCGCCTTCTGGGACACTGGGTGACGAGCCTGATAATGAAAGCTCCTGAGAATGTCACCCTTCTCATAGATGCCATCATCCTCTTCCAGAATAACATCTCCCTGGGTATGTTCTTTCATCCTCTGAAAGATATCTTCATTTGCAACCCCGCAGTGAGCCGCTTCAGGAGCATCTTCCAGGTTGGGGAACAGATAATTCTCCAAACTCTTCGAACTGCTTGAAGCTCCTTTATTGTTCCCATGCATACTCGAGCAGATGTAAAAATGGTACATCAATTCTAGGTAAGTCTCGAACAGGGCGGTCTCCTGTTTCTCTAGAAGTGCCAATTCCGCCTCGCATGGATAGTATTCTTCGTAAGGGAGAGATCCCATTGGCAGAGCAGAGACTTCCCACATCTCATGCAAAGCCATGCCCAGTTCGCCTACAGGGATAAAGAAAGTCTCTGTAGCAGGGCAGTATAATTCAAAGATGGCATAGAAATTCGCTACGCTCATCTGAATACCATAGCAGGTTACTCTGATAGCCTCATAGAGTCCCAGCCTCCTTAAATCCTCTTCAAAATGAGCTAAGACGTATAGGGTCAAGTCTCTCCACCAGGCTTTGGGAGGATGAATCCAGTTTGGAGTCCTGAAATCGGTCACCGGATAGTTACTATGGACTCTAAAGAACTGATTTTTAAAGGTTTGAGCCATAGCGGGATTTTCCCCCACTGGGATGTCTTGGAGAACGTTTCCAAGATGAAGACCCAATATGCAGCGAGGGGGACCTGCCCTTGAATAGCTAGGAGAAGAAGCTATCAAGATACCTACATGGACTGAGTTAGTGGTTCGGGTAACCTGCCATTTCATCTTCCGAGGCCTCGTCACGCATTGGAAGAAAGACAGCGGGAAATGACGCTTGCTAGATGGGAGGTAATACTTCTCGCCATCAAGATTGAAGATCCACTGCCCTTCACCGGCCAGCAGCTGATGATCGGTGTCAGGCGCTGCGTCCCCAAACATGAAGCCAGGCTTCCGGTAAATTTTTTGGTCACAATCCTCGAGGGGAGCAGTAGTTAAGATGCTCCTCATGGTACGCTGATATCCGACATGGATCAGGGCATCCCAACCAGGAGCGCTCCGCTCACTGAATAATGAGGCTTGCCCTTGGAATTACAGGCTAACATTGCCATCTAGTCCCCTGGCAATTCCAAAGAGGTTGTTCAAAGGTCCCAGAGTATAGTGCACTGCAAAGCAAGAAGAAATTATATTAGTCCATTAGCCAAAGAAAAGGAAAGCTAAAGCAAAAAGAAAATTGCTAAGGCATAGCTTCGCTCTCCGAGCGAAGCTAGCCTAGCGTTAGCTTTGCCCTGAGGCTCAACTTCACATCCTGCATGAAGACAGAGTGCAAAAAATATCTAAGTGCTAGCTTCACTCTAGAAGCTTAGCTTCGCGTTCTGTCGCTGAACAGAATGCAAAAAAGCCCCAAGGACTAACTTTGCTAGAAAGACACTTGTGCCTAAAACTGTTCAAAGGACTTTAAAGTCCTCTTTCTAGCTGCACCTCTAGAGCTAGCTTCGTATCCTGTCATTTGACAGAATGTGAACCGCCCTAAGGGCTAACTTCGCATAGAAGCTGAGAGAAGAAACCATTGGTTTCTAAATTTCAAGTTAAGAAATTAAGGAAAATTAAATCCCCTAAAAATTTGGCAAAGTCAAATAAAGGGAGTAGAACTCCCTGAGATGATCACGATGGATCACTCTAGATTCATCATGAAATAGCCAGAAATTGGCTTCGAAAAGAGATTGAAAATTCTCTGGATAAAAGGGAAAACCCCCTACCCACAATGGGGCGTTCGATAACCGGAGGAGGAGATGGCGCCTCCGTAGCAGAGGTCGCTGCCTCTTTTCCTGCTCGTTGTTTGGGAGCCATGAAGAACTAAGGAGTTCTAATTGGAATGAAGGAGAAGAAGAAGAAAGAGATTCGCTCTCTGAAAATTATAAGTATTTTAAGAGAAGTTAATTCTCTCTTTTAGCCTATCGGGCTTTTATAGACATAAAATTGTCTAACTTCGCCTTCTCAAAAGGAGCGCAGGCGGTCATTTCAAATTAATTTGAAACGGCGCCTAAGCGCCTTCCCCAAGAAGCCTTGCTTCAGCTCTGCCAAGGGCTAGCTCCGCTGCGAGTTCAGCAATTGACTTCGTGCAACGCTTGATAAACTTCGCTAAAAGATAAGCTTTAGCTCCGCTAAGAGCTTATCTCTAACTTCGCAAAAATTTTGTGCTAGCTCCACTGGAAGCTTGTTCCTGACTTAGTTGGAAATCCGTCTTCAGCTTCGCTGGAAGCTTAATTCCACTAAGAGCTTTTCTTTCCTCCTCAGGAAAAGGTTTACCTAAGCCAATCCATTCCAGTTGCTTTCGAAGTTCAAAGTGAAAAGAAGGGGAGCAAAATAAATCAGTAAAAAGAAATTATTTTCTTATTGATTCTAAAGGAAAGATACATTGATAATACATTAAGATTATCTTTCATACAATAGAATCATTGCTCCAAAGGCAAACAAGTTGTCCTATCTACTTTCAGGGTGTACAACAAAATCATTGCTCCAAAGGCGAACAAGTTGTCCTATCTACTTTTAGGGTGATAAGCCATCCCAACTAGACACGAAAGATCTTCCTCCTGCACAAGGTCGTAATCCTTCGCTTAATGGCAGATTTTGCCATCAAGAAGCTGGATCTTTTTTGATCAAAATTGGCAAGGAATTGGTTGCCACTAGAAAGCTGGATCTTCCGTAATCAAAATTGGAAAAGGAAAGATCCAAGACCTTAATGGTGACATCCGCCTTCCCGAAGTGGGTCATCTCAGATAAGTGACTACCAGCCCCTTCCCGAAGTGGATCATCTCGGATAAGCGACTACCAGCCCCTTCCCAAGTGGATTATCTCAAATAAGCGACTGCCAGCCGCTTCTTGGAATGTTCATCAGATGCTCCAATATGTTCCTCCTGCTTATGATCAAAGTTTTAACTTGAAAATCAAGGGGCAAGTTTTTGTTCTCTTTCATCAAGACGAAAGAATGGGAAGCACAGTACATTGCAATGTAAACAGGAAACAAGTTAGCATTAAATAAAAAAAAGAGGAAGGGATGAAATCCTAAGTCAAAGTTTTATTCTTTGGACGAAACTACCCAGTTGTGCCCTGAAGATGGATTTCAGCTAAGCAGATGATTTGTCACATACATTGCATTCATGTTGTCACTTTACCACACTTGTTTGCTAATAAATGATATTAATAAGTGTCTTTTTTCTTTGCTAAATGTAGGCCCAAATGCTTAAAGGAATAAAAGGAGAACAAGCCCAAAAGCCCACTTTATTCTGAATTAATTCAGAATAAATTCGAAGTGAAGAGGTCTAGGCTATATCTTGGCATATCAAGGGGTTGAGAAAAACTCTCCTTGAATCGAGGAATCGAAGCCAGAAAATCAAAAGCCGATTCAGTCAGTGGTTGAAGCAGCAACAAGAAAACCAGCAGGAGATGCGAGCCCCACTTCAAACAAGGGGCCTCCTCCCCTTTGGTGTGGCCACGTGGCCACACCAGGGCCGCGGAAACGCGGCCCAAGCCGCGTTTCCGCGGCCAACTGAATTCAGTTGGGGGGGCCGCGTTTCCGCGGCCCTGGTGTGGCCACGTGGCCACACCAAAGGGGAGGAGGCCCCTTGTTTGAAGTGGGGCTCGCATCTCCTGCTGGTTTTCTTGTTGCTGCTTCAACCACTGACTGAATCGGCTTTTAATTTTCTGGCTTCGATTCCTCGATTCAAGGAGAGTTTTTCTCAACCCCTTGATATGCCAAGATATAGCCTAGACCTCTTCACTTCGAATTTATTCTGAATTAATTTAGAATAAAGTGGGCTTTTGGGCTTGTTCTCCTTTTATTCCTTTGAGCATTTGGGCCTACATTTAGCAAAGAAAAAAGACACTTATTAATATCATTTATTAGCAAACAAGTGTGGTAAAGTGACAACATGAATGTAATGTATGTGACAAATCAGCAGAGGATAGGCTCGCTTGCACGGTAACGTTAGACTAGTTTAGCATAAGCCAAGTCTTAGCTCCGCTCCAGGCAGTTAGGCTGGAGAAGCCTCAAAAAGGACCAAGTCCTAGCCTCCCCTATATGGCTAGGCTAGACTGGCCCGAGAGGGCGCAGTCTTAACCCCATCTATATGGTAAGACTGGCTCAACCTTGAAGAGGCCGAGTCCTAAACCTCGCCTATATGACAGATTTAACGGATTAAGGCAGGAACTTCGCGTGGAAAGATCCTTTGCCTGGTCAAGCAAGAATGCTAGCTTCGTCGGGAAGCTTAAAAATAGGGCTGAAACCCTTTTCTGAAAGTTAGCCGAATGCAGAGACCAAGGGAATTTAATCCCTGAGATAGCTGGTAAAGCTAAGAAAATTAAGGGAGATAAACTCCATAAAGTCACTGGATGGCCGAGGCTCACCAGATCTTGATCGGATAATAACCAGAGTGAGAGTCCCCACTACTTCAGGGACCTCAGTCTCCTTACTAGAGCAATGGGGAGGGGTCATAAGATAACCTCCTAGAAAGAGAGAAGTATGTTTCTCTTAGAAGGACTATAAGAGTCCTATTTATAGGCCTCGTGGCCTGACTACGCCACTACCACTTCAAGCTTGGGAGCGCGGGCGAAGTTAAAGCATTCAAATGCTTGACCTTGAGAAAGGGAATAATCTTCCTCGAGAATACACATGAAGTTATTTGAACTTCGGGAAAGGGAATAATCTCTTTCGTAAATGTAAGGGAAGTTATTTAAACCTTGAAAAAGGGAGCAATTCCTCTTGTAACTCACAAAAGCGGTTAGCCTTGGGAACGGAATGTCGCTCCATCACAGCAAGCGCGAGGCTAATGCTCGTATTCCAACCCGGTTTGAAGCGAAACTACTTCAAGAAGCCCAAAGGCGAAGCTACCCAGAAGCGCGAAGCTACACGGAAGAGGATTGTTATAAGTACTCGGTGAACCTACTCCAGCCCGAAGGTGGGGTTAAAGGCGAAGTTGAACTCAACCACCAAGGTGACGTTCACATTCACATACCATCAATTAAAGCATTTTAAAGTATTTCAAAATCTGAACCATTCCATTGCAGATTTATGAAAACTTTGAAGGAGGTCTTGTTGACACTAGAAAAAGACAGAACTCCCGCATCATCTTCAACCAGTCTGAACGACGTCTAACTTATCGACATCTACAAAAGATAAGTCGAAGACATGCTGATGACCAGAGACAAGGCAGCAACATGGACATTACTGATCTAGTAAAGCAGATAGTAAGCCTAAGTTGCCTTTGGAGAGACCTAAGTAGGCCTAAGACGCTAAGTTAGCTTAATACTTAGCCTAGCATAAGCCCGAGGTAAGCTTCATAGCTCCGCATCAAACTAACAGCTTCGCCTAAGCTTGGTTGGTAGCCTCGTTTTGAGGCTAACTATTAGCTTCGCCTGAATCTTCCCATTTAGCCCCGCCAGAGGCTGATCCAGGAGCTTCACGCCAGAAGCCTTATCCCTAGTTGGTTTAGCTCCGCCATGGGCTGAGTCATAGCTCCTCTATGGGATGAGTTTTAGCCTCTCACGAGGCTCTGAAAGTAACTTCGCCTGAAGCTATAAGCCAAGTCTTAGCTTCGCATGATCTAGCTCCGCAGTAAGCTCTGCCAGGTTATCAAATTGACCGTTTCAAAATCCCAGGAGGGATTAATGGGTGAACTACACTAATTTAGTGGGATTAACACCACTTTAAGTGGGCAGTTACATTCGCCAACTTCGTCCCATATTAAGTGGAGACAATTAAGCCATTACGGCAAGAAGGCGTTCGCATGAACCCTCTAGCTTTGCCAAAAGCTCGCTAGGAGCTTCGCGGCAAGGACATTTGCGAGCCTCGCGTGAAGCTAAAGATTGATTCAGCTTTGCTGAATTCAAGGGGGCGATTACACCCCGCGTTTTCTATAAATAGTCCCTTACTAGCCACAGGGACAAAAGGACGGACAGAGAGGAGATTGGCTTAGAAAAAGAAAAGAGCAGAATTCCTAGCAAAAGAGCTCTATTGATCTTCTGTTCTCTGATTCCCCGAACCAACCGAGAAGGGAGTCTTACTAGGAGGCAGTTCGATCACCTGATTGATTGCATCATCAAAGGGATAAAGTAACGCGCGCTGATCAGATTCCTACCGGAACACTTCCCCAGAAATCTCAGAGGAGATCTACTTGTAATTCTTCTTTTTATTACTTGTAATCTCACTCCTCGAATCTTTCTTTTTGTAAAGTTTTCCCCCTGAAGCAAATTTTCAATGGAAAATAGGGCTGTGCCGTCGCGAGCAGTGACCAGCTGGCGGGCGGCGATGATCTGGCCACCTGGCCAGCTAGGAGAAAGGGAGAAAGAGAGGGAGAGAAAAGAAGGAGAAGAAGAGATGGGAAGAAGGAGAAGGAGAAGGAGAAGGAGAAGATGGTGGTGGTGGTACAGTCTAGCCTGGTCAGAGGCGACGGTGTCTTAGGGTGGTGCAGCCAGGTGGTGGAGGAGAAGAAGAGAAGAAGAAGAGAGAGAAGAGAGAAAAAGAGAAAGGAAAGAGAAAGAGAGAAGAGGAGAGAGAAAGAGAAAGGAGGGGAGGGCCGGCAGCCTGGTCGGCGGCATGATGACGGTCTGCCACAGATTGGCGTAAGTAGAGAAGGATAGAAACTAGGTGAGGATAAAAGTGAGAGAGTGGGGGTATGAGAGTGAGAGGGACAAACTGAGAGAGCTAGAGAGAGACTGAGAGACTGAGAGAAAGAAAAAGAGAAAAAGGATATAGAGAGAGTTGGTTGGGTTGAGGTGGTGGGAGATTCGGTGGAGGAAATGTGTAGAAGAAAGGAAAAGGAAGAAAGAAAAAGAAATTAAAAGTAGATTTTTACATTATTATTTTAATTGGATCAAATTTTGACTAATTCAAAAAAATTCCCAAAAATTTCTAAAAATAGTAAATATTATCTTAAGAAATGTTGTGAAATCAGATTCTCGAAATTCAACCACCTTTGTAAATAAAAAATCGCGGAGTCAATTATCAGTATTGGTTGTCACCGAATTCGAAGATTTTCCAAAATAATACAGAAAAAATCCAAAATATATAAAAATATTTAAAATATTAGAAAATAATATCTGGAGCTGAAACACTGATTCAGTTTAACTATCAGAAAGGTCAAATCAAGTATTTACATTGTATTGAGTGCTGGTACGGTGATACGTACATTTAGGACCGGTGGTTATAGTAAACATGACAAGTATGAGAATAAAAATCATATTTCATTTTAGCAAAAAAAATAAACAAATTCTATTTTTCCTTTAAAATAAAATTCAATTTATTTTTCAAAGAATAATTTTCTTAAAGAAAACTCTCTTTCTTTGGAAATCAAATCAACTTGATTTTTCAATAAATTGTTTCCTTTAAAAATAATATTCACATTTGAAGATAAGAAAACATTCTCCTTTGTCAAAAGTTCATATTCTTTTAAAACAAAACTGAGTTTTGAAGAATCATTTTCATCAACTTTGGAAACTTGGTTCTTCAAAAAACCATTTTCATTTAACAAAGACTTATTTATTTTTCAAATTTTGTTTTCAACTTTTAACAAATCATATCTTTCAAGAAGTTTTGACAAAATACAGCAAGCTCATCATAAGATATTTTATCATTTTCATCAAGCTCGGAGTCCTAATTTACCTCAAGGTGGTCATCCCCTTGGACCATGTAGCATATGCCGGAAGTATCTCTTCCTTCTTCCAAATCTCTCTCCTTCTCATTTAACGTTTGTTCGCCAAGAGAGATTAAAGTGTTCCATACTATAAAAATCGAATCAAAGTTAGAAACCCTAAAGAGATAATCATTATTTAAGGCTAGCTTTAAAACATGAATGGCTTTTGCATTAGCTTCAAAATATTTGCCATTTCTAATATATGATTTTTTAGTTGTGGCAAGATAGACATTTATTTCAAGGGCTTTAAGATATATAGTCATCTTAACCTTCCACTTTTGGAAGTCAAGAATATCAAACATGAGAGGTGCAAGAAAGTTCATGTGTGCGTAAACAAATATGTAATTAGTTAGCTCTATGTTGTTAGACCTAAATCAAGAGTACTAAACACTGATACCACTTGTAATCACCTAAAGGGGTTGAATAGGTGATGTGCTAATCAAATGCTGGAATTAAAAACTAACTAAAGGTTATACATAAATGAAGACCAAAGAATGAAGTCGAATTCCCAGTGAAGAGCTCTACAACTTCTCTTCAAGATTCTTCTGAATTAAGAGTTGAGATGCTTAATTGCTCTCTTGGTACAAACAAGTGTAAGCACATGAAACTGTATCAAGCATGTAAAAAATAGATAAACAATAAGAGCATGTAATATATACACACAAGTGAGTAGCAATCACGAACACAGGAGAATTATTTCGAGGTTCGAACCACTTGCTTTATGTCCCCGCTTTCACCGTATGAAAGATTTTCACTAAAACTGATCCCGTAAGATCACTCGGTGTCGCAACACCTACAAATTATCTAAAGAATTCTTGGACCCTTAAGTCCCTTTCTTGTCTCTGCAAGAAAAATACACACGCGAACCTATAAGCTCGGCGAGGCCAACACCTCCAATCTTTGGGATTATAAAGGTAGAACACTTGGTGACCAATTCCTTGATCACAAATAAAATCACTTTCATAAACAAGAATCCTATAGGATAGATGTAGAAATGAAAGTTCATGCTTATGTGAGAAAATTAGATAGATTGGAAGTAGAAAACTCAAGAAAATCTCTTTAGAAAAACTCAAGAGAGCACTCTTGAAAATCTCTTTTGATATGGAATTAAAGCTATAAAACTTGTTGAGAAAACTCTGTTGAAGATGAAAAAATAAATCTCTTAAGAATCTTGGGGAAAACTTATTCCAAAAACCCATTTATATAAGCTAAATAAAAATATAGTCATTGGGGTCAAAATTAGCCAAAAATGGCCTGGTGTTCAACTGGGCGATCGACTGTCCAACTGGAGCTGCAGGTCGATCGGGCAGTCGACTGAGCCCAACTCAAGAAGATACAGCTCTCTGGTGGTCAACTGACCAGTCGATCGAAAATCCTAAGCAGAGAGCTTTAACCCTCGGTTCCTAATATACGTATGTCAATACTCGTATCTGTTGATGATTTAATCATCCTGGTAGTCGGATTGAGGCTATTTCAGCTCATGATATTATTTTCCATTATTTATAACTTTTCTAGAACTTTGGAATTTTTTTTTGGGAATTATTGGAGAAGAATCTCAATTCGGAGTCGATCGATGTCACAGACTGACTCCGGGATTTTTAATTAACAATCAGGGTTGAATTTTGAAAATCTGACTTCACAACAATGTTCAGGATGACATCTTCTATTTTTGAGAATTTTCTGAATATTAATAAAGCCAAAATAAAAAATATAAAAAGAAAAACTTTTATTTTTCATCCACAGTTTCGAACTTGGACTCTTTATTAAGGAATTTAATGCACCAACCATAATGCTTTGATCGTTCTTGCATAAGGAAGTGGCCATAAAAATCTAACCATTATATGACTTCACCCTTTAAGCCTTCCAACAGAGAATAACAAACACCATCTTATTTGGGTGATCACTCCCACGTCTTCTAGTCTAAACCAGGTGTGATGGGAATGTCTTCATAATATATTTAACCATCATCCCCCTCTATCTCTCCACATTCTCCATTTCCCATTATCTCTCGCTCACGTTCCCCGGCTCCTCCACTCACCTCTTAACCGCACACACACTCTCTCTCTCTCTTCCCCCGTCTGTTTTTAACCGAGCCGTGACCTGCACCCATCCTCAAGCTAGGCCTCCTCCTCATCTGGCCACGTCAAACCATAGGCACCCCCTCGGCCATCTCGTAGCCAGAGCTCCTCCGCCGTTGCGTCGAGCAACCTCCGATCATCTCCCTCAGAGCCCGACGCACCATCCTTCCCACTCGCAATCGTTAGCACCCTCTGACGTCCACCTCCATGGCATGGCCGAGGTCCAAAGCCACCGCTCAGGGCCGCAGCCCGTGCCTCTTCCCCTCGCCGGAGCGCACGTCCTCTCCCCATGGAAGCCGAGTCCTTTTCCCTCTCCTGCAACCCCGCCGGCATCCACCGCAAGCTCTGCCACACCCCATCGTGCACCCAGCCCCACGTCACCAGGCCAGCTGACCTCCGGTCTCGGCCGCGCGCGCTCGGCAGCAGCAACAATTGTTGTTGTTGCTACTGTTGTTATTGAGGTAAGCTTTTAATTTCTAAATATTGTCGTTTGGTTTGTTACAAATCATTTAAGGTTATTAATGAACTTAGTTTCTTTTTAAAGAATCTTAGTTAGCACATAAATAAATAAGTTAATGGATAATATTTTAAGTACTAATATAATGTTTTTTAATAACTATATGAATAGTAGGCATTAGTACATGTAATTAAGAATTCTAACACTACACCTATATCTAATAATGATAGATAATAAATTAAATAACTAGATAGAAACTACTAATATGTATAGATGAATAACAAATAAACATATTTGGTAGAGATTAAATGCTTGAAATATATCCAATAATTATCACAAAATATTGAATGGCTAATGTTAATAAATAATTAGTTTTTAAATATTAAATGAATAATACTTAAAGTAAATAACTAACTTTAGAATTAGTAACAAGTGTAAAATAATTAATTAATATCTAAATTCATATAACTATTTAATATTTAGCATTTATAACTAATTAAAATTTAATTGCTATAAATATTATTCAAAGTGACTATTGAATTCATGGCTAATATAAAAACACTAAATAAAGTAACGGAACCTAAGATTCAGTCAATACCCACTCCGAAAACTTGAGGAAACGAAACTAACATGAGCTGTCTAAATATCTAGGCCGCAACTGACTCATGCAAGTTGCTATTAAGGGACAGTCGGACCCCAACGACATCAGGCAAGTGTACATGATTTTCTCTTCGTAGACTTTCGTGTCGATTTTAACTTTGTCTCTTACCTATAATTTCTAGATATTGTGTCCTTGATCTTCTATATCATTATGTGATCACGTTTACATTATTAGCCTGTTCTTGAATCCAATTATATTATTAATCTTTGTATTTCTTGATATTATCACCCATTCCGTCTTGTGATCACTACCTTATGTATCGTGTTTGCATCTCATTCCTTTACATGCATGCATTTAACTTAAATTGACATTATTACTTGTATGTGATATACTCTGGCACGAGTATCTATAATGATTGACGAATAAAGACTATATATCGATTGATATCGTGATACTGATACTATAAGAAATTAATCGAGGAAATCAACTTTTATAGTTTGATAAATTATTCGAGGATACTTGTTGGATTATGGACATATGATCAAGACCGATTTATTATGACCTTTGGATTACATGATACTGACATCACCTGCACTACTTTGCATTTATCTGATATCACTTGCATCACTTTGCATGTATCTAGTATCACTTGCATAACTTTATATTTATCACTTGTTATTGCCACTGGTTACATTATATTCATTATCTGTCACTGATATTTTTGGTACCGATTCCTGATCCTGTAACACTGAGTAACACACTGTTTGCATTTGCATTTAATTAATAAAATTAATCAAGTCAGGGTTACTGGGGGAGACTGTAGCAGGGGAAATCCAGGGAGGTGTGCTTGGAAGGGCGACCCCTTATGGGTTTGGATGCCACACGTGATCTTGTTATTTACGCGCGCTCCTGTTATTACATGTTACATGATACCTGAGTATAGTGAACTGTTTCTCCCTACTATCAGGATCCACTAACGCATTATTTATTTGATACGCAGTTGTCCTATGGGATGGGGCACAGGATGGTTGCATTAGTTAGAGTAATAAAATATGCTAGGCATATGCACTTGCATCATATCCTTCATTGTCTTCAGTGATCTAGTACCTGACATGTATTTTCAAGATACTGATACTTGAGACTCATGTGACTTCATTATACTGACTATGTGACGTTCATGGACCTACCATGATGTTTTATCTTGTGATCTCATGTTCTAGTGATTATACTACACGACAATTACTTGTCCAGGATATTTCATGTTCATTATATACATGTCACACTATACATGCACGGTCTTATTGTACATGATCTATCTTCTGATTATTCCTGTTATTGTTATTACTTTTAATTCTTAATACTGCCTATGTCCTACTTATTGTTACTACATTTTCATATTCTCTTTTATTGTTCTTTTCCTTCGTGTACTCTTGCTAGTCCATTTCTGACGGACCTTTATATTATTTTTCAGTATTTAGATCAGGAAGCTGGGATAGAGAGTTGTTCGTAGATCATATTCTGGTTTCGCTATTCTCTGGTGAGTACAGTTTTCTTCTTGACTTGTTTTATTCAGATATAGTGGATGATATTGTTTATGATTCAGTTTTTCATATATGTGATTTTATCCCTGTGCTTGGTTGTATGTGCATATATGTGTGCTATCCCGCTTGTTATTGACAGCCTAAGGTACTCATGGAAGAGATTTCACTCTTCATGAGTATCTGTTGGTCATCGTCACGTACCCGTATTCTGTATTTTGGAAAGCGGGGTGTGACAAGAGCACTGCAAGATCTGCGATTAACCGGTCAGTTGACCGATATGCACAAGCACAAAGTTGTGCATATCCGGTCGACTGGGCGGTCGACCAATAGAGCAACTGCTTATGGCTAGCGATCGACCAGGCTCAGCCTAAATTTTGATATTTCTATCTTTTAAGCTACATTTTAAATATTTTTGAGTCCAAATAAATCTCTATAAAATCTATAAAAAAAAGTTCATGTAAATACACTAGAGTACAAATATGTGTGATAAAAAATCAAAACATATTACAAACATGTGATTTTGAGATAGAAATACAATCTTGAAATATAAACTATATTAAAAATTATTTTTGTAAAATCTAAACTGTAAATGGAAAAAATCAAGTTTTTCCAAAAACTTGTATAAATACAAAACAAGTATTTTCAACTCATTTGAATCACAATATGTGTGGATAGAATCCAACATACATATAAAATAATATGAACTTATTTTTGAAGAAATCTACTCAAGAAACTAAAATAGGTTAAATCAAAAACCAAAACTTTTGTGTGTGTAAGTGTATAAGCTTAAGCAATCAAAAGTAATCTAAATTTACACACATTCTAAACTTTTAAACTCTAAACTCAAGTCTTCATGTTGAGCTTCTTCTCCATATTGACTTGATCCAGACTTGATTTCTTGAGCTAGACTCCTTCTTGAGGTCTTGATATGATCTTTATGCTTGAACTCTTAAAACAACACCTGTTGCTTGAAGAAGCTAAACATCAACTAAGATCTTGATTAATATCTAAAACTTAAATAACATAAGATCATTCGTACTATAACTTCATGAGTTAATCATCATCAAAACTCGAGGGATGGACCTTTGTCCAACAGGACATCCTCTCTCGAGCTCAGAAAAACAAACAAATCGAGGATGCTTCCGGTGGCGAAAACAGTCGCTCTCCCAAACAAGAGAATGAAAGGGAGATAGAAACCACAATCTATTCCCCCAAAGAAGAATCAAAATCAAGACGTCGGATAAGGATACAAGCCCGTACAGAATCCTGTCAAACCAATACGGAGTCACTCCTGAATGACGAAAGTACTCATGATGGTTACCACCTATACAGAGTCACTTTTGAATGACAGAAGCGCTTCTGATGGTCATTCAAAAGCCTATATTGGGTCCTCACTCTGATGGCTTAGACCTATATGGAGTCACCCCTAAATGAAAAAAGCGCTCATAATGGTCGCTACCTATACAGAGTCACTCCTGAATGATGAAAGTACTCTTGTTGGTCACTCCGACAGCCTATATCGCGTCCTCACCCTGACGGCTTAGACCTACACGGAGTCAATCCTGAATGACGGAAGCACTCTTAATGGTCGCTACCTATACGGAGTCACTCCTGAATGACGAAAGCACCTGATGGTCGCTCAAAAGTCTATCTCGTGTCCTCATCCCAACGGCTCAGGCCTACATGGAGTCACTCCTGAATGACAAAAGAGCTCATGATGGTCGTTGCCTATATGGAATCACTCTTGAATAACAGAAGCGCTCCTGACGGTCACTCTGACAACCTATATTAGGTCATCACCTTGATGGTTAGACCTACAGGGAGGCTCTCCTCAAAGACGAAAGTGCTCCTGACAATCACTCCTATAGCCTACATCGGTCCTTATCCTGACTATTAGACCAACACAGAGGCTCTCCTAGAAGATGGAAGCACTCATAACAGTCAGTCCTGCAGCCTATATCGGGTCCTCACCCTGACGGTTAGACTTACACACGGAGGCTCTCCAGAAAGACAAAAATTGTAATACCTCTATTTTGAAATACAAGTTTAATAATGAATAATAATATTTTTATTGCATGTATTTTGTGTTAATTATTATTGTTGTTATATATTATTATCATAGTTATTACTATTGGTAATTATTATTATTGTTATTGTTAAATATCTTTGTGTATTATTGTTATTATTCTTATTATTAATATTATTGATATTTATTTTGTGTATTATTCTTAGACAAGCTCACTTCTTGCCCCCTATTTTTCTCTTCCTTTTTCTTTCATTTTCTTATTCTTTATCCTAAGCTCAATACAAACCCAAGTATTCATTTTCATATGTTTTATCTTTTACCATTAGCCCATATCCGTTTATTTTTCCTTTACCCAAGCCATGAGCTCATTTCCATTTCTTCTATTTTTTTTATCTGAGCCAAAATCAAACCAAAACCTATTACCCAATATCCAATTTTAATCTTACCTCAAATCCAAAACCTAACAAAAATCATATCTAATACTAACTTACTCCAAATCCAAAATCATAATTTCAACTAATTATATTTTAAAATAAAATCCTAACTAATCTTAAATCTATTTTAATTCTTATCCTATCAACTAAATCCTAAATCCTAACTATGTAATCCTATATCTTAACTACCAAATCACTAACCCTATATCTCTCTCCCTATATTTAATCCTATCTAATCTTATCCATCAAATAAATCTTAACCAAACCAATCCTCGTAATTCTAACTACTAAATCCTATAGTTATCTTAATTAAATAAAAATCTTAATTAACCTATCTCTCATTCTCTTAATCCTAACAATCGAATCTTAAATTATCCTAATCATAACTATATAATCATAACCAATTAACATCTCTTATATAAACATCTAATCCTAAACTAAAATTCTAACCTAATTTCCTCCTCCTTCCTTTGTTGGCAGCCCTAACCCGCCATGTGACCTCCTCTTTCTTCTCCAACAAGACCCCAACGGCAGTTCGCGACACCTCGACATCCTCCGCGGCCTCCGCTGTCAAACTCTCTATGGTCGGCCGTGATCCCCTTCATAACTCTCTTTTTCTTTTCTCTTTATATTCTTAAGTGTAAACTAAAGCATGGTGTATAAAATAATGCGTGTATTAATATATGTGAATGTGTTTAATTATTTGTGTAATTATGTATATGTTAGTGCGTGCATGGGTTAGTGAGTGTGCTGTTGTATACATGCGTGAGTGTATTTGTGTCCTGTGAATGTGTTTAGGTATGTGTATATAATATGTATATATGTGTATATTATGTATATGGTGTACATGTTGTGTATGAATACGAATGTATGTTCTTATGAGTTCATGGGTTGGGTTGCGTGTTATAGCGCTCGGGCCCGTTTGGTGAGATCTGGATCCATTGCAGGAGACTCGGATTCATATCGCAGATGACTTGATACACTGGCGATTCGAAGACCGAACTATAAGATGATCTGAAAATCTGTACAGGTTCGTGCAGTGAAGACCAGATGGCGATTCAGATCCAAAACCGCATCATTTCATGTGAGTATTTATCTCATTCTATATTTTATTATTATTTAATTGTTGGTATTTTAGTCTTTTCAATAAATTGTATTTACCGTTTAAATTATTATTCATGCTCGGTTATCATTCATACATCTTAGTTATGGTTCATGTATACATACATTTTAAGTAATTGATTAACCACTCCAAACAACTATGTTAGAGTTTATGATAGATTGTATCAAGTAAATATTTTTTGATCATTAATAAGATGAAAATCCCAGGAAGACAAATTATTGATTGTATATTTTGTTGATACTAGTGGGACAACTAACTATCGATTTATGTTTGAAGCACTGAAAGAGAGTTGGATCTTGGGATGATGAATTATACATATATTTCATGTTTAATTATATTTGGACATAGTATTTTATCACTTAGAGGTGAATGTAAATTGGATTAGTATAGATTAGTAGAATGCATGGCTATGTAGTGAATACGTTGTCTTGGTATTCAGATGCATGAACTTTATCTGAGATACATACTATACTGGGTCTTTTCGTATTTGGGGATAAATTAGGAATATATATTGGATCTTCAGGTTGATTAGTTCGTATTGGTGGTTAAATGCATGGCTTCTCATATAAATTGTTTATCAGCTTGGATCTCTGTGTTTGACGATGATTTAGACGGGATTTAAGATTAGATATTAGTTTTGGATCTATCAGTTAGTGTGTTGGAGTATGATTTGACTGGAGGTTGAGGAATAGGTATAAATGAGATTAGCTAGGACTAATGGATTATACATATATTCAGTGAAATTGTATTTTGATATTTGGGTCTCTAATCGAGCTTGATTGAAGAGGGAGTGGATTGATAATCTTAATCAGATTGAATAGTGATGATTAGTTAGATATAGATGAGTATATATTTCTATATGTTGGGACTTGGATACACCAGTAACTTAGAGGGTGGATGTATCGGTGACATGGAGGATCAGAGTAGATTAATAGGATGAGAGAACAGATTAATTGTTCATTGGACTTGTGGTTTACGGTACCGAATACCCTGGTATTTGATGTTCATGTTGGCTTTTGAGACTATGGGTTGATGGTCAGTTACTGATATCGCTTTAGTACAGATGATGAGATTTGACTGATTCAAGATTGGACTGTATTGTAACGGATCAGTGTCTAGACTTATTACTATAATTATTCATGTTACTGAAGTTACTGAAAAAGTATCGTTAGACCGTAACACTAGGTACTGCTCTATTTATCGTATACACGATTTTTGATATTGTTCACTGTTATTTTTACTGTTCACCGTGTATACGATTACTGTTACTGTTACTGAGTGTCTAGCGGTACAGCCTAGTTTAGCGCCAAGAAACTGAGGTCGTGGTCCTGATATGTACGAGACCCACTTAGAACACAGATTCCCCTATCCAACTATCAATTTACTTAACTAGGCCTTTAATAATAAACATAGTATGATAGAAATTTTATAATATGACTTTGTTGTGGATTTTTAATCATATTGTCATGTAACCGTGTAATAAATATTATTGTACTTTTGATATGATTTCAGTATACCAAGCATTAGCATATTATACGTAATTGTGCATGTGACTACTGCATGTTTCTTTTACTCCCCATTTTATCACTCACTTATGTCGCTTTTGATGACCCTAAGTTTGTTTACTCAGGTTCTGACACAGGTGTTGGAACTTGCTTTTGATGATACATTTGTGAAGACATGTCAATGGAGCTCTTTTGCACAAGCCTATTCAAGAGTTCTACATGATCAAGACTTCCCAAAGAGAATGACTATGGATGTGTATTGTAATATTTAATAGTTTGTTAAAAGTCTTGAAACACACATACACATCATTAGTCTATTAGTAGACTTGACCCTTCCTATTAGTAGACTTGACCACCTATTAGTAGACTTGACCCTTCCTATTAGTAGACTTGACCTTTCCTATTAGTAGACTTGACCCTTGCTATTAGCAGACTAATAGGATTGTTAGTCGGCTTATCAAAATGATTAGTCGACTAATACATGTTATAGTCGACTTATAATTCCTGCTGGTCGACTAATTGTAGTTTCCAGAAACTTACATATCTGTTTCAGTCTTTTGTAGTCGACTTATACCCAAGATTAGTGAAGACATATCAATGGAGCTCTTTTGCACAAGCCTATTCAAGAGTTCTACATGATCAAGACTTCCCAAAGAGAATGACTATGGATATGTATTGTAATATTTAATAGTTTGTTAAAAGCCTTGAAACATACATACACATCACTAGTCTATTAGTAGACTTGACCCTTCCTATTAGTAGACTTAACCACCTATTAGTAGACTTGACCCTTCCTATTAGTAGACTTGACCCTTGCTATTAGCAGACTAATAGGATTGTTAGTCGAGTTATCAAAATGATTAGTCGACTAATACATGTTATAGTCCACTTATAATTCCTGCTGGTCAACTAATTGTAGTTTCCAAAAACTTTCATATCTGTTTCAGTCTTATGTAGTCGACTTATACCTAAGATTAGTTGACTAACCCAGTCTAAATTGCCTACCCTAGTCGACTAACCCCCAATCCCTAGTCGACTTATAGCAGTTTGTAACTGTTGTACAGTTATTGAATTCTGGTGTTTTATCCAACGTTTCAAAATTTAAATTTGTCCTAATAACTACCCTAACTGACCCTAACTGACTATAGATTTCAGCTATAAATAGGGATGTTATCTTAGGCTAAAGACACCAATTAAAAATCAATAGTTTTCTGCCCAAAAACTCTGTTGAAAAATCTGTTTTTAGAAAACTGTTTTCCACTTTCAGTTCTTCATTCAAATTCCTACTCTATAGTGAAGATTTCTGAGAGTCCACCTATAATAGCCCTTGTCCACGATCACATACAGATTCAAAGCTTATAGGAAAGTTTGTAATCACTCAAAGAGGAGCATTGTACAAGAGCGTCTTCGGGTTGAAGAGAGTTTGTACAAGGTGTTGTGGTCTTCATGGTTGTAAGAAGAGTTGTATACATTTGGCAAAGGGGATTTATCAAGTGGGGTGCAGGTGTTGATTTTGGGTGTACAAAGTCAAAGGATAAAAGAAAATTTCAAGTGAGTGGCATGGGGACTGGATGTAGGTCACGAGGACCGAACCAGGATAAATCTCTCGTGTTTGCGTTTGTTTTACTTTCTGAGATTTAATTTCCATTTATTGCAAGTTCTTTATTTCTGTAACGCTAATATCTTTGTTTAAGTGTTGACATATATTCTAGATCCTACAATTGGTATCATCTCGGGACCAACAATTGGTATCAGAGCCCTGAATACTTGGTCAACAATAATACAAGGATGGCAACGGAGTTCCCTTCGTCACAATTCAAAGAAGGACATTCTACACAACGTCCACCGCTATTTGACGGATCCAACTACAACTATTGAAAGTGTAGAATGAAGATCTACTTGCAATCCTTCAGCTACGAACTTTAGAACATTATAGAAGCACCGTACACCAAGCCGACAACCAACTACAACGCTTGGAGTGATGATCAAAAGAAGAATGCAAACCTTGATGCCAAAGCGATGAATGCTTTATTCTGTGTCTTAACCAAAGAAGAATTCAACCGTGTGTCAACAGCCACTTCTACAAATCGAATATGACACACTCTTCAGGTAACACATGAAGGCACAAATAAGGTTAAAGAATCTAAGATTTCTATTCTTGTCCACAGGTTTGAACTATTCAAAATGAAGGAGAATGAAACCATCTCAGAAATGGTTACAAGATTCACCGACATAACCAATTCCTTAGCATCCCTTGGAAAGGAATACACCCAAGTCGAAAAAGTTCGCAAGATCCTTCGTGCACTCACACCAAATTGTGAGAAGAAGACAACTGCAATAGAAGAAGCGAATGATCTCTCAACAATGTCGTTAGAAAACCTTATTAGTAATCTAATGGCATATGAAGTGCAACTCGAAGACAGAAAGAAGAATGAACAACAATCTCTCTCAAAGAAGAAAGAACTTGCCTTCCATGCATCCTCAGACACGAACAATTCATATGACGATGAAGAGGAGATGGTAATGCTTTCAAGAAAATTCAGAAGATTCTTAAATCAAGATAAGTTTAGATGTTTTAATTGTAATAAAACAGGTCATATGAAGAAGGATTGCCCATTGCTAAAAAATAAAGGTAAATTTAAGAGCAAAAAGTTCAGAAAGATGAAAGACTACCAAGCATCTTGGGAAAACAATAATTCCTCTTCCTCTGACGAAGAAGAAACCACTAAACATCCCAACATTTGTTACATGGCGCTAGAAGAAGATGAGGTACAATCTACTGAACTTTTAGATGCATTCCATGAATGATTTAATGATCTAAAGAATGAAAAAAATGAAAAATAAAGTTTTATTAAAGGAAAATGAAAAACTTTTCAAAGAAAATTCATGTTATGCTTCTCAAGTTTCTTCTATAAATTCTCAAAAAGATGATTTTGAAATAGTGATATCATCATTGAAAAAGGATAATGAGAATTTTATAAAAGAAAATATTTTGCTTAAAAAGGAAACTGTGTCTTTAAATGAAAGAATTTCTGTGTTAGATAAAGACATGTCAGTTTTCAAAATGAAATATGAAGAGATTTTGAAACATGTGACTAAATTTAATCAAGGAAAAGAAAAATTGAATGATTTGTTATCATATAAAAAGATGTCACATAATCATTATGGTCTTGGATTTTTTGAAAAATCTTTATATGTTAGTAATCCATATAATTCTTTTGTGAAAAGAAAGTCTGATAATATTTCAAAAATAATTAAGAATAAGTTTATATGGATTCCTAAAACTTAAGCATTTTTGACAAAAAATACTTATATTGCATCATACATACATGATATATGTAATTCATGCAATTATGTGCATACTAACAGATGAAAATCAAATTCAAATTGGGTTTGGTCTCCTAAAGGTTAATGCTTTGATCTTATAATGATTGGTACCATTCTAATGTCTATCTTTCTGGTACCATATAAGAAGTTTGATAAGAAAAATATTTCAGGACATTTATCATATATATATGTTATAATATATTTTTTGCACGGGGAGAACACATGTTTTTCTATATCTGTTATAATCTTTTCTGCAGGGGGAGAACATATTTTCTACAGGGGGAGAACATATAACATATGTTCTGCAGGGGGAGTATTCGTGCACACAAAGTGTCATCATCAAAAAGGGGGAGAATTTTGGAACTTGCTTTTGATGATACATTTGTGAAGACATATCAATGGAGCGCTTTTGCACAAGCCTATTCAAGAGTTCTACATGATCAAGACTTCTCAAAGAGAATGACTATGGATGTGTATTGTAATATTTAATAGTTTGTTAAAAGCCTTGAAACACACATACACATCATTAGTCTATTAGTAGACTTGACCCTTCCTATTAGTAGACTTGACCACCTATTAGTAGACTTAACCCTTCTTATTAGTAGACTTGACTACTCCTATTAGTAGACTTGACCCTTGCTATTAGCAGACTAATAGGATTGTTAGTCGACTTATCAAAATAATTAGTCGACTAAAACATGTTATAGTCGACTTATAATTCCTGCTGGTCGACTAATTGTAGTTTCTAGAAACTTACATATTTGTTTCAATCTTATGTAGTCGACTTATACCCAAGATTAGTCGACTAACTAAGTCTAAATTGCCTACCCTAGTCGACTAAACCCCAATCCCTAGTCGACTTATAGCAGTTTGTAACTGTTGTACAGTTATTGAATTCTGGTGTTTTATCTAACGTTTTAAAATTCAAATTTGTCCTAATAACTACCCTAACTGACCCTAACTGACTATAGATTTCAGTTATAAATAGGGATGCTATCTTAGGCTAAAGATACCAATTAAAAATCAATAGTTCTCTACCCAAAAACTCTGTTGAAAAATCTGTTTTCAGAAAACTATTTTCCACTTTCAGTTCTTCATTCAAATTCCTACTCTATAGTGAAGATTTCTGAGAGTCCACCTATAATAGCCCTATCCATGATCACATACAGATTGAAGGCTTATAGAAAAGTTTGTAATCACTCAAAGAGGAGCATTGTACAAGAGCGTCTTCAGGTTGAAGAGAGTTTGTATAAGGTGTTGTGGTCTTCTTGGTTGTAAGAAGAGTTGTATACATTTGGCAAAGGAAATTTGTCAAGTGGTGTGCAAGGTGTTAATTTTGGGTGTACAAAGTCAAAAGATAAAGGAAAATCTTAAGCGGGTGGCTTGGGGACTGGATGTAGGTCACAAGGACTGAACCAGGATAAATCTCTCGTGTTTGAATTTGTTTTACTTTCTGAGATTTAATTTCCTTTTATTGCAAGTTCTTTATTTCTGTAACGCTAATATCTTTGTTAAAGTGTTGACATATATTCTAGATCCTACAATTGGCATCATCTCGGGACCAACATCAGGGACTCCATTGGACCAGGTGTACTTCGAGTACATCGCTGATTTCTAGTAGGCGGATTTTTATTCTCATTATGTGAGAGACTATATGGATCTTTTCTCTATTTTATTATGTTCTAATAAGTGAAACCTTTGGTGATATTATGATTGATTTCTTCTAGTTGAAATAATTAATAAACCTTATTATTTGAATTAATGTACTGAGGTTCAATGTATTTGTTTTGAAAATACGTCGCTGGCCCTCTCACATACCCTTTTTATGAGTATTTGCGGGGTGTGACAGGGTTTCCTTGGTATCAGAGCCATGTTTGAGGACCTATTTCATACCGATGACCTAAGACAAGTTATATTAACACTGCAGTAAACATATAATATTCACACTATGATAATCAGTCCACTTGTGAATTGATCGTCTTGCCCTTGAGAATCTATCTCTTGAATCTTTTGATATCCCTGATTCTAACTCTTCTTCTAGAGTAATCTTGGATTCCATCTTGAATCTTCTTGCCGATTTTGTTCATATGATTTTGTCTTCTGAGTTTGATCTCCATATTGAAGCTGGTGGGAGAGATCAGAGCACGCAGCGAAAGCGTGATGGACCCATGATGCAGTGAGAAGCGACGTGAAAACTTTATCTTCTCTCTAAACTTGATTTTTATCATTCCTTACTTTATTGAAATTTCGAGGACGAAATTTTTTTTATAAGGTGTGTAGAATGTAATACCTTTATTTTTGAAATATAAGATTTAATAATGAATAATAGTATTTTTTTATTGCATGTATTTTGTGTTAATTATTATTGTTGTTATGCATTATTATTATGGTTATTACTATTGGTAATTATTATTATTGTTATTATTAAAAATTTGGGTATTATTGTTATTATTCTTATTATTAATATTATTGATATTTATTTTGTGTATTATTCTTAGACAAGCTCACTTCTTGCCCCCTATTTTTCTCTTCCTTTTTTTTCATTTTCTTATTCTTTATTCTAAGCCCAATCCAAACTCAAGTACTCATTTTCATATGTTTTACTTGTTACCATTAGCCCATATTCATTTCATATCTTTCTTTTATTTTTCCTTGACCCAAGCTATGAGCCTATTTTCATTTCTTCTATTTTTCTTTTATTTGAGTCAAAACCAAACCAAAACCTATTACCTAAAATCTAATTTTAATCTTATCTCAAATCCAAAATCCTAACAAAATTATATCTAGTTCTAATTTATCCCAAATCCAATCCTATTTTCAAAATCATAATCTCAACTAATTATATTTCAAATTAAAATCCTAGCTAATCTTAAATCTATTTTAATTCTTATCCTATCAACTAAATCCTAAATCCTAACTATGTAACCATATATCTTAACTACCTAATCCCTAACCCTATATCTCTTTTCCTATATTTAATCCTATCTATCAAATACAAATCTTAACCAATCTAATCCTCGTAATCCTAACTACTAAATCCTATAGTTATCTTAATTAAATAAAAATCCCAACTAACCTAGTCTCTCATTATCATCTTAATCCTAACCATCGAATCTTCCTAATCCTAACTATATAATCATAACCAATTAACATCTCATATATAAAGATCCAATCCTAAACCAAAACTCTAACCTAATTTCCTCCTCCTTCCATTGCTGGCATCCCCAACCCACTATGCGACCTCCTCTTTCTTCTCCAGCGAGACCCTGACGGCAGCTCGCGACACCCCAACATCCTCCACGACCTCCGCCTCCTCCGCCGTCGAGCTCTCCATGGCCGGCCGTGAGTTCCTTCCCTTCATAACTCTCTTTTTCTCTTCTCTTTATATTCCTAAGTGTAAAGTAATGCATGGTGTATAAAGTAGTGTGTGTATTAATATATGTGAATGTGTTTAATTATTTGTGTGATTATATATGTGTTAGTATGTGCATGGGTTAGTGAGTGTGTTGTTGTGTGCATGCGTGAGTGTATGTGTGTCCCTACTTAGGCTTGGAATCTGATTTTTGGGCCAAGGAAGGGTGATTAAATCCCCACCTTATCTTGTTATTGGGTGTTGCCCTTAAAATCAATTTTGTGCAAGTATACAAGATAAACAAGATTCACTCAAAGCGATATAAATCAACCAAGAGATGAGTCCTATTTTGAATGCAATGCGTACGTACCTTGCTCCAGCACTCTTCAACAGTAAAGTAATTGAATTGAAAAGACTCGTGCCTAAAATGCAAACGTCTAATCAATTTTTAAACTTTTCAACAAGTGTTTTACTGTTGGCTTAAAACAGGGATGGTGGATAGCAGAAATAGCAAAAATATGACATACAAAAACTTAAATTTTTGCGAGCAATATGTCCTGTAAAAAAAAAAGAGTTTTTAGTAGTCCAACGAATTTTTTAGTTTTCGCAACGTAATTTCTTGAAATTCTGTTTCCTACTTTCGAGAGTAGGGGCACAATATTTGCAAGTCATCTCGTGCAAAGATTGAATGCTAAATCTGAATTTTTAAGTCCCTGAAATAACACACAGAACTTGTTAGAAAACAACTACACCGTTTCCTCCCCGGTAACGGCGCCAAAAATTGATTGCTAAAAGAAAGAACAATCAAAGAGTTTAAGAATTTACCGTGTAGCTTGTGGCTAACGGGTCGTGTCCACGAGGAGGAATGCGATGGAAGCTTTTCGGTGAATCGTTTAAAAACAAAGAATTGTGTTTGTTTTTTATGGAAAAGAGAATGGAAAGAAAGAGATGATTAAATGATAGATCGCAACTTTAGAAAAGGTTTTGGAGAAGGTGATTTAAAAAGTTCGAAGATTGTTTTGTTGATTATAATAATGAAGCAAATCTGGGCTCACTATCTCACTACTCAATTGTTCATTCTTCTATTAAAATCTTAAGTGCCTCAAAGTGATCATAGGCAAAACTTAAAGTTGATTTTTAGAAAGTTTGAAGTAAAGCACATAAGATGTTGGAAGAGTTCAGTCTTTTCTTTGAGAAATCGTTTAGAATTGAATATTAAATCATCAAGCGCGAAGAAGCAAGAATGAAGTAAAAACAATTCAAAAGACGTTCATGAATGAAGTGAGAGTTTAACAATCCAAACCCATCCTCATGTGCCTTCAAGAACACTTTCAAAAATAAAGGCTTTAAGTAAGGCATACAAATGATTCATTGAGTCTTTTTCTTTTAAAAATAGAAGAGAAGAAGAACAAGAGAGAGTTACAATAGCGAGCCCAGAAAATGTTTTAGTTGCCCATGGAAAACGAAGAAGAAAGCATAGAAATAATGCAAACCATACCGTACTACAAGTGGAAGAAAACGCGGCTCGACTCTTGTATTGATGTCACTTCAATCTTCAAGTACAAGCACTCAATTCCTCTCTCTCACAAGTTTTGATACTGGACTATAAATTAAAAAATAAGATTACAACTTTTGCGCTAGCTAACAAAGAACCTAAATCCTTAGAAAATAAACACAAATTCTAATCCTAGTCTTCGCTCCATTTTTCTTTGCTGAAACCAGTATTTATAGGGAAAAACCACAAGGGGAGGATCCCAAGATGATTGGGGGAGCAAACGCTCCCCAACAACCTCTACTTGGCCGCGAAAACGCAGCTTGGGCCGCGTTTCTGCGGCCCTGGTGTGGCCATGTGGCCACACCCAATTGGAGGAGAGCACTGGTTTGGTGATTTGCCCGTATCTTCTTCTGATTTTCTTGTTTCTGCTCCAAACGTTGATGAAACAGCCTTTGATTGTGTGGCTTCAACCGCTTGATTCAGGGAGGATTCTTCTCAACCACTTGATATGCCAAGATTTTGCCCTGATTTTTTCATTTTGAATTTATTCTGAATTAAATCAGAATTTGGTGGGCTTTTGGGCTTGTTTCTCTTTTCTTGCTTTTAGCACTTAGGCCTACATTTAACAAAGAAAAAGAAGACTTATTAATAGGATTTATTAGCTAAAAAGTATGGTAAGGTGACAATGTAAATGTAATATATGTGACTAATCAGCCGCCCTGGCAGGGCCGTGTAAACGCGGCCTGGGCCGTGTTTTCGCGGCTTACGGGCGCGGCCGCGCCCGGGCTTTGGGCCAGGGGTTGTCCCCCTGGCCCCCTTCCCCTGGTGCCTATAAAAACTCCCCCTGGGGTTCTGAAGAGAAGTAGATCCAGAGTTTAGGAGTTAATATTATCTTGTTCTAGGAGTTGTAGTTGTTGTAGTTTCCTTCTTCTTCTAGTTTTAGTTTAGCCATTAGAGTAAAGAGAGAGAGTGTGTAAAAGTTATATTTGAAGGTGGTAATCTAATACAAGTAACTACTTCTCTTTCTTCTTTCCAATTACTTGGTATTTTTTCCATTTGCTTTTACTTGTTGTTTTGTAACTCCTTTTCTCTTTACCACTTAACTCTTGTTGTTTCTTTTACTACCATGTCTAACTAACTCTTTCATTGCATGGCTAACTAACTGCTAAACCACTAATCTCTAACAACTTGATTGATAACCCAAATGAGTCAATAGTGTCAACAACCCTTGTGCAAACGAGAGCTATGACATCTTAAGACGAGGATTCTAACTCTAACTTACCTACAAGTATTAGCTCTCTTATATTTCAAGCTTAACGGGTTTTTAATGATCTATAAACTTTGCTTGTCTTTGTAAGTATAGATTTTCCTTTTAACTTTGCCGATACCATTAGTGTACTTGTGTCTTCCCTTATTCTCGCCTTCTACTGGATCTTGATAAGGGAATGTCCGAGTTTTTTCCGTGTAAAGCTAAGTTAAAGGAAGAACTTTCACTCGATTTTCACGTCAATAGTTCCTATGCATAAGAGTTATGCTTGCCTATGATCCATCGTGAGGCTACCTCTTCAAGAAGTTAGAGGTTAGTGGGAGCAATTAGTAGAAAGTTAGCCATGCATTTTTACCATCTAAAAAATCACTTTTACAAACCACCAAATCATTCTAAAATAATCTTTGAAACCAACTTATTTTCATTTTTAAATTCTTTATTTGAAACAAAGAACTTTCTCTTTTCTTGACCAACGAAGCCGCATCAAGCTTTCATCGCTCTCCCTCCTTGTGGATACGATCCGTAGAGCCACTTTGCTACTATGGAAGAATCACAAAAGCAGTAACATCGACCCACATTCCCTTACCTATTTTTGTGCTTGCTTTTTGCCGATCAAATTTTGGCGTCGTTGCCGGGGAGGGAACGGTTTTATTGTTCAATACTAAAGATTTTTCTTTATTCTTGTGTGTAGGAGAAGTACCAAGGAGCTCATTATCACGGGAAGAGAAAGTGGTGGCCAAGGACGTTGCATGAAGATTCATTTGCCCTCAGAAAATTCGTGTAAAAGCGAGTTTATCCGATTGAAGCACTAACGAACTCTTCTGCCGGGTTGCCGAAAGCCGCTCAAATTGCTTTCTAAATTTTTTTTATTTCCTTGAATGCTTCACCTTATACATGTGTAATAAACTCAACAAAAATCCATTTATTGCTTAATTGAAATTTGGATTAGACTCTTGCATTTAGGGCACGTGTCTATTTCAATTCATTTCAATTTCTGTTGAAGAGCGCTGGAGAAAAGTTACGTGTGCATTCATATAGAATAGGACCAACATTTTGGAGTGATTTATCGCTTTAAGTGTTACCTTGTTGTCAATAAACTGTACACTTGCACAATTGATATTAAGGGCAAAATCCCAAATAAAAAAGATAAGGTGGGGATTTCATCACCCTTAGCCAAAAAACCATCTCCAAGTGCACTCACATAACCCAAGCTTTAACTAAAAATTGATAGACATTGGCCCTTGGGACATCTCAGACTCAGTAAGAAATTAATCGAGGGTGAAAATTGCAAGAACTATACTCCTGAAAATCAGTGTCTAAGGAAAGTAGATTGAGAGGTAAAGCCTCGAAAGCTCCATGGTTTGGCGTAATTAAGGCCCGTGGCTCACGCCCGGATACCTCCCACCAAGTTTTAGCCTTTCCTGGCTGATTAGCTTGTAGTCGAGTTCCTACAACAACCTTTCCCAGAGAATCGACCAGTTAGGAGTCGTCTAGGTCCAGGTACCTTAGACTAAGGCTTTATGGTTGTTTTTCTTTCTTTTGTTTGTTTTTTATTCTTTTTCGATTGTTTGTTGTTTTTACGTTGTTTGTGGTGTGCTGCATACAAGAGTGGATAGAGATCCTGTAACTTCCAGATTAACCAGAAACACTTCTCTACCCTTGCATCCAGAACTGGTGATGGCGTCACTTCAGGACAGGTTTTACCCGATCAGAACCTCATTGCCATCTTGAATAAAACTGCCTGAGACAAATGGAAATAATTTTGAATTAAAGCCTCAATTCATCAACACTCTCCCAAAGTTTCATGGTTTATAATCAGAGGACGCTACTTCTTTGTTAAGGAATTTGAAGAAGTGTGCCGCATGATGCGTATTCCCCCGCTAGGAGACGATGTCGTTAGGTTACGTTTCATCCTCTTTTCCCTAAACAACCTAGCTAAAAAATAGTTGTACAATTTGGCGGCAGATTTAGTTACTACGTGGGACGATTTCGTCAAGGTCTTCTTGAAGAAATTCTACCCAATTCACAAAACTGCCCTCATTAGAAAGAATATCATGCAGTTCAGGTAAGAACCAAGTGAACCAGTTTGGAGATACTTTGAGCGATTCAAAGACCTCCTAGCTCAGTGCCCTCATCATGGTATGGAGAAATGGCGTCAGTGCCAGATTCTCTATGATGGTTTAGATTATCAGACGAAAACCCTGTTAGAAACCATGTGTCAGGGAGGGTTCTTGCAAAAGGATGAGAATTAGGGTTGGAATTTATTTGAGGATTTAGCTGAGAAAACCCTGCAATGGGAGCCAGCCTCAGAAAAACTAAGGAATTCATAATCTATAGCTTCAAGAAGAGGGCTCCTATCTCTAGAATCATCCATAACTGCAGAAGCTAAGATTGCAACTCTAATGAGGAGAATAGAGGCTCTAGAAATAAAAGAGCCAGCCAATGTCAACCAAATCAACCCACCACCAAGTCACAATCCTGGTTGTTCATATTGTCAGGCACCGAACTATGTCTTTGAAGAATGCTCCGTTTTCCATACCCAGCAAGTGCCACCGGAATACCTGAACGCGACCTACTCACGGCCGCCGCATAATCCCTACTCGAAAATATACAATCCCGGTTGGAGGAATCACCCAAATTTTTCTTGGGCCCAGAACAATCCTCACAGGCCTAATTTCTCCAACAATTTTCACCATCCCAGTCCTCCACCAAATTTTCCCAGTCAAGCTCCATCTTCCTCCTCCCAAAGTTCACCAATAGAAAAGAAATTCAGCAAATTGGAGGAGAGCATGGAAGCTTTTATATAGTCCCAGGCCGCTTTCATGCAAAATCAGGGACAAACGCTGAACAACCATTCACAGGCTATATCGAGATTGGAAATGCAGATGAGCCAGTTAGCTCGATCTCTAAGTGAAAGACCAAAGGGTACTTTACCTAGTCAGCCACTAGTTAACCCTAAAAACTCCAATCAAGCGTAAGAAATTCAGGATCCTTCGATCAACCATTGCAATATTGTTCACACACTTCGATCTGGCAAGAAGGTGGACAACCAGGTCTACCAAAAGAAAAATCCAGTCCACATTGATCCTAGTTCAGCCTCCACCTCTGCTATTTCCTCACAATCTGCTCCACAAACATCTGACGAGGACAAAGCTGCTGAACCAGTTCATAAGCCCGTAGCACCCTTTCCCAATAGGCTTAGGAACAACAATAAGAATATGCACATGGAGAAGATGCTTGAGATGCTTAAATAGGTCAAACTGAATGTGCCTCTTCTTGACGCTATCCAGCAAGTCCCAGCTTATGCCAAATTTCTTAAGGATATGTGTACGAAGAAGAGAAAGACAAATGTGCCCAAAAAAGTGTTCTTGGCAACCAATATAAGCGAAATTCTGTGTGGTCCCATTCCGGTGAAATTCAAGGATCCCGGATATCCCATAATTTTCTGCACCATTGGACAAATAGAAATTAACAGAGCACTACTTGACCTAGGAGCAAGTATCAACTTGCTACCTCTTTCAGTATACCAGCAACTTGGGTTGGGTGAGTTGAGCCCAACTCGAGTCACCATTCAGTCAGCTGACCGATCTGTGAAAATTCCGAAGGGGAAAATTGTTGGCCCAGAGGCCTTCCACTCTAGTTTTGATGATGATTAACTCATGTAGTTATAGTTTACTAATAATCTTGTGATGTTTAGTTTCAGATCTCTAACCAAGATATTAGTAGGTGATTAGCTTCAACAAAGGTGTTTTGGAGCTTTTCACGTTGTGATTCAAGAGCCCGAGTATTAAAGTTCATATCTAGCACTCGTTGGAGTCAAGCTCGGTGGATCACGTTTGGATCGAGTCGACTTGGAGATGGCTCTCTACAAGAAGACTTCGGTACAGTATTTAGTTTATAGTTTAGATCCATTTGTAAAGATTAGATAGTGTGGTATGCTCAAGTTCACAACGCACACGTTTCATGTTTTGGTTTTCGGTTTTTGGTTTAACCGATCTTGGTTTACATGAATAGATAGAATCAAAACAAGTTTACATGGTTTAATGTATATTAGAATTGTTCTATATACATGTATGCTTCAACTATTTAAACAAACTTAGTTTGATAGTCTATTTCATGAGTTTGGAGTTTTGGTATTTTAACAAAACTTATTTTTGGATTTTAAGTCAAAAACATATGATATATATATATATATATCTTTCATGTATATTAGATTATATCCATATACTATATGCTTAAAAGTTATTTCAATATCATGTTTTTGTATTTGGATGAGTTTTAGAGAAAACGGTTTTTCATTTCAAAAATCCAAGTTTTGAAAAATACAGATTTTGGTTTTCGGCAAAATTTCTAAGTCACAAAAATGGTTCAAATTGTTTGAAATATGTGTTGGATTTTTTCACACATGTTTGTATATCAAAGTATTATACTGAAACTTATTTTTTAGATTTTTAGAGATTTTATGGGATTTAATAGGATAATAAAAACCCAGTTTTCAAATCCTATTTTTCAGTCTGCCAGGCTCTGGCGGTCGACCGGACCAGGAGCCGGTCGACGGAACGGTCGACCGGATGTGCACAAGACGTGTACAAAGCCATGTCAGTTGGCCGGTCGACCGAGCGGTTGACCGACTGAAGGCAACCCACTCTCGGGTTGTCCCGGTCGACCGGGCGGTCGACCGGCCAAAGAGTCGTTGCTCTCTGGTTCTGGGCTCGGTTGACCGGGCGGTCGACCGGCAGGCTCAACGGTCACTTTTTTGACCGTTGGCCGGTCGACCGGCCGGTCGACCGGAAGGTCAAAGCTGACCTTTCTGCCTGCCAACGGGCAGAATTTTTATGGGGCCTATTTATACCCCATTTGAGGTTGGTTTTTGAAAAGACTTCCAAGAGCAAAATTTCTCCTATTTACAAGTGTTTTATACAAGTTTTCAAAAGAGTTTTTAGAGCCAAAAAGATTCATCTTTATTTGTTTTAAAGGATTGGAAAAATCAAAGAAAAATTAGATATTTGGGATATTGCTTTTGATCTTCATTTCAAACTTATTCTAGTTGTTTTCCCAAGTATTTTTCTTTGTGTTTTTGTTTCCAAACTCTTTAGTTTCCACACTTGATCTTATCTTCTATCCTATCTATTAGGATCTTTGTTTTTGTGGAAAAAGAATTAGTTTGTAGTCTTTTAATCACCAAGTTGTAAACCCTCCTACTTTGTGTTATCCCTCTTGTGTAGAGGTTGATTTTGGAGTAGTGGCTTTGTGCCCTATCCCTCTATTGTGAGGTGATTGTGGAAGTTGTGGTTGGCTCCCTCTAGTGAGAGGTGGAGATTGTGTTTAGCTTCCTCTAGTGAGAGGTGGAGTTTGTGTTGGAATCCCTCAAGTGTGAGGTGATTGTTTTGTATTGGCTAAGTGCGTACCCCTCTTGTGTGAGGTGGTTTTTGTGTTGGTTGTGCATTGCCTCTAGTGAGAAGTTGTATTTGGTTGAGAGAGGAGTTGTGTACTCCCTGTTTTTGTATTGCGCCAAATCCTCAGTGGAGGTTCCCTGTGTGGGAGTCCTGTGTGGACAAGTTAGTGGAAATCCTTCTGTGTAAAGGCGGGGACGTAAAGCTGTGTGCTCGAACCTCGAAACATATCCGTGTGTTAGCGATTGATCCATTGACTCTTATTCTCTCTCTCCCCCCTTTACATTGTGCCTTGCATCATTTCATATTGCTCATTCATATATTATATGCTTGGCTTGTTTGTGTGTGCCTCACTTGTGTTTAACCTCGAGAGCTTCATACAGCACCTCAACTCTTATTTAGAGGAATCAAGAGGAGTTAGTCCAGAGCCCTTTACCGGGAATTCGGCTACACTCGTTGGTTACACTAAGTGTGTTGCAATTTAGTTTTTAAATTCCGCATTTTGTTCATTAGATTAGTCGTACACCTATTCACCCCCCTCTAGGTGTACTTACAATTGGTATCGGAGCCTACGCTCCTGATATTAGGTTTAACCACTTAGGAGTGTGATCTTGGTCTTGCTAATCTATCATTTGCATTTGCACACTTATATTGTTTACACACACTCATGGATTGCTTGACTCCTCCCATGTTTGATGTTTCCAATATTGACATGTGAAAATTTAGGATGTCCTTGTACCGAAAGACCCTAGGCTTGCATGTTTTCCTTGCCGCTACCAAAAAAATCCTATCTTGGTAATAGCAAGCATTTAGAGGCCAATGCACAAGTCCTTGAGGCACTTAGAAGCACGCTTAACAAAGAATATTTGTACTTAGTTTCTAACTGTGATTTCGCCTTTGCAGTGTGGAACACGTTGACCTCCTCCAAGCTTCAATTGCCAATCCAAACGGAGGATGAATCTAGTGGAGAATCCGAGCAACAATGCTACATGGTCCAAGGGAATGACTCCCTTGAGGTATACTCGGAAACTCAATTAGATGGTGATGATGCTAGTTCTTCTTGTGATGATTATGTTGATCCAAATGCTTTAAATGAAGAACTATCAATTATTTGTGAAAAATTGTTAGAAAAATATAATCTTTTGAAAAAGAAGAGTTTTGAACTAAAAGAAGAAAATAAAGATTTGTGTTCAAAACTAGATTTGATTTTGCAAGAGAAAGTGGAGATTTCTAATGAAAAGGATTCATTGAAATCTAAACTTGAACTTGCCCTAAAAGAAAATGATATTTTGAAAAATAGAAATGATTGCAATGATGTTTTGAAGAAAAATGAGACTTTAACTTTAAAACTTGATTTTGTATTAAAAGAAAATATTTCTTTGAAAAACAAAATTGATTTGATTTCAAAAGATTTAGAAGTTTGCTTAAATGAAAATAAATCTTTGAAAGTTGATTTAGATACACATATTTGCCATGCTAGTGTAGCTCACATTCTAGCACACCTATTGCATGCTCCACTTCTTCTAACATTGAAAATGATATATGTAGTTTAAAGAAGAGTGTGGATTGTTTGGGCTCCACTTTGAGCCATTGTGCCATGAACCATACACGTTTGGAATCCATGTTTCGCAAGAAACAAGTTCCATCTATGCATGTACACCATACACGGCATACACATGCTTCCCACATTCACACCCATCACACTTTGTATGCTCATGTGTACACTTGTACACATTGTGGACGTAAGGGCCACCTTGCTAAGTTTTGTTATAATCGTATACATGATTCAAATTTAGCAACTAAGTTTGTTTGGGTTAGGAAAGGAACTAACCCCCATGGGCCCAAAAGAGTTTGAGTACCAAAGACCACCCCTATGCTATTTGATGTAGGTGTGGGCTCTCGCATGACGTGAGAGCAATAGTACCTTGAGGTGGATGCGTTCCGAACTTAAAGAGGACTATTTGGATGCATCACTTTCAAGGAAAGTTTGGTGGGAGGACCACCTCGATTTGGAGACATGGAGAGTTGCCTTCTAGGTTTTGGTAACGATCTCTAACTCCCTTTATGTTTACATGCTTTCATATTATTCATTTTTAGCATGTTTTGATGTTTCATGATTAGTATGTTATATGTCATGATATTTAGATTAGTGATATACATGATTAGTATTTGAGACACCCATATTTATATGGATTTATATTTAGTGTTCTCACTTTAGTTTATCTAACGTGTATGTCCTAGATCTATGCATGTGCATGTACATAATAATCATATGTATGTTTATGAGTTTTGTTTTAATTTCTATGCTTCATGTTTTTGATTACATGTTTAGATGTTAGTTTTCATTAAAACTTAGATATATACTTGTACAACTAGTGAGCCACAAATAGATGATTATATGTTTGTACTTGAATGCTTATTTGTACCCATTAGATGTACTAGTATAGTCTAGTTTTGATGATTCAAACATTTTGACTTGTATTCCTATATTATCCATGTTTTTCATGTTTATGTTTAACTTCATGTATATGTCTATTTTGTCTAAACTATTAGTTATACATATACATCCTTGAGCCCTTGCCTTCATGCATATACTTTTGTGGACTCGTTATATTTGGATATGTATGTATTCTTTAGTTTGTACAGGACATACATATGCCTTGAAGATTAAATTGTTTTGATGATTTTCATTTTTTTTAAGGAATTTCATTTTGAGCTTGATTGCCTATTTTCATGATGATGTGTTTCACATAACTCTTATACACTCACTTTACTTATTGTTTTCTCATGATTTTGTTTTCATGAGTATGATATGGGCTTTATGGATTCTGAGTGTTAATGATCATGTGATTTACATGTTTTTCATGAAATATTTTTTTTATTCCTTACTTGAAGGATTTCGTACTAGTTTACAAATTTTTCATATAACTAGTCTGTATTCTTCACATGGTAGAGTTTTTCAAACATACTATATTTCCAAACCTATTTTTGAAAACCCCTACCCATTCAAGGGCAGTTGGTTGGGCGACCATGCCTTGTATGCTCTTTATTGAAAATATTTTAAAACATGTGCATGAAATGGGTGGTAGGAAATATGAATTATACACTTGATTCTAATTATAGTTTCAATTGATATCATTGGATCTTTTCAATTGGTATCAATATTTACATTCTTTTATATACTCATATATGTTTTTATATATGTATGCTTACACTTCAATAGTATCAATTTTGATTGGTATCTACTTTTTTCATACATATATATGATTTATTTGTGCTTACTATATCTCTATATCTTTGAGTACAAATTTTAGTTATGCTAAGCTTGATTTCTTAAAATGACAATCATATTTCAATTGATTATTTTTCAATTGGTACTTATACAAGCTTATGCATCATTTTATTTGGTATTTCATAAGGGGGGAGAAAATTCGTATTTCATCTTTCAATTAGTTTTGTTTACCTTTGGTATTCTACTCCTATACTTTATGATGAAAAATGATTGAAAAATTAATATTGATTTTAATTTGGTATCATACTCACTTAATGAAAAATATCTTCAATTAGTTTATGTTTTTCAAATTGGTATCAAAAGTGTAAAATATTTTCTATTGGTACTAATTTTTTTATAATTGGTATCAAGATTATCTATATGTTTACATCTTTTAATTTGGTATCAAAATTTGATTGGTTTCTTCAAAAAATGTTTTATGTACCTTCAATTGGTATTTTCAATTGGTTTCTTAAAGATTGGATCTCAATGCCTTATTTACTTTCAATTGGTACTTCTCAAAATTTTGTTGGTTTACATATTTGTTCACTTAGAATTGGTATCATGATACACTAAATTGATATATTTTTTAATTAGTATCATGTTTGTTTTGATTTCACCCCTTGAAGTATTTTTTTGTTTTGGACAAAAAGGGGAAGAATATGTTTTATTGGTTTTTCTTTGACCCTTTGTTAATGATTGACAAAAAGGGGGAGAAGTATTTGAGTTATATGCATGTTTTATATGAATGTTTTTATATTGGTATCAAGAGAGTTTGTTTTATGTTTTGTTGATATTGGTATTAAGAACATGGTTTGATGTTTTGTTTTGAAAGAACATGTTTATGAAAAGAAGAAATAATTTATTTGGTATCAAGAGCATGTTTTTTATTTGGTATCAAGAGCATGTTCATATTCATTGTTTTATGCATGTTGATGCATATCATGTTTATTATGCATGTTGTTGCATATCATGTTTAATATTCATTGCATATTTTTTATGTTTATTTCTATGCATGAGTTAAGGGGGAGCTTCCTTGAAGCTTAACTTCAATCCATGTATATATAACTCCATGAGTTTTGTCATCATAAAAAAGGGGGAGATTGTTGGCCCAGAGGCCTTCCACTCTAGTTTTGATGATGATTAACTCATGTAGTTATAGTTTACTAATAATCTTGTGATGTTTAATTTCAGATCTCTAACCAAGATATTAGAAGGTGATTAGCTTCAACAAAGGTGTTTTGGAGCTTTTCACATTGTGATTCAAGAGCCCGAGCATTAAAGTTCATATCGAGCACTCATTGGAGTCAAGCTCGGTGGATCACGTTTAGATCGAGTCGACTTGGAGACGGCGCTCTACAAGAAGACTTCGATACAGTATTTAGTTTATAGTTTAGATCCATTTGTAAAGATTAGATAGTGTGGTATGCTCAAGTTCACAACACACACGTTTCATGTTTTGGTTTTCGATTTTTAGTTTAACCGATCTTGGTTTTCATGAATAAATAGAATCAAAACAAGTTTACATGGTTTAATGTATATTAGAATTGTTCTATATACATGTATGCTTCAACTATTTAAACAAACTTAGTTTGATAGTCTATTTCATGAGTTTAGAGTTTTGGTATTTTAACAAAACTTATTTTTGGATTTTAAGTCAAAAACATTGATATATATCTTTCATGTATATTGGATTATATCCATATACTATATGCTTAAAAGTTGTTTCAATATCATGTTTTTGTATTTGGATGACTTTTGGAGAAAACGGTTTTTCATTTCAAAAATTCAAGTTTTGAAAAATACGGATTTTGATTTTCGGCAAAATTTCTAAGTCACAAAAATGGTTCAAATTGTTTGAAATATGTGTTGAATTTTTTCACATATGTTTGTATATCAAAGTATTATACTGAAACTATTTTTGTGGATTTTTAAAGATTTTATGGAATTTAATAGGATAATAAAAACTCAGTTTTCAAATCATGTTTTTCAGTCTGCCAGGCTCTGGCGGTCGACCGATCGGTCGACCGGACCAGGAGCCGGTCGACCGGAACGGTCGACCGGATGTGCACAAGACGTGCACAAAGCCATGTCAGTTGGCCGATCGACCGAGCGGTCGACCGACTGAAGGCAACCCACTCTCGAGTTGTCCCGGTCGACCGGGCGGTCAACCGGCCAGAGAGCCGTTGCTCTCTGGTTCTGGGCTCGGTCGACCGGCAGGCTCAACGGTCACTTTTTTGACTGATGGTCGGTCAACCAGAAGGTCAAAACTGACCTTTCTGCCTGCTAACGGGCAGAATTTTTATAGGGCCTATTTATACCCCATTTGAGGATGGTTTTTGAAAAGACTTCCAAGAGCAAAATTTCTCCTATTTACAAGTGTTTTATACAAGTTTTCAAAAGAGTTTTTATAGCCAAAAAGATTCATCTTTATTTGTTTTAAAGGGTTGGAAAAATCAAAGAAAAATTGGATATTTGGGATATTGCTTTTGATCTTCATTTCAAACTTATTCTAGTTGTTTTTCTAAGTATTTTTCTTTGTGTTTTTGTGTCCAAACTCTTTAGTTTCCACACTTGAGCTTATCTTCTATCCTATCTATTAGGATCTTTGCTTTTGTGGGAAAAGAATTGGTTTGTGGTCTTTTGATCACCAAGTTGTAAACCCTCCTACTTTGTGTTATCCCTCTTGTGTAGAGGTTGATTTTGGAGTGGTGGCTTTGTGTCCTATCCCTCTATTGTGAGGTAATTGTGGAAGTTGTGATTGGCTCCCTCTAATGAGAGGTGGAGATTGTGTTTAGCTCCCTCTAGTGAGAGGTGGAGTTTGTGTTAGAATCCCTCAAGTGTGAGGTGATTGTTTTGTATTGGCTAAGTGCCTACCCCTCTTGTGTGAGGTGATTTTTGTGTTGGTTGTGCATTGCCTCTAGTGAGAGGTTGTATTTTGTTGAGAGAGGAGTTGTGCACTCCCGGTTTTTGTATTGCCCCAAATCCTCAGTGGAGGTTCCCCGTGTGGGAGTCATGTGTGGACAAGTTAGTGGAAATCTTTCTGTGTGAAGGCGGGAACGTAGAGCTGTGTGCTCGAACCTCGAAACATATCCGTGTGTTAGTGATTGATCCATTGACTCTTATTCTCTCTCTCTCTCCTTTACATTGTGCCTTGCATCATTTCATATTGCTCATTCATATATTATATGCTTGGCTTGTTTGTGTGTGCCTCACTTGTGTTTAACCACGAGAGCTTCATATAGCACTTCAACTCTTATTCAGAGGAATCAAAAGGAGTTAGTCCAGGACCCTTCACAGAGAATTCGGTTACACTCGTTGATTACACTAAGTGTGTTGCAATTTAGTTTTTAAATTCCGCATTTTGTTCATTAGATTAGCCGTACACCTATTCACCCCCCTCTAGGTGTACTTACAAAAATCACAGATGTTCTTATTCGGGTCGGGGATTTCATCTACCCCATTGACTTCATTATTCTTGAGACCCAACCTGTGTCAAATCAGCGGTCTCAAACTCCGGTTATCTTAGGATGCCCATTCCTTGTGCAGCCAATGCCATAATCAACTGTAGGAACTGGTCCATACGATTGACCTTTGGAGATATGACGAAGGAAGTCATTGTCTTCAATCTTGAAAGACAACCCAGGGATATCAATGATCAAACTTTTGAGGTCAACTCTATTGAAAATCTGACCAGTGAGCATGAGGAAAGCCTGGAGATAGAGACAGAGGCAGAGTTTGATCTAAAGTCTGAGAATTTTAATCTAAACCAGATCGTAAATTCGGCACTGAACTGGGCATCAAGCCCCAGTATACCTCATCACAGGATTGAATGTCCAGATATTACCTCCACTGAAGCAACACCTTCCCTAGAGCTAAAAGCCTTACCTGAACACCTCAAGTACGCCTATCTGGGCGGAAGAGAAACCCTGCCAGTCATCATAGCATCTCACCTGACTGAGCCACAAGAGACAGCTTAATGTCTATTCTGGAGAGACATAGGGAAGTCATTGGATGGACAATGAAGGATATGAAAGAGATAAGTCCAGCCATAGTTCAACATAGAATCCATCAACCGATGAAGCGACTCCCAGGAGGGACCCATAATGCAGGCTTAACCCACTTATGCAAGAGGCAGTAAGAGTGAAAATTTTAAAATTATTAGATAATGGGATCATTTATCCCATTTCTGATAGCCAATGGGTTAGCCCTGTTCATGCGGTCCCGAAGAAAGCTGGCTTTACGGTGGTTGAGAATGAGCAAAAAGAGTTGGTACAAATAAGACTACCTATCAAGGTTCGTGTTTGTATCGACTATAGAAAGTTGAATGCAGCCACCCGTAAAGACCACTTCCCGCTACCTTCATCGACCAAATGCTTGAACGCTTAGCTGGACATGAGTACTATTGCTTCCTAGATGGGTACTCGGGATACAATCAAATTCCCATTATTGTAGAAGACCAAGAAAAGATCACGTTCACCTGCCCGTTCGGAACCTTCGCTTATCGATGCATGCCCTTTGGATTGTGCAATACTCCTGCAACATTCCAACGGTACATGCTCAGTTTGTTCTTCGACATGGTAGAACGTTTTCTTGAGATTTTCATGGATGACTTCTCCATCTACGGAGATTCATTTGAACAATTTCTTCATCATCTTGAGTTGGTTCTACAAAGATGTGAGGAAAAGAATCTAACTCTGAACTGGGAGAAATGTCACTTCATGGTGAAACAGGGAATTGTCTTAGGCCATGAGATTTCTAGGAGAGGCATTGAAGTGGACAAGGCTAAAGTAGAAGTGTTGAACAAAATGACTCAAGAATTATTTTTAAAAATTAGAAACTAGATGGGGATAATCTTTTAAATAAGACTATGCACTTCATCATTCTTTTAATAGGTCATATTAGAGAGGACACTGATTAGTCTATAATTTTGCATGATTTGTATCACATTCGCATACTTATTTGATATAAAATTCTGCTAATAAAGTTTTGCTTGCTTGATCCTAGGTCCATGATGTGCAAATGAAGAAGAAGACCCAAAATCACCATTTAATGGGTGATAAAAGGCCTGCCAAGTAGCCATTGACCTTAGAGAGGAGATTTTGTCAGCCCAGGGCATCAAATCTAGAAACCAGAAGATCCACCTGACAGGGGACAAACGAGACGACACGCTGCCCGAAGCCAGGCGCGCGCTGCCTGGCAAGGCCACGAAAACGCGGCCGTACGGGCGCGGCCATGCCCGGGCTTTGGGCTAGGGGTTGTCCCCCTTCCCCTGGTGCCTATGAAAACCCCCTGGGGTTCTGAAGAGAAGCAGATCCAGAGTTTAGGAGTTGTTATTTTCTTGTTCTAGGAGTTGTAGATGTTATAGTTTCCTTCTTCTTCAGTTTTAGTTTAGCCATTAGAGTGAAAGAGAGAGAGTGTGTAAAAGTTGTATTTGAAGGTGGCAATCTAATACAAGTAACTACTTCTCTTTCTTCTTTCCAATTACTTGGTGTTTTTTCCATTTGCTTTTACTTATTGTTGTGTAACTCCTTTTCTCTTTACCACTTAACTCTTATTGTTTCTTTTACTACCATGTCTAACTACTCTTTCATTGCATGGCTAACTAATTACTAACCTACTAATCTCTAACAACTTGATTGATAACCCAAATGAGTCAATAATGTCAAACATAGCCTTGTGCAAACGAGAGATATGACATCTTAAGACGAGGGTTCTAACTCTAACTTACCTACAAGTATTAGCTCTCTTATATTTCATGCTTAACGGGTTTTTGATGATCCATAAACTTTACTTGTCTTTGTAAGTAGAGATTTTTCTTTTAACTTTGCCGATACCATTAGTGCACATGTGTCTTCCCTTATTTTCGCCTTCTATTGGATCTTGATAAGGGAATGTCTGAGTTTTTGCCGTGTAAAGCTAAGTTAAAGGAAGAACTTTCACTCAATTTTCAAATGAATAGTTCCTATGCAAAAGGGTTATGCTTGCCTATGATCCATCATGAGGCTACCTCTTCAAGAAGTCAGAGATTAGTGGGAGCACTTAGTAGAAAGTTAGCCATGCATTTTTACCATCTAGAAAAATCACTTTTACAAACCACCAAATCATTCTAAAGTAATCTTTGAAACCAACTTGTTTTCATTTTCAAATTCTTTATTTGAAATAAAGAACTTTCTCTTTTTCTTGAACAACGAAGCTGCATCAAGCTTGCATCGCTCTCTCTCCTTGTGGATACGACCCGTAGAGCCATTTTGCTATGATGGAAGAATCGCAAAAGCAGTAACATCGACCCACATTCCTTTACCTATTTTTGTGCTTGCTTTTTGCCGATCAGTCACTAGTGAGTTCCTATAAGATCCACAATCTCTGAATTAGGCCGCATTTCGTGAGCCAATCAGACCATCACCATGAGGTAATTTTTCTTCTCTTTCCATTTGTTTCATGCATATACACATTCATGATGCATTGAGGATAATGCATGAGACAACTGTGGGGGAGGATTTACTAACATAGTTAGTTTAAATTTTCTTTCTTTTATACTTCTTTTTAGAAAAATCTTAGATTTTTCTTTTGTATAAAAACTCTTTTCTTTTCTTTTTACAAAATTTTTTGACATAAGAGAAATAGTTTTGATTTATTTTTTAAGAAAGTTAAGAGGATCTTAGGAATTAAGAAGACCTAAAATTATGAATTTTTAAACAGAGTCAAAATAATTGATCTTATTTAAATTTTAAGATAAGGAAGTAAAATTGGAAAGATAATTTGATCTTAAATTTTTTGCCTTAGATATATGCACTTCACACTTACACAATTTTTTTAGGATTGAAACAAAGACTAAAAATGCCATAAAAAGTATTATATATATAATAATGATGATAATAAAAATCACTTATTGAAGCTGAACAATTATGCCTCAGAAAGCATGATTATTCACGCCTAAAAAGATGGATAAAAACAAAATAATCTCCTTTATTTTTGTGGCCTTGTTTACTCGAATCTTAAGCCCGAGGGATGTTTTCTCATCTGTTGCCCTAAAATCATCTGGTTTGGGAGTCATCGGCTAAAGGCTCACTATCCGGGTAAATAAGAAAGCCTGAGAAAACTAAGAGTTATATATATACACAAATAAATGACATAAAGTTAGAGTCGATAACTAAAAAATTTCACAGTTCACAAAGTGTATATTTTTCTAAAAGTTTTATGAAAGATCAAATAATCAATTCAATTTTAAATTCTTACATTTAATTTATAACAAGATTTTGCATTTAGATTTAGTTTAAGAAAGAATAATTTCTGGTTAACCTATGACCTTGGATCACTTCAATTTTTTGCAAAAATATTTCAACACTTTTCTCTAATTTAAAATAAGTTTTCAAAATACTGACATTTGATTTCTTTTTTATGGATTTTGTGGGTGTAATCAGCTGAAAATTCTCAAGAGACGAAACTCCTCCTTTAGCGAAAATCTAGAGATTTAACGACTTATTACACATGCTCAATGCAATCGCGTCACTTGCGAAAGTGGTATAATAATTTTCTTAGATTTTCTGTTTTGCTATGGACAAGCAAAAAATAAGTGTGGGGGTGTGATTAGTCTCTAAATATGCATATTTCAAACCACATCTTCATATTTATTCAATATTAAATTCAGTTAATAACACCTTTCTTTTATGTTTTTAGGTCCATGGCATGAAATGAAGAAGGAGCCCAAAAATCTCTTTTATTTGGTGATTTAAAGCCTACACATATAGCCATTGACTTTGTAAGATGAATCTGTTAAAATCAGGTGCCCATATCTAGAAACCAGGGGCTACATCTGCTAGGGGAGCAAACTGACATGACGTGGCAGAAGATGCTGCGCGCGTAGCGCCTGTACAGCCGCGAAAACGCGGCCCTTTGCGTCCGTATAATGGAGCTACTGGTTGACCCATGACACCCTCCTGGTGCCCCCCTTGGCCTATAAATACTCTGAGATTTTCAGAGCTCAGGAGAGGAGAGTTTTAGGGTTGTTTCTTTTTCATGTATGTAGTTTTTAGGGTAGTTTAGGTTAGTTGTTCTTTTTCTTCCTCTTTTATATTTTTTATTTCTTATAGATCTTGTAATAGGGAAGAGAGTAGTACATAGGATGAAAGTAAAAGTACTTATAATGGAGGGTGACACTCTATTAAAGTTCTCTCTTTATCTCTTCTTTTTTTTTCTCTATAACTCCTTTTACATGATTAGCTAATTTTCTCTCATGGTAACTAATTACTGACCACTAACTTGCTTACTCCTTACTTGATAATCTACATGAATCTAATAGCATCTACTTGGCCTTGCTCTTACAAGAGTCATTGATGGCTCATGATGATGGATTCTAACACTCTAACATCCTAGCTCTCTAACAAGATAACATTACTTTATTCCATACTTTCTCTTGTTTAGTTTTGATAGATTAAGTGCAGGTTGCACTTGTTTGTTGAGTTTGAATGTGATAAGTTATCTTATGGGTCATGCTTTGAAACACTCTTGAACCAAGACTAGTGATGGCCAAGGATACACGTGAGAGAACTATCTCTAAGAGGTTAGCATGTTAGTGGAGTCATTAGTAGTTAGTAACCATGAGTGTTTTTTTCATTTTTATTTTGATTTAGAAATATGCACAAAAATCACAAATACATTCTTTTTAATGTTTCCCACTACTTTATTTTCGCTGTATCCTTCTCTTTCCATTCTTTGTTTTCTTTTTTTTATTCTTTAAAACATAAAAGAACCATTAACACACACGTGAATAGACCGGTAAAGCTTCTATCGCTTCCCGTCCTTATGGATTCGACCCGTTTAGCTTCTATGTTATAACGGAAGTATCGAGAAAGTCTAAGCACGCACTTTTAACTCTTGATTTCAAAACATACTTTTTGTGCGCTGTTTCCCCTGATCAAATTTTGGCGCCGTTGCCGGGGATGAGAACAGTTTGATCTCACGTTTTTGTTAACTTTTCTTCTTTGTTTTAATGTGCAGATTAAATTTTTAGCATTGCAGAAGTCCACACTTATTTTTGTGTGGTTGGGTAAATTCTTGTATATTTCTATATTCTGCTGTTAGTTTCTATTTATATTGCATGTGCACTGTAATAATTTTAAGAATTAAAATACGATAATTGGGTATTTTAAAACAGTCAGACATTTGCATCTAGGCACTTGTCAATTTTCATTCCAATATATTGTATTTTATTCTTCTGTTGTTGTGATCTGGACCGAGGTGTACATATGGCATTGCATATAGTATAGGAAAAGCACGTGGGTGATTTACTCGTTTTGTGTGTTCATTCTTTTCTATATTGCACACTTGAACAAATTGAAATTAAGGGCAAAACTCAACATAAGATACGGTGGGAAAGTCATTACCCTCTCTTAACCCAAAAATCACATCCCCACTTACACAACCCAAGCCTTAATAAAACTTACTAGACGTTGGCACCTAGGGACATCTCGGACTCATTTAGGAGATTGGCCTAAGGGGAAAAGTTGTTAAACTTTGACTTTTGTCAAATCGGTGTCCAAGGTTGGGGATTGAGAGACGAAATCTCGAAGAACAGTGGGCATAATTAGGCCCGTTGCTCTGGCACAGATACCTCCCACTGGTCTTGCCCCTACCTGGCCGATTAACTTGTGATCAGATTTCTACAAGGTACTCCCCGTGTTTAGTTTAACCAGTTAGGAGTCATCTAGGTATAAGTCAAACCTAGCATAGGCTTATTTTTTTCTTTATTTGTTTGTTTGTTTGTTAGTTTGTTTATTTTTCTTGTAAACTGTGATATGGATTTCAACAACAACAATTTTTCAATCCTAATATGAATCCATATTTCACACCGACCTCATTTGACTCGGATAACTCCAACCCGGTTATATACAACATGAATCAATCATATAGGCCGGATTGAGATTATTCGACTCAATATGACCCATACCCCCAATCTTATCACCGTAATTTTCAAAATAATTTCAACTCTTCTCAAAGTCAATGGAGATTCACCTCCCCCGAGTCAAATTTTTTACCACCGTGTCCACAATGTTCGCAATGTTCATTCCTGAAGAATCACTTATAGGGGGGTGAATAGGTGATGGCTAATCTAATAGTCACTAAATGCCAAATAATGCGGAATTAAAAACAATTATGACCTAAACTAAACTCTTGAACTAAACACCACGTATAACACAAGAGTGTAGCCGAATTCCCCGTGAAGGGCTCTGGGCTAACTCCTCTAGTTTCCCCTAGATAAGGGTTGAGGTGCCGCGTTGGCTCTCTTGGTTAAATACAAGTGTTAGCAAATAATTCCCAAGCTTATATCAATAAGAGCACAAATGTATATCAAGTATATAAAGATAAGCACAATAATAGCATGCAAGATATAAATAAGAGATAGAGAGAGTGAGCAATCGCAAACACAAGGGATTTGTTTCGAGGTTCGAGCACCCTTGCTCTACATCCCCGCCTTCGACACACGAAGGATTTCCACTATAATCGATCCCACCGGATCACTCGGTGCCGCAACACCTACAACGAATTCCCACTAGAACTCCTTAGACTCTCTCTAGTCCGTACACACCGCAAGCCCACAAGCTCGCCGAGGCCGCACCTCAAACAACAAGTTCGCACCCGAACTCAAAACACCGCGGACACACACGTCCGCCTCCTCAAGAAACAAAGAAGAAGTCTTTGGTGATCACAACACTTTGATCACCTAAAAACAATCTCACTACAACACTCCTATAAGATGAATAATCAATGGGTTGCTCAAGTGTTTGTGTGAGAAAACAAGGAAAGAGATGGTGGAGGAGAAATCTCTTTTATACACTCTTGATAAAAACTCTCTTTTGATTTGGAAATCAAGCTCTAAAACTTGTGGATATAACCACTAAAAAGAATGGGAAAAACTAGCCCAAAACTATTCTTGAAATCTTAGAGAAAACAGCCCCCAAATGGCCCAATTTATAGGGCTCCAAAAACTAGCCGTTGGGGTCTGACAGAACTGCCGGTCGACCGCCCGGTCGACCGCCAACGGTCTTTTTTTGACTGTTGGGGCAGCGGTCGACCGGCCCAGTTGACCGAGCCTCTGGGATAGAGAATAGTTTCTCTGTCGGTCGACCGCTCGGTCAACCGGGATTTTCCAGAGAGCAAAAGCTCTCTGGCGGTCGACCGACTAGGTCGACCGGCCCTCCAGTGCACAAAGGTGTGCACGTCTGTGCACGTCGGTCGACCGACCTGGTCGACCGACTTCAACTTCGGTCGACCGGTCAGTCGACCGGTCGGTCGACCGGCTGAAGCCTGGAAACAGAAAACTGGGATTTAAAACTTGGTCTTTTTGGCTCACATTAAATCCCATAAAATCACAAAAAATCTACAAAAATAGTTTTACCAATATACTTTGATAAACAAACATGCTTGCATAAAATCAAGGCATGTTACAAATGATTTGGACTATTTTTGTAAGTGGAAAAATTGATTCAAAAACTAAAATAGTATTTTTCAAAACTTGATTTTTCTAAACTTCTCCAAATACAAAAATAAGATATTTAAACTCATTTGAAGCATAGAGTGTATGGATATGATCCACTACACAAACATGGTGAAATATCTATGTTTTTGGTATTAAGCTCTAAACATGGTTTTGGATAAAAGATATGTATATAAGAAATTCCAAAAACCAAAAGGTATTTTCCAAAGTAAAAATTCTTTTCTAAAACAAACTAAATCAAGAGTGTGTGTGTGTATATGATATACTTGAGCAATCCACCAACTATTCTATCCTTTACATTTTATCTAAAAATAAAATCTTCTAAAAACAAACCTAGACACAAGTCTTCATCTTCTTGAAGTCTTCACTTGAAGCCTTCTCATCTTCTTGACTTGGTCCAAACACGATCCAATGGCTCTTGGATCAAACCGTGCTAGCTCCAAAACTTGACTTCAAATCCTTTGTTCAAGCTATGCACCTACTAAGATCTTGATCATAAATTTGTCACTAATTAAACACAAGATCATTAGTACTATAACTACATGAGTTGATCATCATCAAAACTAGAGTGATGGGCCTTTGGGCCAACAATCTCCCTCTTTTTGATGATGACAAAACTCATGAAGTTATATATGCATGGATTAAAGTAAAGCTTCAAAGAAGCTCCCCCTTAACTCATGCATAACAAATAAATAATAAATATGCAATGAATGTACATAAACATGTATGCAAATGTATGGAGATAAAACAAATCAAATTCTTTTCTCCTATTTGCAAAACAAAACATATATGCATAAACACAAATACTACTCCTGTTGGATCGCCGAGATAAGGATAAATGCGGAATTATCTCTGTTGGCAACTATAATCTAAAACACACAAGTCAACATAAACACTAAACAAGAAGGATTAATCGTTAGGCAAATAAATAACTTGCAAGTAAAGGAAAACAAATCTCAGAAAAGTTGACAAACGCAAACAAAGAGATTTATCCTGGTTCGGTCCTTGTGACCTACATCCAGTCCCCAAGCCACCCGCTTGAGATTTTCCTTTAACCTTGATTTTGCCACCCAAAATCAATACACCATGTACACCACTTGACAAATCCCCTTCGCCAAATGTATACACCTTCTCTTCTACCAAGAGAACACCTTCTCTTCCACCAAGAGAATACCTTTCACCTTGTACAACTGCCTCTACAACCAAGAAGCCTCCCGTGTACAATGATTTGCTTTGAGAAATACAATACTTTTCCTATAGCCTTGGTACTGAATGTGTATGCGGACAAGGTTCAGTATAGGAAACAAGAACTTCAGAGAATCTTCACAATTGAAATGTCTTTTTGATGAAGAACTGAAGTGGGAAAAATAGTTTTCAGGTTTGCAGATTTTTGGCTTTGGAAAACTGATAAAATCTCTTGGTATTTGGCCTTTGGAATAACTTCCCTATTTATAGCTGAAGACTAGGGTTAGTTAGGGAGTTAATAGGTGAAATTTGAATCAAAGGAACGTTGAAAACAGTTGCACAAAAGATCAGATAATAAAAACTGTCCAACAGTCAGAACTGCCTGTTAGTCGACTTACCCATGGAGTTAGTTGACTAACCTAGGCAAAATTCCTTCTATTAGTCGACTATGTTTAGCTATTAGTCGACTAGTCAAGAGACGTTGGCCTGACAGTTTTCAGAATAACTACTTCAAGTCGACTGCAACTACTTGATAGTCGACTTGACCAGTTATTAGTCGACTTGGGGAAAAGGGTTAGGGCCTGTTTGGTTGTCGTAACTGGCCGTAATTCGTAGTTGTAATTGGTAAATTCTTTTACAATTGTAAATGAGTTACATGTATTTAAATCTTACGGTGTTTGATTGGTAATATAAAATTGTAAAGTGGGAAAGTGTATTGTACTTTACGGTGTTTGGTTGTCGTAATATATAAGTCGTAAGTAAAAAAGTTGACCACAAAATTAACTGTTTGGTGATTTTAAAAGTTTTAAAACTGCAAATAAATATTAAAAAAATTAAATATTAAAATTTTTTAATATTAATATAAAAAAATAATACAAATTTGTATGACCACAAATTTAACTGTAACTGGGCTGTAAGTGAGTGGTAACTGGGTTGCAAGTGAGTGTTAGTTGAGTTACGTAAGTCTTTTACGAATTACGGTCCAAACAAACGCCGTAGTTGTAACTGGGTAGTAAGTTATTTACGAATTACGAAGTTTTACGCGAAACAAACGGCCCCTTAGTCGACTAGAAAAATGTATTAGTCGACTATAGTTGACTGTTGGTCGACTAATACACAAACAGAGAGTTGGGCTGTTTCAGGACACAGGATTAGTCGACTTATGATTTGGGTCAAGATGACTACAAACTTGATTAGTCGACTATAAGGTTTTGTAAGTCGACTAACATGGCTGTGATATGAGTGTTTGTGACAAGGCTTTTACATTCTACTTCACAATTACAAACCACACTCTATCAACTCTCCTTGGCACATTTTGATCATGTCGGACTCTTGATTCATCATGAGTTAGAGCTCCAAATGAATTGATCTTCACAAACGTCTTCATCGAAATAAGTTCCAACATTCTCCCCCTTTTTGATGACGACGCTTTGTGTGCACAAGTCCTCCCCCTGCAGAAAATATGTTATCTTTTTCCTCCCCCTGCAGAATGGGTTATAACAGATAGAGAAATATTTTGTTCTCCCCCTGCAACAAATATATTAGTACATATATACATAGTTGATCTTTAAAATTTTTTTTTTTATATATGGTACCCGCAAGATAAACGTTAGTTGGTACCAAATATAAAAGATCATATCTCACCTTTAGGACTCCAAATCCATTTAGAATTTGGTTTCCACCTGTTAGTATATACATAATTGCAAGAATCACATATATCATGCATGTATGAAGCAATATATGTATTTTTATCATAAACATTTAAGTTCTTTGGAATCCATATAAACTTACTTTTCTTAGTCTTACTTTTTACAAAATAACTATATGGATGATTATAACATGAAGATTTTGCAATAAAACCAATACCATGATTATCATGTGACAAATTCTGAAAATATAATAGATCATTTAATTTTTCTTTTCCTTTATTAAACTTAGTCACATTTTGCATAAGATCTTCATATTTCTTTTTGAAAATTAACATGTCTTTATCTAATATAGAAATTCTATCATTCAAAGACTTAGTTTCCATTTTCAGAAAAATGTTTTCTTTTATAAACTTCTCATTTTCAGTTTTCAAGAATGATATGACATTTTCAGTTTCATCTTGTTGAGAATTTATAGAAGAACATTGTAATGTATAAACAGAATTTTCCTGTAAAAGTTTCTCATTTTCTTTTAACAAAAATCTGTTTTTTAGTTTTTCATTTTTCAGATTCATAAATAACTCATTAAATGCATCAGAGAGTTCAGAAAACAATACCTCTTCATCTTCGATGGCCATGTAACATAAGTTAACATGTTCAGTGGATTCTTCTTCATCAGAAGATGAGGAATCACTGTATTCTGAAGATGCTTCGTAGTTCTTCTTCTTTCTGAACTTCTTACTCTTGTACTTATCTTTCTTCTTGAGCAAAGGGCAATCCATCTTCATATGACCTGGTTTATCACAATTAAAGCATTTGAATTTACCTTGCTTAAGAAACTTCCTGAATTTCTTTGAGAGCATTGCCATCTCCTCTTCATCATCATTGTCCGTGTCGGAAGATGCATGGAAGGCGAGTTCTTTCTTCTTTGAACGGTGTTGTCGTTCGTCCTTCTTCCTTTCTTCTAACTGCACTTCGTATGCCATTAGATTACCGATTAGGTTTTCTAATGTCATAGTTGAGAGATCATTCGCCTCTTCAATGGCGGTTGTCTTTTTCTCCCATTCTGGTGTAAGTGCACGAAGGATCTTTCGAACTCTTTCAACTTGGGTGTAGTTTTTTCCAAGGGATGCTAATTTATTGGTGATGTCGGTGAATCTTGTAACCATCTCGGATATGGTTTCATTCTCCTCCATTTTGAATAACTCAAACGTGTGGACAAGAACAGATATTTTAGATTCCTTAACTTTATTAGTGCCTTCGTGTGTTACCTGAAGAGTATGCCATATTTGATGTGCGGAAGTTGCTGTTGAAACACGGTTGAACTCTTCTTTGGTTAAGGCACAGAACAAGGCATTCATTGCTTTGGCGTCAAGGTTCGCGTTCTTCTTTTGATCTTCACTCCAAGCGTTGTAGTTGGTTGTGGGCTTGGTGTAAAATGCTTCTACGATGTTCCAAAGGTCGTAGTTGAGTGACTGCAAGTATATCTTCATTCTACACTTCCAGTAGTTGTAGTTGGTTCCGTCAAATAGCGGTGGACGCTATGTAGAATGTCCTTTGAATTGGGACGATGAGAACTCCGTTGCCATCCTTGTTGTTGACTTGTACCTGCTCTGATACCAAATGTTGGAATTGGTATGGTTGTTGCCTTGAACCTGCTCTGATACCAATTGTTGGATCGCCGAGATAAGGATAAATGTGGAATTATCTCTGTTGGCAACTATAATCTAAAACACACAAGTCAACATAAACACTAAACAAGAAGGATTAATCGTTAGGCAAATAAATAACTTGCAAGTAAAGGAAAACAAATCTCAGAAAAGTTGACAAACGCAAACAAAGAGATTTATCCTGGTTCGGTCCTTGTGACCTACATCCAGTCCCCAAGCCACCCGCTTGAGATTTTCCTTTAACCTTGATTTTGCCACCCAAAATCAATACACCATGTACACCACTTGACAAATCCCCTTTGCCAAATGTATACACCTTCTCTTCCACCAAGAGAACACCTTCTCTTCCACCAAGAGAATACCTTTCACCTTGTACAACTGCCTCTACAACCAAGAAGCCTCCCGTGTACAATGATTTGCTTTGAGAAATACAATACTTTTCCTATAGCCTTGGTACTGAATGTGTATGTGGACAAGGTTCAGTATAGGAAACAAGAACTTCAGAGAATCTTCACAATTGAAATGTCTTTTTGGTGAAGAACTGAACTGGGAAAAACAGTTTTCAGGTTTGCAGATTTTTGGTTTTGGAAAACTGATAAAATCTCTTAGTATTTGGCCTTTGGAATAACTTCCCTATTTATAGCTGAAGACTAGGGTTAGTTAGGGAGTTAATAGGTGCAATTTGAATCAAAGGAACGTTGAAAACAGTTGCACAAAAGACCAGATAATGAAAACTGTCCAACAGTCAGAACTGTCTGTTAGTCAACTTGCCCATGGAGTTAGTCGACTAACCTAGGCAAAATTCCTTCTATTAGTCGACTATGTTTAGCTATTAGTCGACTAGTCAAGAGACGTTGGCCTGACAGTTTTCAGAATAACTACTTCAAGTCGACTGCAACTACTTGATAGTCGACTTGACCAGTTATTAGTCAACTTGGGGACAAGGGTTAGTCGACTAGAAAAATGTATTAGTCGACTATAGTTGACTGTTGGTCGACTAATACACAAACAGAGAGTTGGGCTGTTTCAGGACACAGGATTAGTCGACTTATGATTTGGGTCAAGTCGACTACAAACTTGATTAGTCGACTATAAGGTTTTGTAAGTCGACTAACAAGGCTGTGATATGAGTGTTTGTGACAAGGCTTTTACATTCTACTTCACAATTACAAACCACACTCTATCAACTCTCCTTGGCACATTTTGATCACGTTGGACTCTTGATTCATCATGAGTTAGAGCTCCAAATGAATTGATCTTCACAAACGTCTTCATCGAAATAAGTTCCAACAACTCCCCCTTTAGCAAGGAAAACAAATACTTCTCCCCCTTAAGTAAGGAAAACATGCATATATCTAAAATACTTCTCCCCCTTAAGTAAGGAAAACATGCATATATCTCAAATACTTCTCCCCCTTTTTGTCAATCATCAACAAAGGGGTTAAAGTAAAAATAAAACCAACAAATAAATTTTCTCTCCCCCTTTTTGTCCGAAACAAAGAACCAATGAAGGGGTAAACACAAATCAATCAATAAATGGTTATATGCGATATACATTCATGAAGAGGAAGACGCTAAGTTAACTTCCCTACACATATGCATTACATGAAGAAGGGATGACAAGCCCCAATTCACATAACACATATTATGTAATGCATAAGAGGAGATGTGAAGCTCCCCCTACACACGTGTATCACATAAAGAAGAGTTGTCAAGCTCCTCAATATATGATACACTCAACATGAATCTATATGTAGAAGAGATGTTAAGCTCTCCTTGCATATAGGCAATACAAATCAAAATTTTTGATTTTTCTTATAAAACAAAAATTTGAAATTTCTCAATAAAAATAAATCTTGAGAATTTTTCTTAAAATTTTTATTTTCTTATCATAAACAACTTTGTGCTTTAAACATGTAAAACAATTTTAACTCAAGTACAAATAACTCATATATATGTATGAAAAATGAGTATACCAATTGAAATTGATACATACATATATAAGAAAACAAAATATGAGTATATACAAAAATAGAGTCAAATTGATACCAATTGAAATGATTCAATGATACCAATTGAAACAATAATAGGATCATGTGTATAACTCATAAAACATTGAAGAATAAATAACTTGTTAAATTAATTTTTGAAAAACTAGTTAAAGATCCTTCAAAAACATGAAACCGAGTCATATGTTTTTCATGAATCATACCAAATATACAAGAATTGACACTCGATTTATAAAGCTCAAAAATATGTCCATGAACCAAGCTCATGACAAACAAATAAAGTGTGAGTGTTTAAAGATTATGTAAATAGCATTTTCATGAAAATAGTCAATAAGCTCAAAAAGAACATGAATCTTTTATTTTTATCAAACAAAACATAAAAAAAAATTCATTTTTCATTAAAAACAAAAACAAACTTCTAGGTATATGTATGATTTATCTAAATCTAACAATATGCATACATATCCCAAGCATAAAAGAGTCTATTATAGGTATTTGCATGAAGGCAAGAGACTCACGGGTATACATGTTGAAAAGTCACCTAGAGGGGGGGTGAATAGGTGACGATGCTAATCTAGTGAACTTAATGCGGAATTTAAAAACTAATTGCAATTACAACAATGATGCACACACACAAGCAAGTATAAGATATAGCAATTTGCACAATACACAAAGTAAAGAGAGAGATAGAGAGAGAGTCAATGGATCAAGCGCAAACAACAAGATATGTTCCGAGGTTCGAGCACCCAGCTCTACATCCCCGCCTTCGACACACGAAAGATTTCTAATCCACTAGCTAATTCACCAAGAACTCTCACAAGGAGTACCCAACTCCTCTCTTTACAATCACAACCTACTCCTTGAGGCATAACTCCAAGTCAACAATCTCCTCACAACTTGAGGGATTTCCAAACTCAAAACCAATACAAGGATCACCTCACAACCTTGAGGGATACAACCCAATAGCCAAACTTCCTCAACACAATGAGGGAAAGGCACAAAGCCAAGCTAAAGATAGGGTTTACAACTTAGTGGTTTCAAACAACAACCACAAAACAATCTCTTTTTCCCACACAAAATCCTATAGAAAAGATAGTAGATTTTAGCTCAAGTGTGGAGAAAATCAAGGGATTTGAAACCAGCAACTCAAAGAAAATCTTTGGGAAATAAATGAAACCAAGATATAGAAGTTCAATTCAAAAGCTTTTCCCAAAACCATTTTCTTTGATTTTTCAAACCCTAAAGAAAACACCAAAAAGATTGTTCAATTTGAATCCAAAAACCTATTTTGATTGCAGCAAAAACACCTGAGAGAATGAAAATTTTAGCCCAAAAATTCTTAGAGAAAAACTCTCAAATGGGGTATTTATAGGCAAATCTGGAAAATAGCCGTTAGCTGTAATTTTTGCCAGAATTACCCTGACGGTCGACCGCCCGGTCGACCGCCCAACGGTCAATTTTTGACCCGTTGGCACTAGCGGTCGACCGCCCGGTCGACCCAAACAAACAGAGAGCAAACCTGCTCTCAGTCGGTCCACCGGCACGGTCGACCAACTAAAGGTGTAGCCAGCGTGCACGTTTCTGTGCACGTCGGTCGACCCATACGGTCGACCGTATACATGGTGCGGTCGACCGTACCGGTCGACCGATCAGCCTCGCAGACACCAAAACAGGTCAGAAATCTGGGGAAATAAATATCCAATAAATTCTTATAAATTACTAAAAATCTCCAAAAATATTTTTGTCAAATTGCATTGATATATAAATATGTGATAAAAGTTTTGACTCAAATATCAAGCAATTAAAACTATTTTTATGTCTAATCATTTTTACCAAAAACCAAAAACTGTATTTTTCTAAAACTTGAATTTTGAATAGAAAATACGTTTTGTCCAAAACACTTCCAGATACAAAAACATGATAATTAAACACTTTGAAGCATGATGCATATGGATAGAAATCCAATATACATGAAACAAATATATATCATAGTTTTTGTCATTAATTCCAAAATATGTTTTGTCAAAAATACCAAAACATATAACACATGAATAAAGGAGTCAAAACTAAGTTTGTCTAGGAAATTAAAGCAAGCATGTATATAGAACAAATCATATATACATTAAACCATGTAAACTTGTTTTGATCTATCTATTCATGAAAACCAAGATCGGTTAAACCTAAAACCAAAAAACCAAAAACCAATATTCAAAACATGAAACGTGTGTGTTGTGAACTTGAGCATTATCATACTAATCTAATCTTTACAATTAGGCTCTAAACACAAAACTAAACTATGGTACCGATGTCTTCTTGTAGAGCGCAATCTCCAAGCTGACTCGATCCAAAACTCTTTGATCCACCGAGCAAGTGCTATATATGATCTTTGACGCTTGGGCTCTTGAATCAACATGTGGGTAGCTTTCAAATCATCTTGTTGAAGCTAATCACCTACTAATAACTTGATTAAAGATCTGAAACTAAAATCACAAGATTATTAGTACACATAACTACATGAGTTAATCATCATCAAAACTAGAGTGGAAGGCCTTTGGGCCAACAATCTCCCCCTTTTTGATGATGACAAAACTCATGGAGTTATATATGCATGGATTAAAGTAAAGCTTCAAAGAAGCTCCCCCTTAACTCATGCATAACAATAAAACATATAAGATATGCAATGAATGTTCTTAAACACATATAAACATGTTCTGGATACCAATTAAAATAAAACATAAACAATGAAACATGCTCTTGATACCAATAAGACAATAATATTGAAACCAACATATTATTACTAATGAAAACTAACTAAAACATATGCATAAATCAACCATGCATATAAACTACAAATTCTTCTCCCCCTTTTTGTCAATCATCAACAAAGGGGTAAAAACAAACATAATGAAAACAAATACTTCTCCCCCTAAATTGTCAAAACAAAGAAGCAACAAATTATTCCAAGGGGTAAAATCAAAGTCAATATGATATCAAATGAAAATAACAAACTTTGAGAAATGCCAAATCCTATTTGAAATAAAACAAGGCATTGAATTTTATGAAAACAAGTAATGTAAACTTGATACCAATAGATAATAAAAAATTGATACCAAATTTAAGGAAACAAATAGCATCTTGATACCAAAAGAAGATATTTTTCATTATAAGCATATGATACCAATTACTTTAATATCATAAAGTTAGGGAGTGGGAAACAAAAACAATGGTAAACAAAATACCAATTGAAATATAAAATACGAGTTTTCTCCCCCTTTATGAAATACCAAAAGAAAATATGCATAGGCTTGAAATAAGATACCAATTGAAAATTAAATCAATTGAAACATGATATTCATTGAAAATTCAAGCTTAGTAATCTTAAAATTATGATAAAGCTTGTATATGGATACCAATTGAAAAACTCAAGCTTAACATAACCAAAATTTATGCTTCAAAATATAGGGATATAATAAGCACAAATAAATCATCTATATATATATGTAAGAAATAGATACCAATAGAAATTGATACTATATGAAGTGTAAGCATACATATATAAATCAAAACATATATGAGTATACAAAAGGATGTCAAGATTGATACCAATTGAAAGAATTCAATGATTCCAATTGAAACAACAATAAGATCAAGTGTATGACTCATATCAACTACCACCCATTTCATGATCAAGTTTTAAATGATTTTCATTATAAAGCATACATGAGCATGATCTCCCATCCAACCGCCCATTGAAGGTAGGGTTTTCAAAAATAGATTTAGAAATATAGTATGTTTGAAAAACTCTACCTCATGAAGAATATCACAACTAGTCATATGAATCAACTAGTACGAAATCCTTCAAGATAAAACACAAAGATTTTTCATGAAACATGAGAATCACATGATCACCAAACACTCAAAATCTATATGGCACCAATAGTACTCATGAAAATCAAATCATGAGAAAACATCAAAATAAGGTTAGTGTACAAGTGTTGTGAGAAACATATCATCATGAAAATGGATAATCAAGCTCGATTGAAATTCCTTTAAAATATGAACACATGAAAAACTAACTCTTCTTTACTAAAGGAAATGTCCTCAATGACACGAAAATCATCATAACAAATTAAACTTCAAGGCATACGTATGTTTTGACAAAACAAAAGTATACATACATATCCCTAAACACAATTGAGTCCAAAATATAGATTTGCATGAAAAGCAAATGACTCAAGGGGCATACATGTATATCTTATGGTTTGACAAATTAGACATATACATGAAGTGAAAACATCTAATCTTAGAAAACACATCAAAAATAGGAATACATGTTTGAATGCATGAATCATCAAAACTAAACTATACTAGAACATCTAATGGGTACAAATAGGCATCCAAGCACAAACGTATATAAAGGTTTATTTGTGGCCCATTCTATGTACAAGTATAAATCCTAGTTTTAATAAAAACTAACATCTAAACATATAATCAAATCATTAAGCATGAAACGAATACAAATCAATCATGAAAAACATAAAAATGATCATGAAGAACATCCACATGCTAATAGAATCAAGAAATACATGATAGCCTATAAACATCAAAACATGTGGCTAAATTAGAAATCATACAACACAAGTTATTTATCAAAACATGAATCATTAAAAAAAATCATAGTCAACCATATGATTTGCATGACAAAGACATGTGCATTAAATCTATGATAAACATGATAGCTAAAACATAAAGAGAACACAAAATATGGGTCCATACTAAACATGGGTGTCTCAATAACTAATCATGTAAAGCATAAGTCTAATAAACATGGCAAATATCATACTAATCATGAAATAATGAAACATGATTCAATAAGAACAAAAATCATAAACATCCAAATGGTCATAATGCATATGCATGTGCATTAGATCTAGGGCATACATGTTAGTTTAAACAATGTGAGAACACTAAATATAGATCCATATAAGACATAGGTGCTCAAGTAACTACACATGTATAACACTATTCTAAAGAGCATGGCATAAGCATAATGAACAATAAAACATGACATGCTATAAATAGATGAACATTAAAAGCATGCAAATAAAAATGGGAGTTAGAGAATGATACCAAAACCGATGAAGGTGCATCTCTAGTTCTCCAAACCACGGTGATCCTCCCACCAAATCTCCTTGAGAGTGAAGCATCCAAATGGTTCTCTTTTTAGCTTAGAATGCATCCACCTCAAGGCACCAACACTCTCACGTTATGCGAGAGCCTCCACCTACATCAAACATCAAAGAGGTGGATCTTGGTACCCATTTTCTTGTGGGTCCACGGGGGTTAGTATCTCTCCTAACCCAAACAAGATTAGCTGCTAAATTTTCAATATGTAATCTATCATAGCAAAATCTAGCAAGGTGGCCTTTTCGACCACAATGTGTACAAGTGTACACATGAGCATACATGTTATGATTGTGTCCGTGATGAGCATGTGTATGCCGTGATGGGTGTGCATGCATAGTTGGAGCTTGTTTCTTGCGAACCAAGGATTCCAAACGAGTGTGATTTAAAGCACATTGGCTCAAAGTGGAGCCCAAACAATCAACACTTTTCTTCAAATTATTTATATCATTTTCAATGCTAGAAGATAAAGTGGAGCATGCTATAGGTGTGCAAGAAGTAGAAGCTACACTAGCATGGCAAACATGAATATCAATATCATTTTGCAAAGATTTATTTTTATTCAAAATCAAATCCAATTCTTTTGTTATGAAATCAATTTCATTTTTCAAGGTAACGTTTTCTTTAAAAATAAGATCTAATTTTGAAGATAAAATCTCATTGTGCTTTACAACATCATCACAATCATTTTTGTTTTTCAAAAATTCATTTTCCTTTAAAGCAAGTTCGAGTTGAGATTTAAGTGAGTCACATTCACTTACAATCTCTTCCTTTTCTTGCAACAACAATTCAAAATTAGAGCATAAATCCTTTAATTCATTTTTCAAAACAAGATTATCATCTTTCAACAAATCATGTTTTTCTAGCAAATTCTCAAGCTTTTGAACAAGTTCCATATTTAAGGTTTGAACTTCAAAACATCCATGACAATATGAACTAGAGCTATCATCTATTTGAGAATCCGATTGTACCTCAAGGGAGTTCTTCCCTTGGACCATGAGGCATTGCTCTTCGGACTTTTCTCTCTTAGATCTCCTCATCTTATTGATAATCCTTGGAAGCTCGGGAGAAGTCAAGATGCTCCAAACTGCAAAAATCGAATCATAATGATCAAAAACGGGTAAAAGAGATTCATTAAGAGATGCTCTAAGTGCTCTAAGTGCTAATGCATTGGCCTTCTTATGCTTGCTACTATTTGGGAGGGATTCTATGGTAATGCTTGATAAACAAGATGTCCTAGGTCTTTTAAATGTTTACTCATATTAACCTTTCATGTATCAAGTCTAAAATGGTCAAACATAGGAGGGCTAGCCATAAGTGCAACAATATGTGTGCAAATGAAATATGCAAATGAAGATTAGCAAATCAAGATCTCACTCCTAGGTGGTTAAACCTAAATATCAGGAGCGCTAGCTCTGATACCAATTGAAAAGTCACCTAGAGGGGGGGTGAATAGGTGACGATGCTAATCTAGTGAACTTAATGCGGAATTTAAAAACTAATTGCAATTACAACAATGATGCACACACACAAGCAAGTATAAGATATAGCAATTTGCACAATACACAAAGTAAAGAGAGAGATAGAGAGAGAGAGAATCAATGGATCAAGCGCAAACAACAAGATATGTTCCGAGGTTCGAGCACCCAGCTCTACATCCCCGTCTTCGACACACGAAGGATTTCTAATCCACTAGCTAGTTCACCAAGAACTCTCACAAGGAGTACCCAACTCCTCTCTTTACAATCACAACCTCCTCCTTGAGGCACAACTCCAAGCCAACAATCTCCTCACAACTTGAGGGATTTCCAAACTCAAAACCAATACAAGGATCACCTCACAACCTTGACGGATACAACCCAATAGCCAAACTTCCTCAACACAATGAGGGAAAGGCACAAAGCCAAGCTAAAGATAGGGTTTACAACTTAGTGGTTTCAAACAACAACCACAAAACAATCTCTTTTTCCCACACAAAATCCTATAGAAAAGATAGTAGATTTTAGCTCAAATGTGGAGAAAATCAAGGGATTTGAAACCAGCAACTCAAAGAAAATCTTTGGGAAATAAATGAAACCAAGATATAGAAGTTCAATTCAAAAGCTTTTCCCAAAACCCTTTTCTTTGATTTTTCAAACCCTAAAGAAAACACCAAAAAGATTGTTCAATTTGAATCCAAAAACCTATTTTGATTGCAGCAAAAACACCTGAGAGAATGAAAATTTTAGCCCAAAAATTCTTAGAGAAAAACTCTCTCAAATGGGGTATTTATAGGCAAATCTGGAAAATAGCCGTTGGCTGTAATTTTTGCCAGAATTACCCTGACGGTCGACCGCCCAACGGTCAATTTTTGACCCGTTGGCGCTAGCGGTCGACCGCCCGGTCGACCCAAACAAACAGAGAGCAAACCTGCTCTCAGTCGGTCGACCGGCACGGTCGACCGGCTAAAGGTGTAGCCAGCGTGCACATTTCTGTGCACGTCGGTCGACCCATACGGTCGACCGTATACATGGTGCGGTCGACCGTACCGGTCGACCGATCAGCCTGGCAGACACCAAAACAGGTCAGAAATCTGGAGAAATAAATATCCAATAAATTCTTATAAATTACTAAAAATCCCCAAAAATATTTTTATCAAATTGCATTGATATATAAACATGTGATAAAAGTTTTGACTCAAATATCAAGCAATTAAAACTATTTTTATGTCTAATCATTTTTACCAAAAACCAAAAACTGTATTTTTCTAAAACTTGAATTTTGAATAGAAAATACGTTTTGTCCAAAACACTTCCAGATACAAAAACATGATAATTAAACACTTTGAAGCATGATGCATATGGATAGAAATCCAATATACATGAAACAAATATATATCATAGTTTTTGTCATTAATTCCAAAATATGTTTTGTCAAAAATACCAAAACATATAACACATGAATAAAGGAGTCAAAACTAAGTTTGTCTAGGAAATTAAAGCATGCATGTATATAGAACAAATCATATATACATTAAACCATGTAAACTTGTTTTGATCTATCTATTCATGAAAACCAAGATCGGTTAAACCTAAAACCAAAAAACCAAAAACCAATATTCAAAACATGAAACGTGTGTGTTGTGAACTTGAGCATTATCATACTAATCTAATCTTTACAATTAGGCTCTAAACACAAAACTAAATTATGGTACCGATGTCTTCTTGTAGAGCGCAATCTCCAAGCCGACTCGATCCAAAACTCTTTGATCCACCGAGCAAGTGCTATATATGATCTTTGACGCTTGGGCTCTTGAATCAACATGTGGGTAGCTTTCAAATCATCTTGTTGAAGCTAATCACCTACTAATAACTTGATTAAAGATCTGAAACTAAAATCACAAGATTATTAGTACACATAACTACATGAGTTAATCATCATCAAAACTAGAGTGGAAGGCCTTTGGGCCAACAATCTCCCCCTTTTTGATGATGAAAAAACTCATGGAGTTATATATGCATGGATTAAAGTAAAGCTTCAAAGAAGCTCCCCCTTAACTCATGCATAACAATAAAACATATAAGATATGCAATGAATGTTCTTAAACACATATAAACATGTTCTGGATACCAATTAAAATAAAACATAAACAATGAAACATGCTCTTGATACCAATAAGACAATAATATTGAAACCAACATATTATTACTAATGAAAACTAACTAAAACATATACATAAATCAACCATGCATATAAACTACAAATTCTTCTCCCCCTTTTTGTCAATCATCAACAAAGGGGTAAAAACAAACATAATGAAAACAAATACTATTTTTCTTAAGCATGTCATATTTTTCTAGCAAAAGTTGACAAAAAGATGAAAGCTCATCATATGACATATTAACATCTTCTACCTCGGATTCGGTAGTTACCTCAAGGGGGTTATCCCCTTGGACCATATAGCACTTGTTGGAGACGTCACTTCCAACATCTGAATCGCTCCCGGCATAATATAGATCCTTTTCGCCAAGGGAGGTGATGATGTTACAAGCTACAAAAGCCGAATCAACATTAGAAACCCTAGATAGATAATCATCATTTAGGGTTGACTTTAAAGCATGTAGGGCTTTTGCATTAGCCTCAATATTCTTGCTATCATTAATATATGAATCTTTAATTGTAGCAAGATAAACATGAAAACCTAGGGCTTTGAGGTACAAAGACATCTTAACCTTCCAAATTTGGATGCTAAGAATGTCAAAGGTGGGTGGTGACATGAAATCCATAGTGTGTGTACAAAAAATTGTGATCAGCCTAAAAATGAGGATCTTTAACTCTAGGTTGTAAGACCCAAATTCAGAGCACTTGGCTTTGATACCAATTGTAGAATCACCTAGAGGGGGGGTGAATAGGTGATGGCTAATCTAATGGACACTAAATGCCAAATAATGCGGAATTAAAAACAATTATGACCTGAACTAAACACCACGTATAACACAAGAGTGTAGCCGAATTCTCCGTGAAGGGCTCTGGACTAACTCCTCTAGATTCCCCTAGATAAGGGTTGAGGTGCCGCGTTGGCTCTCTTGGTTAAATACAAGTGTTAGCAAACAATCCCCAAGCATATATCAATAAGAGCACAAATGTATATCAAGCATATAAAGATAAGCACAATAATATCATGCAAGATATAAACAAGAGATAGAGAGAGTGAGCAATCGCAAACACAAGGGATTTGTTTCGAGGTTCGAGCACCCTTGCTCTACATCCCCGCCTTCGACACACGAAGGATTTCCACTATAATTGATCCCACCGGATCACTCGGTGCCGCAACACCTACAACGAGTTCCCACTAGAACTCCTTGGACTCTCTCTAGTCCGTACACACCGCAAGCCCACAAGCTCGCCGAGGCTGCACCTCAAACAACAAGTTCGCACCCGAACTCAAAACACCGCGGACACACACGTCCGCCTTCTCAAGAAACAAAGAAGAAGTCTTTGGTGATCACAACACTTTGATCACCTAAAAATAATCTCACTACAACACTCCTATAAAATGAATAATCAATGGGTTGCTCAAGTGTTTGTGTGAGAAAACAAGGAAAGAGATGGTGGAGGAAAACTCAAGAAATCTCTTTTATACACTCTTGATAAAAACTCTCTTTTGATTTGGAAATGAAGCTCTAAAACTTGTGGATATAACCACTGAAAAGAATGGGAAAAACTAGCCCAAAACTATTCTTGAAATCTTAGAGAAAACAGCCCCCAAATGGCCCAATTTATAGGGCTCCAAAAACTAGCCGTTGGGGTCTGACAGAACTGCCGGTCGACCGCCTGGTCGACCGCCAACGGTCTTTTTTTTGACCGTTGGGGCAGCGGTCGACTGGCCCGGTCGACCGAGCCTCTAGAACAGAGAACAGTTTCTCTGTCGGTCGACCGCTCGGTCGACCGGGGTTTTCCAGAGAGCAAAAGCTCTCTGGCGGTCGACCGACTCGGTCGACCGGCCCTCCAGTGCACAAAGGCGTGCACGTCTGTGCACGTCGGTCGACCGACCTGGTCGACTCACTTCAACTTCGGTCGATCGGTCGGTCGACCGGCTGAAGCCTGGAAACAGAAAACTAGGATTTAAAACTTGGTCTTTTTGGCTCACATAAAATCCCATAAAATCACAGAAAATCTACAAAAATAGTTTTACCAATATACTTTGATAAACAAGTGCTTGCACAAAATCAAGGAATGTTACAAATGATTTGGACTATTTTTGTAAGTGAAAAAATTGATTCAAAAACTAAAATAGTATTTTCCAAAACTTGATTTTTCCAAACTTCTCCAAATACAAAAACAAGATATTTAAACTCATTTGAAGCATAGAGTGTATGAATATGATTCACTATACAAACATGGTGAAATATCTATATTTTTGACATTAAGCTCTAAACATGGTTTTGGATAAAAGATATGTATATAAGAAATTCCAAAAACCAAAAGGTATTTTCCAAAGTAAAAATTCTTTTCTAAAACAAACTAAATCAAGTGTGTGTGTGTGTGTGTATGATATACTTGAACAATCCACCAACTATTCTATCCTTTATATTTTATCTAAAAACAAAATCTTCTAAAAACAAACCTAGACACAAGTCTTCATCTTCTTGAAGTCTTCACTTGAAGCCTTCTCATCTTCTTGACTTGGTCCAAACACGATCCAATGGCTCTTGGATCAAACCGTGCTAGCTCCAAAACTTGACTTCAAATCCTTTGTTGAAGCTATGCACCTACTAAGATCTTAATCATAAATCTGTCACTAATTAAACACAACATCATTAGTACTATAACTACATGAGTTGATCATCATCAAAACTAGAGTGATGGGCCTTTGGGCCAACAATTCCCTGATTTTGCTTACTATACTCCTTTTCAAGAACTACCCTCTAAAGAAAAATCTGATTTGAAAAGGAGTATGGAAGTCATGCTTGAGTCCCAACAATAAATTCAAAATTTTCTCAATTCACAGTCCTTCTCATATTAAACTCCATATATTTCTTTTCTAGCATCCAATTGAAGAAAATATGAGCTAGAAAAGAGTTTAGAAGTCTTTTGTAAAACAGCGCGACAATTTCAAAATATATTGGACTCATCATCTCAACCAATTTTTCAAGAGTCATACTCATCTTTTTCAGTCGTACAAATTCAAAATGGATAACTATCTATCCTAGAAATGAATAAGGAACTCTTGCATGAGTTCGAGCAACTAGCGCAAAATCTGATGGACTCACGACTTCACCATAATTTTCAAAACCAACTTCCATACTCATCTTTTCAAGAAGAACCAATTGTAAAGAGTATGGAAGAAATGATTCGACTCAAAATTTTGTTACCCAGCCTATCAGTAGGTTGACTCAAGAATGAGTGAATAGATCAATGAGAATGAGAAAAGTCTTTCTTGTCAATCTTTGACCAATCTTTATATCCCTAACTCTACCGATTGGACCCAAGAATCATGTTATTTTAGAAATCAAGATTCAATTTTAGCACCCTCATTGGAACTTGACCAAAGTCCAAGTTTTCAATCTTCAAATGCTCTAATTTCTTAATCATTTTCTGAAGTTTTCAGCTCTTAAATTCTATTTTCTCAACAGAATTTTTTCTCACAAAAATTTTTTGAGCTTCACTTCTCCTCTCAAAACCCTAGAAGTTGTAAAGAGAGTTTGTGACCTTTATGGTTGCCGAGAGCTTATAAACCTCAATTGGTTTAGTGCTACCTCTTGTGCAGAGCATTGAGAGTGGAAGTTATATACTCTGGGTCTTGAGTAAACCTTGTAATTGTGGTGCATTTGTGGTGATTCTTAGTGGATAGTGAAACCCTTCACACGGTGAAGACAAGGATATAGAGCAAGTTGCTCGAACCTCGAAACAGACGAATAGTGTTTGCGATTACCTTGTCTCTTATTCTTACTTCTATTTTCATTATTCTACTTATGCTCATACTTGCTATTTTCATTCATACTATCATATTGCATTTGTATTACCACATTGTTATTGATTGTAAGGCTATCGATTTTTGCCTTACTTAAGCAAGGAACCTATTGTGCGCCTCAAATTTTATTTAGAGGAATTAAGAGGAGAAGTTTTACAGCCCTTAATATGGAATTCGACTTCAACTCCTTACTTTGAGTAGACCTTTTGGATTGTTTTCTTTAAATTGTTGTATTCCATATTAGATTAGCATTATCGCCTATTAACCCCCTCTAAGTAATTTTCAGAAGCCTCTAGGTAGTGAGTAGGCTGCTTGGTGGCCGAACCACTATACATCGCGCATCAACTCTCCTTTACTCTCTCTATTACTTGTTTATTTGCTGTTACATTGTTAATGTTTCATTTATTTTTATAGCAATATTGTTTTCATCCAATCAAACATTGGGTTACCTTTGTAGTATTGTTTAGTTGGATTATTGAAATATATCTTTATAGTTGTTCTTGAATTGACTTATATTATTATTTATATCTATCCCATCTAAATTAGGTATTATTTGTTTTAAATTACTTACAAATCCTATTCAAACCCCCCTCCCCCCTCTAGGGTTACCATATAGACTTTCATAATCCAATTTAGATAACATATGGTATTTAGACATGGGATGTAGTAATCACATATGTGGGAGAAAAGAGTTGTTTATGGATTTAGATGAAAAGGTGGATAGTGTTGCTAAATTTGGAGATGATCGAAAAACTGCTGTGAAAGGAAGGAGAAGATTTTAATTCGTTCACAATGGGGATCATATCATAATATCTGATGTCTTTTATGTGCCCGGGTTAGAATCCAACCTACTAAGTGCTGGTCAAATTCAAGAAAATAGATATATCTTCCACATTGAAAAAGGAGTTTATGAATTGAAAGATGATCAACATCATTTGATTGCAAGAGTGGCTATGACAAAGAACAGGATATTTTCTCTGAAAATAAATAGTGATGTACTGTTGCCTTGTTTTAGTACCATTATTCATGATGAGTCTTGGTTTTGGCACTTTAGATTTGGACATCTAAACTTTGATAGATTGAAGACATTGCACAATTAGAGTATAGTGAAGGGTCTTCCATCTATTAATTATCCAAAATAAGTTTGTGAAAGTTGCATATTGCGGAAGCAGCACAGAGATCCCTTCCCGAATGGAAAGTCAGTGAGAGCCACAAAACCACTTGAACTAGTCCATATGAAATCCGTCCAATGGAGAAAGCAAGTATTTCATTACACATTGATGACTATAGTAGAAAGTTTTGGGTCTACTTTCTTAAGAAAAATCAGATGCTTTTAATGTTTTTTGTCAGTTCAAGTACTTTACAGAAAATATAGTGGTTATTAGTTGGAGGTGTTGCGATCTGATGGATGCGGCGAATACTTCTGAAATTAGTTCAATCCGTTATGCAAACAGCGTGGCATCCATCATCAAAGCACTGTTAGCTACTCGTTTCAGCAGAACGGTGTTGCTGAATGGAAGAACTTGACTATTGCGGAAATAGTAAGAAGCGCGCTCTTAGAGAAGGGTATGTCAAAGAAATTTTGGGCCGATGCAATTGTTTGTGCAACATATGAATTGAACAGATGTTCTACAAAAGGTGTTCCAAAGAAGAATTACAAAGAGTGTTCTTTGGTTTCTTTGTCTGGTTGATAGAAAGAGAATTAAAATTGAAAGATGTCATCACCAAAAAATGGAATCAGATTTTGTTCCCTTAATATGAAAATTGATTGATATGGCGTGTGTAGCGGCCGCCAATAAGTTGATTCCAATTTTTTTCTAGTTACCAATTGAATTTAAGTCTGAATTCCACGTAATATTCTAATTTCATCCCTTTTTCCTTTTGTCAAACAGGTTTTAGGAATCGATCAGTGTCACTACTGTCTCGTTGGCACCCATGGGATCAAATTGAATCGAATACTGTAGCATTTGAAGTTAAATTCGTCAGCTCGACAACCACCTTGTTTGGAACTCAATTTTATAGTTGTAAATTCTTATGAGACTATCTCCAACTCATTACTTCAAAATAAAATTAGTTTTGATCCAAAATGGTGCAACTTTAACACTAAATTATTACTTCATTCTAACCCATTGCACCAAATGTTATTCTAAAAGAAATATTTTTTTTTATCTTCTTTTCTTTATTAATTCCCAACAATTAATTTATTTCAGTAACCCATTTCACCAAAAAAAATTTATTAAAAAAATAGTGCCACGCCATATCTACAGTGCTCCGCCAGAAATGCGTGGTGCTATTTTTTTTTAATAAATTTTTTTTGGTGAAATGGGTTGTTGAAATAGAGCAGCACTGTAGACAACTACAAATATTATTATACTCATTATATGAAAAAATAGCGGGGCGGGTAACGGGACGGGTAACGGGGCAGGGTAATGCTATAACGTACCCGTCCCGCCCCGGCCTTTGTTATTTCGGGTTTTTCCCGTTACCCGACCCGAACCCGGTCAATGATCAAAAAACCCGCCCCATTCGGGTCGGGTCGGGTCCCCGCGGGTACGGGTCAAATTGCCATCCCTAGAGTTGCCTTTTGGCGTTGAACTGGAGTGAAAATCTAGTGCCAAAATAGAGTTTTACTCTATTTTGGTGCTGGGTTGGAGATGCCGGCGCTTCCCATCTCGGGATAAGCTAGTTGAGCAAAACTCTATTTTGGTGCTGGGTTGGATACCCGCGCTTCCCATCTCGGGATAAGCTAGTTGAGCATTGAAGGGTCATTTAAGTTGGGGCCCACCCCCGACGTTCCAACTTCCGTGACCTTGGTTTGAATTGTGTCGCTTTGAGCTCCGTTCGAGCCAGTCAAGCGCAACTAGGGCAAGGGTAGTATTATTTTTTTTTCTTTTACATGATGTTTATTAAAATGTCAAATTTGGCTTGGAATTTTTCGTTGAGTTCCTCTAGCTTTGTCAAACTGCGTGTCATGCATTTCAGCTCCTTATTTTGTTTTATACTGGCACCTTCGTTGAAGTGAGAACCGTGGACTCAAAAGACCAGTCCTCTATTTGGAGAACAGAAAATTCTCCTTATTATGGAGGCGCATCCTTCTAGATTGCAACGACTTAACTTTTTAATGCATATACAGGTACGTAGTTGCCTGGTGAAATGGATGTATTCCAGAATTAATGCGAAATATTACCTGAAAGTATTTAAAATATAAAATTTCAGTCTTACCCAAGTCGAACCTTGTTTGTAAATTCAATCAATTAGAGTGAGATAAAATTGAGCAAAATACTGAATCGAAGACAAACTATTCACAGAGTGGAGTTCTCATTTAACAACCCTGATTCTTGCTTGCTGCATGGTATGATCCTTCCCAGATTAGCAGTTTTTTTTTTAAACTCTAGTTTGCAAATTAGATCCGCATCAGCGAACTGTTCTTAGTGGTGGGAGAGGGAGAAGAAACGCAATAGAGTATATATTCTTTACTAATAATGTGCTTATAATTTATAAGGAGTTCACTACTAATTAACTGGGTTTGAAATTCTCATAAAACTCACGAGATTACATATCTAACAATCACAACAAAGTAAAATTGAAATTCATTTGCAGATACAGACCTAATTAAACTCCATTAATATTGTGGAGCCAACCTCACTGAAATTCATTATAGAAGTAAGAGGGAGGGATGAGATCGATGTGAGCACCCAAGACCTCATTGAGCATATCCAAGTGAAGAGCCGTACCCACGGCGACACTGTTATATGCTACTGGTTCTGACACTTGAATGACCCGGGGCTCATAGATCACAGGATACTTGTCAGTGTTGTCAGCAACGTCGGAGTATTGCCCGGTGAGCTGCTGCACCAGAGCTCGGAATTGGATGCGCTAGTGGTGAATTTTACCGGGCTAGAGATGTAAACCACCTTCATGGGCTTCTTCTTGGCCTTGGTGCACTTGGGGCTCTTCTGGTTCACACTGAGCCTCTCCATCTGTATCAAATCAAGCTTGATTGTTGTAACTAATTAAAGACCAGATGGATTGTATTGTATTTTTATAGGAGGATTCAGGAGTCTGTTTCCTGGAAGGTAAAATTTGTGGAAAAAATTATACACGTAATGTCGAAAAGGAAGGGAGATGAAAAGAGCAGGTTCATTCCTCCCACATAAATTAATGTACACCTTACAATGGTGACTTTAACATATATCTTGATAATTTGTGGACTACAGGTAAAGAGGGCTCCACTTGGACATGGACGTGGCTGGCCCCACTTCTTGTGACGTAATAGGGATAGATTTGCTGGGCACTCTCCAATTGGTTGTTCACTAAGCAGGCCGACATGTATTCTGTTTTTTTTGTGTCCCATCACTCTCCAGACTCCGAGGTAATAAAGGGGTCTTACAAGCTGTCTACAAATGGATGAGAAGCACTTCCGAATTTGTATTATTGGTTTCGGACCCGATATGGCTTGTAAGTTTGGCCTTAGATTTCTTCCTCTCACAAATCTCCTATCTATTTTGAAGGCTTAAAAGTTTTTTCCTTGTAAATGACGCTCAAATGCCTGGCGCACTACAATAGGTTTTAGCTCTTAAAAGTTACTTCTCTGTGAACATGTTCTATATATCATCATGCATGTTTTGTGAAAGTCCACCACGTTCCAGCTCACGTGTTGCCCTAGTTGTTCAAAGGTTTATTGCATCCCTCTGAAAGCAAGGCAGAGGCTCGGGAACACAGTTTCGGAAATCAGTGATTGCATATACATTTTGGGAGTTGTGGATTGGCAAAAATACAACTAAGAGCGTTATTAGATCTGTCTGCTAGATCTTACAACTAATTAAGATCACCGATCTAATTGGTCAGGTCGGTGAATATTCAAGTGAGAGGTCCGTTCGATTGAACGTTCCTTAATTATAGAACCACCTTTCAATTCTCTTCCTTAGTTATACACTAATTAGACTGGTATTAGTCAATCACAATATATTTTCAATATATTAACAGTAATTTTATGAAAATAAATATTCCAGCATAACCCCTATAAAAAAACCGTTAATTCAATTATACAGTGTATGGAGTGAGGTACGCACGTAGCGCATCTCCTTAAGACAATTACGTTCTCCTCTATAGTGCTAACGGGTTAGTGGATGCTGGTTTCTCAAGATACAACACTCCTTCACGGTATTTGGATAGCACTACCAAATCATCGTACAGTCGAAATTTAGTTAGTCAGTACTTTCACTAATTGAAAGTAAACAAAACACTTGGATGGAGACAAAATTCAGAGAGAATATTTGCCTTAATGTGAAGACTTTTCACTGTAAGAGAAAGAAGGAGAGAGAAGAATTTCATTCTTAAGAAGTAACAGATTCAGACCAATATTCTGAACTTCTGTTTCTTAATTTCTATGTGTTAGAAATGATTGAGAGGAGCGCTATTTATCTGTTAGATGGAGAAGTTGGGACGGTTCGTACAGAGCCGTCACAACTATTCTAACAAGGAACTGTCGCAACAGTTCCTGTTAGAACTATTGGCAATGGTTCTGTGAATCGTTCCCACCCCCATGCCTGAGTCGTGCACTTGTAAGTCCTTGCACTCAATAATCCGTGTCCGCTTCAATAAGCAGCGTGCGGATTCAGTTTGGTACCCAAAGATCCGCACCCGCTTCAAAAAGAATTGAGGTTGGCTGGCCCAAAACCCAGACCCGGACCCACGCTCATGCTCCGTGCTCTGGCTCCATCGCCGGCCACGCGCGCGCGTGAGCATAGTTTCCCCCAAACGCGTTAGAAAACTCCAAGTACCAAAAGACACGCCCTTTGTTCCCAACTTTTCATATTTAAACCTCCTAACTTTTCACATCATATTCAATGTTAGACTAAATTGTTTTGACATCTTTGGTCCCCTTTAACTATTGAATTAAGCCAACTTCTGTGTTTAATATCTCATTCATTCGGAAGCAGAATTGAATATGTGAATATACCATGTTCATTCCCAAATGAAGGAGAATACACTTCAACCATTATCCGTGTGATTCTAGCAATGGATTACGCCTCAATTCAGCTCAAATATTCACGTAAAATTTTTCATTTTTCCAACAATCCCCCACAATGAATGAAAATTTAAGAAATTGACACACTATGAAACTGGCTCTATAGCGAAAGGTACTTTAGAAAAGAAACTGCATTAGGATAGATTATCTCTTACTATATCTTCTGAAGAAGATTTACTTCTCTGTGAACATGTTCTATATATCATCATGCATGTTTTGTAAAAGTCCACCAGGTTCAAGCTCATGTGTTGCCCTAGTTGTTCAAAGGTCTAGTGACGTTATTGCATCCCTCAGAAAGCAGTGATTGCATGTACACTTTGGGAGTTGTGGATTGCCAGAAATTAAACTATTTCTCAGACCGTTGCTAGATCTGCCGCGGTGATGGCTAACCGGGCTCTTGTGGCAGCTGTAGAGAGATGGAAAGCAATTGAAAGTGATTCAAGTCACCCGATTGGTGAACTGGGAAACCCCCGGAGTGGATCTCATTTTGATGGCGAAAGGTCAATTTTGATGGCTCTTGGCGCGGCGACCAAGATGGAGCGGGTTTTGTCATTAAGGATCACTATGCCCGTCTGATCGTGGCGGCAAGCTTTACCTTGCTAGATGTTTCAGTTCCGCTTGCAGAAACAATTGGCGCTTGAAATGCTATCAAGATGACAGTGCTTCGGCTTGGTGCATTGAAGCTTTGGATTGAGGGTGACGCTCTGATATTATACATGCGATCCAGAATAGTACAAGAGCTCAAGGATATGTTGGCAATCTCTTGGCGACACACATGTATGACTTCAAATGCTTAGGAAGTATAAGCTAACTCGCGTACTTCGAGAAAGTAATGGTCCCACATATTTCATGGCAGTTGGGGCTCCAAAGGCATTGAGATTGACTACGGTATATAACTTACCTTCTGAGCTGTATAATCTTAATAAGCTAAATAGTAGGAGTAGTAGCGTCGAAAGAATGCATTTATAAGCTATCCTGTACTAACAAAAAAAAAAATGCCACTATAACCCTTTTAATCTCTAGAATTAGAAGCGCAAATAGTTCGAGCGTGAGCATGATGCCAGCCCTTTTAAGTTGAATTATTTTATAATTTGAGCTTGACTACAGGCTCAATTCAACTCGTTTATTAAATGAGTGGGCTAAAATTGAGCTTAATACCTAGATGATATCGAGATCATTTAATAATTTGAGCTCAAAGTTCAACTCGTTTTTTCACGTGATAGTTCCTTGAATTAGACATTTGATATTTGCACCTAAATTTCTAATTGATCCCTCTGAATAAAATAAGTATTTTGTAGGCAGAGAGGAGATAAAAGCTGATTGGAAGAATTTTTTTAACTCATTGGAAGAGATTATGTAAAGATCGGAGTTCAGAAGGAGCTAGAACGCAATCCATATGCAACCAGAACCGATCTGTCGACATGCACAATATGGTGCACTGCAGCAGCTCGGTCGACCGACTGCACGACCCAGTTTCTGTTAAGGGTCAGTCGACCGACTGGCACAGCCCAGGTTTCTGTTGGGGTTTGGTTGACTGACAGGTCGACTGAAGGAAGGGTCGGTCGACCGGAGCGGTCGACTGACAGTCGGATCTACTTGTCCTATCAGGATTCGAACTTCGTTTCTGATCCAGAGACGAATCCAATTGATGTTTCCTAAAACTTTGAGACTCTCTGGTTATAAATAAAGGGGTAGATCCCCCATGAATTATAACCTATAATTGATTGTTGAATCAAAAAGATCTCTCTTCCTCTTGCTCTGAGAACATCGGCAAATTGCCGAACCTTGTTAAATATTGTGTTTAGTTTTCTTTCTTATTTATTTGTTCTTCTCCTTTAGGTACTTCTCTGGGGTATCTCTCATTGTTGATTAGGGTTTCTCATTGTTTGCTGTACCCTGCGTGCAAAAAGTTGTATCGAGCTTCCTAGGTTTTTCATACGATCGTGTATCGATTCCAAGAGCATTGGTGGCTGTTTGACGGAGAACATGTGTCGATCTCGAAGCAGCGTTGGGACTGTTTGTACGATCGTGTGTCAATCTCAGAACAGTTTTTGGATTGCTCAAGGAATCAAATTTGGTGGAGTAGATCGTTTCTGAAACTCTCCTAGGGTTTCACTTTGAGGTAAAGATTCTAAATCTATCTAGTTTTTTGATCTAACTCCATTTGTTTTCCATATTATTTTGAGGAACCTACTGAGAAGATGGTTAGAGATAGTACATCTATGATGAAATTCATGAATCCACATCTATTGAAGATTAATGTGGCGAAGTTTGATAGCAAGAACAGCTTTGGGATGTGGAGATGTGAGGTAATGGATGCATTGACAGCATCAAATCTTGAAAACACTCTACGGCTGGAGAAAAGCCCAAGGCTACTTCTGAATAGGATTGGGACAAGATGAATTAAACAGTGTGTGATCTGATAAGGTCTTATTGACACAAGACATCAAGTATCATGTGTTACATGAAGCATCTGTAAGGCAGTTGTGGGAGATCTTGGAGAAGAAATATCTAACAAAAAATATCGAGTCACGTTTGCAATTAAAGAGGAGGTTTTTTCGCTTCCAGATGAAGAGGAGACTCTCTATTAATGAATGATTGAGGTAAACCTGCACAAAAAAATGTAAAATTTCAGAACTTTAAAAACAGTAGTGTAAGGTGCTCAATTCTACCGCTATAGTAAGTGGTTATGGGGGTCGTGATCCACAAGGAGGGACTAGCGATGGAAGCTTTTTAGTAAGTTCTCTTTTATGCTACAAAGAATGGTTAAAGTTCTTCTTTAGTTCTTTAAAAGAAAAGAGAAAAATGGAGTAAAAGTCAAGTTAAGAAGAAAGTGGTAGAATGAGAAGGTGGAGAAAATAGAAGTGAAATGTATAGAGAAATTGAAAAAGAGTGAAAGAGATTTGGAAGATTGTGGTGTTGGTAATTTACACTAAAATTAAAAGAAAAGAAAACTAAAAATTACTTACCTCCTTTGGCCCAATCTTACCTTGAATCTATGGCAATGATGTTACCTTGAAGTAGAGGCGATCAACGCATAGCCCATAAGAGTTGATTCCCGTCTCTTCCACATTATATCATCAAGATGATGCAAGTATGAAGTGATACAGAATGAGACTAAAAATCCATCATCATGAGATATCGGTGGCACTCGCGAGGGCAAGGCTCTTTCAATGCTATAACACTCCCTTGAATAGCAATTGATACCAAAAGAAGAAAAGTAGAAAGGAAGAAGAGGGACACAAAAGACAAAGAAGAACTTACAAATGTAACTATAGATTCAATTTTGAAACAATAAGAAAAAAGAAGAACAACTTACACCAGTGTCACTCTCAGTACAAGCTTCACTCTCGTTCTTCTATGAAACTCTGATCTCTTTTGAATTACATAAATAAAACTGAAAATTACATAAAATGAAAAATAAAAACCTATACTAAAAAGAAGAAAAAACTGGCCTAAAGTTTATCTCTGCATCATCGTCTCTGATCTCTGAAAAACCATGTATTTATAGGCAAAACCCAACGGGAAGAGACATAAGAAGCTAGGGGGAGCAAATGCTCCCCCTAACTCTTTAATAAAGCCGCAGAAACGCAGCTATGGCCGCGTTTTCGCGGTTTTGCTGTGCCCAGTGGCCACAGCTGAGGGGTGGAGCTGCCTGGTTTCGTGATCTGAGATTATCTCCTTTTAGATTTGCTGTTTGGGGTCCTAGATTTGACGAAACCTCCTTTTATCTTCGACTTTAACCAATTGATTTGTGATGATTTGATGTAACTGGTTTTCAACCGACGTTATCTTCTCTGATTCGCCCTGATCTGCCTTGATTTTCTGATTTTATTAATTCTGAACTAAATCAGAATTTTGATGGGCTTTTGGGCTTTTCTCTTCCCTCTCCTTTAGCAATGGGCCTGCAAATAAATTAAACAATAATTAGGAAAAAAACAACGTTTATTCTATAATAAGTATGAAAATATGATAATGAATGAGAAATATTAGCGACCGATCACACCCCCATACCTATCTTTTGCTCATCCTCAAGCAAAACAAAAAAATTATTAGACCACTTTCGCAGGTCACGCGATTGCACTGAGCATGTGCAATAAACCGTTAAACCTCTAGGTTTTTCCTAGAGAACGTGTTTTGTCTCGTGAGGGTTTTCAATGGATTACATATCCATAAAATTCGTAAAGAAAGAGAAAAATGTTAGTATTTTGAAAACACATTTTTAAAGAAAAATATTTGAAATATTATTGTAAGATTTAAGTAATTTATAAGTTATCAGAAAATCGTATTTTTCATTCCTAAACTTAGTCTCTATTCAAAAATTTGTTATCAATCAAAGTAAGGAGTCAAATTGTACTTCTCATCTAGTTTATTACTTTACCCTAAGTCATATGCACCTTTGTGATCATGAAATTTTGACTAAGGGTTCTTTAACTCTAACTCTTATGTCTTATTTATTTTTTATTTTTTATTTTTGGTGGTATTATTTCTTAGTTATATTAGGCTTTCTAATCTGCTCATATAACGAGCCTTTAATCGGTGACTCCCAAACTAAACGATCTTAGGGCACCGGGTGAGAAAACACCCCATGGACTTAGGGACTCGAGCAAACAAGGTCACAAAACTAAGAATTTTATTATATGAACCGCGTTTAGGCGTGAATACTTATGCTTTATGAGGCACAAATACCCAGCTTAATCAGAGGATTTATATATATATATATTTCAAACTTATCTAATCATCTTTTGTATAAATACCAAGGCATGCTTAGGCAAAAGCACCAGTTAATCAATAATTAGATTTGTATATTTTTTATAGATATATATATTTAATAAGGCATAAGAATCTTTATTTTTGAACCCTAAGTTTGTAAGTGTATAAAGTGCGCATATTTCATCAGGGTAAAAATCAAAACTCTATTACCTTGACAAATTATCTTTCTAAACCTAAAAATCAAACAAATAATCTTATTTTGATCAAGTATAAGAAATTCTAATTTTGATTTTCCTATTCCTTAAAATTGACTTAATTTCTTACAAAAAAAATATGTCAAAATATTATTGCTATTTTCAAAAAGTTTTTAAAAGTAAAGAAAATGTAAATTTTTTTCTTTTTTTATAAAAAGAAAAACCTAAGTTATGTTAGAACCCTCCCCCACACTTATCTCATACATTGTCCTCAATGCATGAATTAATGTATAGATGTATGAAAAAGAAGAAAAGGAAGGAAAATATTATCTTAAGGTGGTGGTTCCGGTGGTGGCTGATTGGTCCACGAAATGTGGCCCAATCTAATTTGCATGGAGTTCGGAGAAACCCACCAGAAATCTCTCTAATATAACCCACTTAAATGATGTATATGATCGGTCACATATATTGCATACATATTGTTACATTACCATGCTTATTATCTAAATAAATCATATTAATAAGTCCTATTTTGCTTTATCAAATGCAGGCCCATTGCTAAAGGATAGGAAAGAGAAATGAGCCCAAAAGTTCATCAAATTCTGATTTAATTCAGAATAAATTCAAAATCAAGAAATCAGGGCAGATCTTGGCAAATCAGAGAGGTTGAAACTGGTTGAAATGGATCTTCCCAAATCAAGTGGTTAAAGCCAACAATCAAAGATCGTTTCGTCAAATTCAGGAGTTGAAACAGTGAACCAGTAAGATAAAAGGGAGTCTAAGCCCACGCCAACCGCGTCTCCACCAGGATGTGGCCACTTGGCCACATCCTGGGCGCAGATCCGCGGCCCAAGCCGCGGATCTGCGGCTTGTTGGTGGAGATAAGAGGAGCGTTTGCTCCCCTTATCTCCTCACTCCTTTTCCTCTAGGGTTTTGCTTATAAAAGGCAGGGTTTTGTACAGAAAAGGAACCAGAACTTAGATTTAATTTTTCTCTTTGTTTTTAAGGTTTTAGGCTCTTTGTTAGATAGTATAGAAGTTGTAACTCTGTTTTATAATTTGTAGTTCAGTTTAAATACCAGTGAGAGAGAGGAATTGAGTGATTGTATTCTGAAGATTGCAGTGACATCAATAAAAGGACAAGGTTTCTCTTCTTCCACTCCATTTCACGGTATGTCTTGGTTTATTTACTTGCATTATTTTTTTTCTTTCATGAGTAGCTAAATTAATTTTCTGGGCTCACTATTATTCCTCTCTCCGATCCTTCTCCTTTTTAGATGGTTTTGATGAAAAGACTCAATGAATCATTTGCATGCCTAAACTAAGCCTTTCTCTTTAAAAGTGTTCTTGAAGGCACATGAGGATGGGTTTGGATTTTTAAACTTCTACTTCTTTTAAAAACGTCTCTTGAACTTGTTTTTATCTCATACTTGAACTACTTGATGATTTAATATTCAATTCAAGATGATTTCTTAAAGAAAAGAGTTAACTTTTCCAAACTATCTTATATGCTTTGCTTAAAACTTTCTAAACGTATGTTTTTGCCTATGATAAAGTTGAGGCACTAAGGATTTCAAGAGAAGAACATATCGTTGAGTAGTGAGATAGTGATCCCAGATCTTCTTCGTACATTAAAAAACAACAAATCATTCTTCAAACTTTATAAAAAAATCATCTTTTTTAAAGCCTTCTCTAAATTTGTAATTTTTCTTTTAATCATCTCTCTTCTCTCCATTCACTTTTCCAACTTAAAAGAAAGACACCAACTTCATTCTTTGTTACTTAACAAAAACACTGAAAAGCTTCTATCGCATTCCTCCTCGTGGACACGACCCGTTAGCCCAAAGCTACACGGTAATCCTTTTCACTTTAAATTTTCAATCAGTATACATGAATGATTTTTCTTAAATATTTTACTTCATCTAATTTTCAAATTTCATAATTAATTTCGGAGTCAATTTTATCAACAGAGTGTGAAAAGATGGAATGATTGACTTGGACTTAGGAAGTACGGGAACTAATACCGACTCAGGAAAGTGACTTAAATCAAGTAAAGGTTAAGGAAGTGGGTCCAAATCAAGAAGTTAAAACTCAATTCCACATTCTTTTTCCAACAATGGAATGTGACTTAATAGTGGTGATTCAAGTTCAAGAATGACAGGTGTGAGAATCGAAACTGACTCTAAAATATTACTCAATTTGGGTAATAAAACAGGAGTCAATATTGACTCAGGAATTTGAACTGGATCACAAATTTGAGAATCTAGGTCACATTTCTCATTGAGTTCAATTTCATAGAAATGAGAACTTGCCAATTTGTCAATGGGACTTTCAAAAGTATGAAATTGGTCAAGTTCAATATGATGATCATAAAAGATGGGCGATTCAATTTCATGATGAATTGACACAGGATCCAATATTGACTCAGGAAAAAGATTGAAATCAGGTGAAGACACCGGAGTCATTGTTGAATCAGGAAGAAGAATTGAATCACTAAGTTGAGGCTCAGGGTCATATTCAAGTTCAATTTCAGTAAAGGGATAACTTGCCAAAATGTCAACTTCATTTTCAAATTTAGGGTTTGGGTAAGTTCAAATGGATGTGCTAAAATGGAATCTTGATTTTCAAAACAACATGATTCATCGACTCTAACAGAATGGTTAGCGACATCAGAAATGGTCAAACGGTGAGAACGAAGAGTGTAGACCATCATATCTATGTCATGATTACGAGCGATTTAAGCCTGAGTCATGGCTTCAAGCATCTTTTCCTAGTCAATTGGTTCATCATTTTGTTGCGAGTGGACTCAAAAAGATGAAGTTTTATTTTGGAATTTGTGGTGAAATTGTGAGTCCATCAGATTTTGTGATTTTTGCTTGGACTCACGCATACTCATTTTCAAGATTGATGGTTTTCTATTTTGAACTGGTGGAACTGAGTATGAATTTTGAAAATATTATGGACAAGGTGGTTAAGGAGGATAAGTTGATTGAAAATTAGACTCGGGAGAGGTGAATCCTCATTGACTCTGTGAAGAATTGAAATTATTTTGAAAATTATGGTCATAAGATTGGGGGTATGGGTTATATTGGTTCGGATAAGACCAATCCGGCACAGTAGATTGGTTAAACTTATGATATGCGGGGTTGGTAATATCTGAAAAATAGGTCGGGGTGTAATATGGGTTACCATTAAAATTAAAAAAATTATTGTTATAAGCCATATCACACAAGAAATGTCAAACAAAGAAAAACAAACAAAAAAACAAATAAAAATAAAAAAACCTAACCTAAGTTAGGATAAACCTTGACCCTAGACGACTCCTAACTGGTTAGAGTGTCCACGGGGAGCATATTACTGAATCTGACCACAAGTTAATTAGCCAAGTAGAGGCAAGATTGGTGGGAGGTCTCCACGCAAAAGCGACGGGCCTAATTAAGCCAAACTACCAGCCTACAGGGTTTCGCCCCTCAATCCCCAACCTTAGTCACCAATTTGGCAAGAGTCAAATTCAAATCAACTTTCCTCTTAGGCCAGTCTCCTATTTGAGTCTGAGATGTCCCTAGGGCCAACGTCTACTCAGTTTTAGTTAGGCTCGGGTTAGTGAGTGAGGAGATTGTTTGTGGGTTAAGGGAGGGTAATGACTTCCCTACCTATCTTGTTTATAGGACAAGCCCTTAAATCAATTTAGTGCAGTGTACAAGTATATAGAAAAAAGTAACACTCAAGCAATATTTCATACAAGAATGAACCTTATACTAAATGTTATGCATACATAGCTTGGCTCCAGCACTCTTCAACAGTAAATAGAAAACGTAATGAAATAGACACGTGCCTAAATGCAAAGTCTAAATCATTTTTAGCATTTACAATCAACTTTTTAATGTTGTGTTAGAAATGTATATACAGTGAGTCAAATAAGGAGATAAATGCTACAGATATTAAACTATGTAATTCAGCCAACCTGCAGAAAATACAGGTTAGTAGTTCACTCAGATTACCACAAGAATGTAGCAAATCTGAGGGTTTCTGGACTCTACTTTCTTGAGCAGATTCGAGAGCCACTTATATGTCTACTGCAGCAAAAATTCCTTGTTGTTAAATCTGTACACCAAAAATAAAGAAGAAGGTTAACCAAAAATGTAAACTTTAAAGAGAATTACTTACCGTCCCTCCCCGGCAACGGCTTCAAAATTTGATTGAGGTAAACGTGCACACAAAAATACAGAATTTCAGAACTTTAAAAACAGTAGTGCAAGGTGCTCAATTCTACCGCTATAGCAAGTGGCTATGGGGGTCGTGATCCACAAGGAGGGACTAGCGATGAAAGCTTTTTAGTAAGTTCTCTTTATGCTATAAAGAATGGTTAAAGTTTTTCTTTTAATTCTTTAAAAGAAAAGAGAAAAATGGAGTTAAAGTCAAGTTAGGAAGAAAGTAGTAGAATGAGAAGGTGGAGAAAATAGAGTGATATGTACAAAGAATTTGAAAAAGAGTAAAAGAGATTTGGAAGATTGTGGTGTTGGTAATTTACACTAAAATTAAAAGAAAAGAAAAATAAAAATTACTTACCTCCTTTAGCCCAATACTTACCTTGAATCTGTGGCAATAATGTTGCCTTGAAGTAGAGGCGATCAGCGCATAGCCCATAAGAGTTGATTCCAGTCTCTTCTACATTATATCATCAAGATGATGCAAGTATGAAGTGATACAGAATGAGACTAAAAATCCATCATCATGAGCTATTGGTGGCACTCGCAAGGGCAAGGCTCTTTCGATGCTATAAGACTCACTTGGATAGCAATTGGTCCCAAAAGAAGAGAAGTAGAAAGGAAGAAAAGGGACACAAAAGACAAAGAAGAACTTATAAATGCAACTATAGATTCAATCTTGTAACAATAAGAGAAAAGAAGAACAACTTACACCGGTGTCACTCTTAGTACAAGCTTCACTCTTGTTCTCTTATGAAACTCTGACATTCTCTGGATTACATGAATAAAACTGAAAATTATATAAAATGAAAAATAAAAACCTACACCAAAAGAAGAAAAAACTGGCTTAAAGTCTATCTCTGCATCGTTTTCCCCTCTGGTCTCTGGAAAACCCTGTATTTATAGGCAAAACCCAACGCGGGGAGACGTAAGAAGATAGGGAGAGCAAACGCTCCACCTAACTCTTGAACAAAGTCGCGAAAACATGGCTATGGCCGCATTTTCGCGGCCTTGCTGTGGCCAAGTGGCCACAGCTGAGGGGTGGAGCTGCCTGGTTTCGTGATCTAAGGTTATCTCCTTTTGGATTTACTATTTGGGGTCCTGGATTTGACAAAACCTCCTTTTATCTTCGGCTTTAACCAATTCATTTGTGATGATTTGGTGTAACTAGTTTTCAACCGACGTTATCTTCTCTGATTCGCCCTGATCTGCCTTGATTTTCTGATTTCAAATTAATTCTGAATTAAATCAGAATTTTGATGGGCTTTTGGCCTTTTCTCTTCGCTCTTCTTTAGTAATGGACCTACAAATAAATTAAACAATAATTAGAAAAAATCAGAGTTTATTCCATAATAAGTATGAGAATATGATAATGAATGTGAAATATTAGCGACCGACAATGAATACATGAATAACTACACCAAGCTTCTTATAGACTTAGTTAATGTAGATGTGAAGATCGAAGAAGAGGAAGGCGGTGATTCTACTAAATTCTCTTCCCGACGAAGAGTATGAGACCTTCACATTAATTTTGATTAATGGTAAACAAACACTTAACTATAGTGATGTGTTGACTGCTCTTGCAAATTATGAAGTAAGGAGGCAGGATAAGCTGTTTTCTTCTGAGGGTACATCAGCAGCGGAATTGGCGATAAGAGGTAGGAGTTCCAATCGAAAGGAAAAAGGTGACTGTGGGAGATCAAAGTCTAGGCCAGATTTCAGAAATCTGAAGAAGAACCGATACGCCTTCTGCAAAGAGTTAGGGCACTGAAAGATTGATTATCCAAAAGTCAAAAGTAAGAAGAAGGAGTCGAAGACCGAGGCAACTCTCGCACAGGTGGACAGTACTCAAGCCTACTTCACAATCAGGTGGATCGGACTTAGACTCATCGATTTTCTCTTTTTCCATTACTACTCCTATTGTTAGTTACTCAGGATGCTCTGAGTGGATCTTAGATACTGGAGCTACCTATCATATATACCCAAACAGGGATTGATTTTCTACCTTTGAGAAGTTAGATGGATGTTCTGTTATCATGGGTGATGATTGCTCATGCAATATGGAAGGAATAGGTACAATCCAGATCAAGATGTTTGATGGGTAGTACAGGAATCAATGAAAGTGAGGTATGTACCTCAACTTAAAAGGAATCTTATCTCAGTTGGTATGAAACATTAGATCTTAAGGTAACTATAAGAGATGGTGTTCTGAAGATGACCAAAGGCTCAATGGTGACTTTGAAGGGCATCCATCAAAATAATCCTTACTACTTTAAGGATAGTACAGTTATAAGTCAAGTGACGACTTCTAAAGATTCAGATGATAATTCAATCAGGCTGTGACATATGAGGCTCAGACATATAGATGAAAAGTCTTTGCAAGCTCTTGTAAAGAAAGGACTGTTGAAAGGTGCCAAAACCTGCAAATTAGAGTTTTGTGAATATTGCGTCATTGGAAAGAAGACCAAGGTGAAATTCGGCACAACGACTCCGTGCCGAGGGGATTCTAGATTATGTTCACCGATGTTTAGGGACCTACCATGACATCTATTGGAGGTAACCACTACTTTGTGACTTTTATAAATGATTATTCTTGGTAATATTTGGTATATACCATGAAGTACAAAAGGGATGTCCTAGAATTGTTTATGAAGTGAAAGAAGAATATGGAGAAAAGCACGAGAAGGAAGATTAAGGCACTCCGGTCAGATAACGGAGTTGTATAAGAGTGATCCTTTCCGACAGCTATGTCGTGATGAGGGCATAGTAAGGCACTACACAGTAAGGAAAATAATGCAATAAAATAGGGTAGCTGAAAGGATGAACATGACCTTGCTAGAGAAGGTCTGATGTATGTTATCCAGTGCAGGATTATTAAAGAATTTTTGGGCTGAGGCTTTGGTATTTGCTTGCTATCTCATTAAAAGGTTGCCTTCATCTGCGATTGGAGATAGAACTCCTCTGAGATTTTGGTCAGAGAAATCTGCTCAGGATTATGATTCGCTAAGGATATTTGGGTGTCCCGCCTACTACCATGTTAAGAAAGATAAGTTAGACCCAAGAGCGAAGAAAGGTGTGTTCGTAGGATTCAAGAAAAGAGTAAAAGGCTATAAGATTTGAGATCCTAAGGAAAAGAAGTTTGTCTTCAGCAGAGATGTCACGTTTGATGAGGCTTCAATGTTGAAACCTACAATCTATCAGCAGGTGGAGATTAAAAAGACCAAAGGGATATCACAGCGGGTTGAAAGTGATGCTACTTCATCGTCTCTAGAAAGATTAGTATCATTGGAGATCACACCCATGGTGACACAAGGTGGTGATCATGTTCTGATCAGGATACTGATGAAGATAAGAATCAAGGACAGATTATGGATGATGTCCATGAATCCATTTTAGTTAAAAGAACCAGAAGAAATCCACGGAAGACTAGTTGGCTCATTACAGATATGATTGTGGCCTATACTCTTCCAGTCATTGAAAAGGCAATCCCGTCTACATATAGGAAAGTTGAAATCAGTTCAAAGTCCAAGATATGAAAGGATATCATGGTAGAAAAGATGAGTTCTCCGTACAAGAATGACACTTGAGAACTGAGGGTTGCCCAAAGGAAAAAGGCAACTGGCTGTAAGTGGGTATTTATAAAGAAACATGGATCTCTCAAAGATGATATTATGCGCTATAAAGCCAGATTGGTAGCTAAAGGCTTAGCATAGAGAGAAGGGATTGACTATAATGAGGTATTCTCACCTGTTATAAAGCACTCGTCAATTCGAATTTTGCTGGCGCTTGTAACACAATATGAGTTGGAACTTGACAGGCTCAATGTGACGACCGCCTTTCTCCATGGCAATCTTGAAGAGGAGATCTATATGTCTCAGCTGAGGGGGTTCAAAACTGCAGGAAAAGAGAATATGGTATGCAAGCTGAAGAAATCACTGAATGGATTAAAGTAGTCTCCTAGGTAGTGGTACAAGTGTTTCGACAGCTTCATAAGTGGTAAAAGGTACACACATAGCCATTATGACCCATGTGTGTATTACAATAACCTACCAGGTGGAGAGTACATCTATCTACTGTTGTATGTAGACGATATGCTCACGCTTCATAGAGCAGATCCGTAATAGATAAATTAAAGAAAGACTTATCTTCTGAGTTCGAGATGAAGGATCTTGGTGATGCGAAGAAGGAGCTAGGTACGGAGATTGAGCGAAACCGAAGGAGTGGCAAGATTAGTTTGATACAAAAAGGGTATTTGCAGAAGGTATTTCAGAGGTTCAACATCAATGGTGATATGAACTCTGTAAGTGTACCATTGACTCCTCATTTCAAGTTAAAAGCCACTATGTCTCCTACTACTATTGAAGAACGTGAGTATATGACTCGCGTGCCATATACTAGCGCAGTTGGTAGTTTAATGCATGCAATGGTGTATACAAGGCCTGATTTGTCACCAGTTGTCTCGATGATTAGCAGATATATGCATGATCCCAGGAGGGGTCATTGGGAGGCAGTAAAATGAGTTCTACGGTACATAAAAGGTACCATAGACGTTGGTTTAGTATTTGAAAAATATTTTACGAATAAGAAGGAGTGTGTCGGATATGTTGATTCTGACTATACATGAGACCTCGACAAATGCTAGTCTATAACAGGATATGTGTTTACATTGTCCTAAGTACCGATGAGTTGGCGCTCTATTCTACAGTCTGTCATTGCATTGTCTACTACAGAGGCCGAGTACATGGCCATGACGGCGGTTATGAAAAAAGCAATATGGTTTCAAGGGTTGCTCGATGACTTGGTGATTGAACATGATCTATTGAAGATCAACTGTGATAGCATGAGTGCTATTTATTTGACAAAAACCAAGTTATCATGCAAGGACGAAGCACATTGATGTCAGATTCCACTTTGTTCGGGAGATTCTTGATGAAGGTGCCATTGAGTTACTAAAACTTCACACAAAGGAGAATCCCGCTGATATGCTTACCAAGGTATTTTCGGGAGTGAAATTTACACACTGTAATGAGATGCATGATTGTACTCCAAAATTGCATTTTTATCCTCACTTTTACACATATATCCTTGATCATTCCTTTATTAATTAATGCTATTAACTCTTTTTTTGATTATGGTGTGCAGTTATTTAAATGAGAGGATAAAGGTACAAGAAGCTTCATTTTATCCCTAATCCTATCTAAAGTTGGGTTCTAAATTAAATTGAATCCAAAAGAAGAAAGGATTAATCTTCATCTTTTAAATTCAAGTTCAAATTCAGAAGATAAAGTCCTAGAAGATGGAAGGGATAAAGCTAATTCTACAAGAAATAAGGAGGATAATTCAAATTAAATGGAGTTCAAAATCAATTCAGACTCGGATTCAGACTGTATATGTTTTAGTATTCAGATTATAACTTTTGTTACAGATATTCAAATCTGATGATTCAGATGATACAGAAATAAGACTTGAAGGACTACAGTTCTTCAGTTCATCACTCTGTCAAATCAGCCGTCTGATGAGTCATATTCAGCAAATAACACACCAAATTGCTACAGGACTGAATTCCCTATTGAATTATGAAACCTTCTAATTTGTATCCTATTGTGATTAGATTTGAGGCCTATTAGAGAGCTAAAATCTCTCATTATCAAGCATTTCCACATCAGAGATCATAACTTAGGAGTTTTTTTTAGTTTCTCTTTCAAATTTCTTTTGTAATTTTTAGATTCTACTTCTATTTCTAATTCAAGATTTGTGAGAAGCAGAATCCATTGCAATTTGAGGTGACAGATTAATACAAGGTGCTTTCATTCTTTTCATATATCTCTTGTGATTTACTTTATTTTTTTGCTTTTTCTTTTTTTTTTATTTCTTGCTTTCTTTTACTTGTCATGTTTACCATGAGTAGCTAGATTTTTCTCATGGCTTGCTAAGATATCACCACCATCACATCTAATGTCTAGTAGATAGCCAGATTAGATCATATGCATGCCTACTCTAATTTTATTCTTGAAGACTCATTAAGATAAGCAAGTAGGTCAAATATTTGCTAATACTTCTTAACTGTTTTTCTTAATATATACTTGATGAGAATCTTGATATTTTAATGTTAAACGTTGATTAGTGTTATTTCAAATAGGGTTAAGATTTGCTAAATACTTTCTAATGATTCTTTTCTTACTTTATACTTGATTGACAACCTTAATATTGTAACGTTAAAATTTGGATAGTGTTATTTCAAATCTAACCTAGTTTCTATCTTTTGTATCTTGCTTGGTTTTGCGGTAGAATATCATATTTAGGATTTGAAGTGAAGTAATTATCTATCTAGCATTAGCATGTATGGTGGTTGATTATTAGTAAGCTGTGAAACTTTTCTTTAGTTCGATTCTTTATCCACATACAATTCATCTTTTCTTTTCTAAGTTATTTAAATAGAGAAGATAATAAAAAGACAATATTATCGAAAAGCTTCCATCGCATCCCTCCCTGAGGTTCGACCCGTTTAGCTCTTACTACAGCGGATAAATTGCAAAGATTCAGAGTTAAAACCAATCATATACACTTTTTATATTCTCTGTACTCTGTTTTGTGCAATCAAATTTTGGCGCCGTTGCCAGAGAGGTAACGGTATACATTATTTTCTAGCTAAATTCTTCTCTGTTTATTTGAAAATTATATAAAAAAATATATTCTCCATGGCCTATCTAAATTCATTTAGTTACAATTCATTTGATAGGACAAAATCGCCTTTCCAACAACCATCTTCATAACCTATAAAAGAACAATTTGATTGGAAAAAGAAAATAAAAATCTTAGAAGATCTAGAGTGATGAATTCATAAAGTGGAAGACCCACGATCCATACAAAGGTCTCAAACCCTAAATCCATACATGATTCAAAACCAAAATGATTACATCCATTATCTCGATAGGTTGGAAGCACAACTGGATCTTTGAAAAGCATTGAAAATGTTAGGATTGATGAAACTCTACCTAACACCTATTTGACCATTTTTGATTCACCCAGCCCTATTGACGAGATCGACGAATCATGGTGTCTTGAAGACCTTGATCAAAATTCAATTTCATCACACCAACGTGAACTTGATAAATCCCAACGTTGGGTAAATTGGCAAGTTATAACTTCAATGAGGTTGAACTTGATTGTGAATGTAAACCCAATCCTCAACTTTGTGATCTAATTTCAAACTTTGAATCTATATTGACTCCAGTGTCTTTACCCAGTTTGGACACAATTTTCGAGCCAACATTAATTCCAGTGCCCGTATATTATGAAATTTGATCATCTATTTTGGGTAGACACATTCATTTGATGGATCATGAATATGAACTTAAGTTCTTTAATTTGGAGTCCACTTTTGAACCAAACCCGACTCTCGAACCTAAATTTAATTTTCCCCAGTCGGATTGGTTCTCAATCCTATCATTCTTAAGCCCAAATCAATCACTTTATCAAGTCAAATTCTATTGTTGGACCAAGGTGTAAACAATGATGACCCTGAGATGGCATTCCAAGATTGGTCATACGACCGAGATAGTTTCAATGTTAGGGTCGTACATGATCTTATACATTTGGGGGATAATAGCAATATACATTAGAAAGAGGTCATAAAAGGTGGGTTTCTTGATGATCCACAAGATTTACATTGGGTAGCAATACTTGGCCCAATCCGTCCACCACCGGAACCACCACCTTGAGGTCACATTTTGCCTTCCCTTTCTTCTTTCATTCATACATTGAGGACAATGCATGAGATATGTGTGGGGAGAGTTTACTAACATACTAACATAGGTAGATACTAACAAAAAAAATTTTAAAAAAAAACTTTTTGCAAAAGGAAATAATATTTTGATTTATTTCTGTAAGCAATTAAGTTAATTTTAAAGAATAGGAAAATCATAATTATGATTTCTTAACACTTGGTAAAAATAAGAATATTTTTTTATTTTTAAGTTTAGGAGGAAAAATTGAAAATGTAATTTAGTCTTGATATCTTTACCTGGATGAAATATGCATGCTTTATAAAATGTAATTTAGTCTTGATATCTATACCTTGATGAAATATGCATGTTTTATACACTTATACCTTGATGAAATCTGTTGGCCCAAAGGCCCATCACTCTAATTTTGATGATGATCAACTCATGTAGTTATTGTACTAATGATCTTGTGTTTAATTAGTGACAGATCTGTTATCAAGATCTTAGTAGGTGTGGAGCTTCAACAAGGATTTAAAGTCAAGTTTTGGAGCAAGCACCAGTTGATTCACGAGCCTATGCATCAAGACCACATCAAGAGTTGAGCTCGTTGGATCGTGTTTGGACCAAGTCTAGAAGATGAGAAGGCTTCAAGTGAAGACTTCAAGAAGATGAAGACTTGTGTCTAGGTTTATTTTTATAAGATTTATTTTAGATAAAATGTAAAGGATAGAATAGTTGGTAGATTGCTCAAGTATATATCACACACACACTCTTGATTTAGTTGTCTTTTCATAAAAGAATTTTCAGATTTAGAAAAGACTTTCATTTTAAAAAATACTATTTTGGTTTTTGATGTTTCTCATGTACATGTCTTTTGAAACCAAAATCATGTTTAATGCTTAATGTCAAAAACATAGATATCTTATTTGTGTAGTGGATCATATCCATACACAATATGCTTTAATGAATTCAAAATATCTTGTTTTTTTTATCATGAAGAAGTTTGGAAAACAAGTTTTAGAAAAATACAAGTTTTCAATTGAGCCAATATTTTCATATTACAAAAATAGTCCAAATCTTTTATAACATGCCTTGATTTTGTGCAAACATATTTGTTTATCAAAGTATATTGGTAAAACTATTTTTATAGATTTTTCAGTATTTTATGGGATTTTATTTTAGCCAAAAAGACCATGTTTTAAATCCCTAAATTTTCTGATCTGGCTGTAGCCGGTCGACTGACCCGGCCGATCGACGTGCACAGACGTGCACACCAGTTCTGCAGGATGGCCGGCCGATCGACCCGGTCGACCGTCCAGAGAGCTCTGCTCTCAGGAAAGGCCCCGGACGGCCGGGCGGCCGACCGAACAGAGAGATTGCTCTTTGTATCCTGGCTCGGTCGACCGCCCGGTCGACCGATGGCTCAAACGGTCTGAAATATGACCGTTGGCCGGCCGACCGGACGGTCGACCGACAGGCCTGACAGACCCCAACGGCTAGTTTTCCAGACTCTATAAAAAGGGACTTTTGGGGACTGTTTTGATTAAGATTTTGGGAGAATTTTCAAGCCAGTTTTTCCTATCCTTTCAAGAGGTTTTCTCCACATATTTGAGAGCAAATATTTCCAATCAAAAGGAGAGTTTTATTAAGAGTGTTAAAAGAGATTTCTTTGAGTTTTCCTCCACCATTCTCTTCCTTGTTTCTCACACAAACACTTGAGCTATCCATTGCTTTATCTATCCATAGGAGTGTTGTAGTGAGAGTTTATATTGGTGATCAAAGTGTTTAGATCACCAAGAGATCATTTCTTGTTTCTTGAGGAGGCGGAGGAGTGCGTTCGCGGTTGTTTAGAGTTCGTGTGTGAACTCTTGGTTTGAGGTGCGGCCTCGGCGAGCTTGTGGGGCTTGCGGTGTGTACGGACTAGAGAGAGTCCAAGGAGTTCTAGTGGGAACTCATTGTAGGTGTTGCGGCACCGAGGAGTGATCCGGTGGGATCGATTATAGTGGAAATCCTTCGTGTGTCGAAGGCGGGGATGTAGAGCAAGTGTGCTCGAACCTCGAAACAAATCCCTTGTGTTTGCGATTGCTCACTCTCTCTCTCTCTTTGTCTCTTATTTATATCTTGCATGCTTCTATTGTGTTTATCTTTACATGCTTGATATATATTGTGTGCTTATTTGATATACTTGCTTGGGATTGTTTGCTAACACTTGTATTCAACCAAGAGAGCCAACGCGGCACCTCAACCCATTCAAGGGGAATCTAGAGGAGTTTGTCCAGAGCCCTTCACGGGGAATTCGGCAATACTCTTGTGTTATACGTGGTGTTTAGTGTAAAAGTTTAGTTTAGGTCATAATAGTTTTTACTTCCGTATTATTTAGCATTTACACCTATTCACCCCCCTCTACGTGTTTTTCAATTGGTATTAGAGCTTGGTACTCTGATTTGGGTCTTACAACTTAGAGTTAAAGATCCTCACTTTAGGCTAATCACAATATTTTGTACACACACCATGGACTTCATGTCACCACCCATATTCGACATTCTTAACATCCATATATGGAAGGTGAAGATGTCCTTGTACCTCAAGGCCCTAGGCATTCATGTTTATCTTGCCATCACTAAAAATTCATATTGTTTAAATGGCAATAATTTTGAGGCTAATGCAAAAGCCCTTTATGCTTTGAAGAGTACCCTAGATGATGTTTATTTATCTAGAATTTCTAACATTGATTCGGCTTTTGTAGCATGGAACACCCTCATCTCTCTTGGCGAAAAAGATCTATATTATGCGGGGAGTGACTCGGATGTTGGAAGTGGCGTCTCCAACTTGTGCTATAAGGTCCAAGGGGATAACCCCTTGAGGTAAACACCGAATCCGAGTTAGATAATGAGGACATGTCATATGATGAGCTTACCACTTTTTGTCAACTCCTACTTGAGAAATATGACATGATTAAAAAGATAATAAAAATTTGAAAAAGAATTTTGATTGCATGCTAAAGGAAAATGATTCATTTAGAACTAAGATTGCATGCTTAGAAAAAGAAAAGGAAGATTTGAAAAATGAGAATGTTTCCTTATTTTCAAAATTGAATGATTTGTGTGAAGGAATCAATACTTTAAAAAATAAAATTGATTTGGTGGAAAAATAAAAGGAAATTATTTTGCAAGAAAATAACTCTTTAAAAAGAAAATTTGTTGAAAAAAGAAAAAGAAAATGTTTTTCAAAAGAAAGGAAAAATGATTCTTTATCTCACATGCTTTACATGTCACCACAAATGAGATAAAAGTTTTGAAAAATAAAATGGATTGTTTGAGCTCAACTTTGAGCTCATGTCCATTTAACCATTCTAGATTAGAGTCTTTGTTTTCAAAGAAACAAGCTCCAAATATTCATGCACATCATTCACATCATGCTTATGTTGCACGTCATGTCACACTCACACTCATAAGCATACTAAGGTGTACATGTGTACACATTGTGGCCGCAAAGGCCATTTAGCAAAATTTTATTATGACAAGTTGCATCATTTTAATTTTGCTAATAATAAAATTTTTGGGTTCCTTACAAGACTAACCCCAAAGGACCCAAGAAAATATGGGTACCAAAATTCCCACCTTGTGTATTTGATGTAGGTGAGGGCTCTCACAAAACGTGAGAGATTTGGTGCCTTGGTGGTGGGTGCACTTGAACTAAAAGGTCACATATTTGGAGCACCGCTATCAAGGAGGTGTTGGTGGGAAAAACCACCATGCTTGAAGCTTTGGAGTTGGTAACAATCTCTAAACTCCTACTCTTTATGTACATGCTTTTTACATATATCATATTCATAGCATGTTCATGTTTTGTGTTCTTATGTGCTTCATGTGGTAAAAACATGCTTAGATGTAGTTTTTATCAAAACTTGTATTATTCATGTACAAATAGTGAGTTACATTTGATTTATATATATTTGCACTTCATGCTCATTTGTACCCACTATATGCACATGTATAGACTAGTTTTAATGATTCTCTCATTTATACATGCTTTACCAAATTTTATGATTTTACTTCATGTATATGTATTTTTAATTCAAATCTAATAAATATACATGTATACCCGTGAGTCTCTTGCCTTCATGCAAATACATTTGATAGACTCTTTTATGTTTGGGATATGTATGTGTATTGTTAGTTTTGGATAAATCATACATATACCATGAAGATTAGTGTTTTAATGAAAAATGATTTTTCATGGTTTTTGTTTTGCTAAAAATGTGACTTATGATCTTTTTGAGCTTCAATGTCTTTTTCATGAAAATGCTATTTACATGACTTTTGAACACTCACACTTTATTTATTTTGTCATGACTTATTTTTATGGACATATTTTTGAGCTTTATAGATTATGAGTGTAAATTTTGTGTATTTAGTTTTGTTTCATGAAAAACATATGATTTATTGTATTTTGAAAGATCTTTAACTAGTTTTTCAAAATCAATTTATACTAGTTATTTATTCTTTAAATTAGTAGTTTATGAGATATTCACATGATCCTACTTTACTTCAATCATATGGATAAATTCTTTTGTGTTCTCAAGATTTGATGCTTCCTGAATTGAATATTACTTTAAATGTTAGTTTTTGTCAACACTAGGATTTATACTTGTACATATTGTGGGTCACAAATAAATCTATATATGGTTGGGTTTGATTTCTTATTTGTGCCCATTAGGTGTGCTAGTATAGCCTAGTTTTGATGATCCTTGCATTTTTAAACTTGTATTCCCATTTTGGATTTGTGTTATGATCATGTGCTTTCATTTCAGGTATATGTTTATTTTGCCAAACTTTAAGATATACATGTATACCTCTCGAGTCATTTGCCTTTCATGCAAATTTATATGTATGGACTCAATTGTGTTTAGGGATATGTATGTATACTTCTTGTGTTGTCAAAACATACATATACCTTGAAATATAATTTTTTTAATAAAAAATTTTGTGGTGATTTTTTATGTTTTCAAATTTATGATAATTTTCACATTATCTTATTTAAAGGAATATTGAGCTTCATTGCCATTTTCATGTGATTTACACATATTTCATGAAAAATATTTTATTTTATTCCTTGATTGAAGGATTCCGTGCTAGTCTTCAAACATTTTCATTTAACTAGTTCGAGTTCTTCATGTGGTATAGTATATGATGTATACACTTAAGCTTATTTTTCTATTGGTATCATTGGATATTTTCAATTGATATCAATATGAACTTCTTTTGTATATACTCATATTTTGTTTTCCCATATATGTATGTATCAATTTCATTTGGTATACTCATTTTTTTCATACATATATATGAGTTGTTTTGTGCTTGAGTTAAAATTGTTTTATATGTTTAAAGCACAAAGTTGTTTATGATAAGAAAATAAGAATTTTTAAGAAAAATTCTCAAGATTTGTTTTATTGAGAAAATTCAAAATTTTGTTTTATAAGAAAAATCAAAATTTTTTATGTGTATTGCCTATATGCAAGGAGAGCTTAACATCTCTTCTACATATAGATTCATGTTAAGTGTATTGTATATTGAGGAGCTTGACAACTCTTCTTTATGTGGTACACGTGTGCAGGGGGAGCTTCACATCTCCTCTTATGCATTACATATTATACGTTATGTGAATTAGGGCTTGTCATCCCTCTTTCATGTAATGTATATGTGTAGGGAAGTTACTTTACCGTCTTCCTCTTCATGAATGTATATCGCATATAATCCTTTATTGACTTAATTGTTTACCCCTTCTTGATCTCTTTGTTTATGTCAAAAAGAGGGAGAAAAATTTTTTTGATTGTGTTTTTAACCCTTTGTTGATGATTGACAAAAAGGGGTGAAAGATTTTAGATTTATATGCATGTTTTGTGTAAAAGTATTTGTTTATGCATATATGTTTTGTTTTGCAAATAGGAGAAAAGAATTTGATGTGTTTTATGCTTGTTGGCATGTTTATCTCCTAGATTTGCATACATGGTTATGTGCCTCATAGCATATTTATTTTGTTTATTTGTGATGCATGAGTTAAGGGGGAGCTTCCTTGAAGCTTTACTTTAATCCATGCATATATAACTTCATGCGTTTTGTCATCATCAAAGGGGGAGATTGTTGGCCCAAAGGCCCATCACTCTAGTTTTGATGATGATCAACTCATGTAGTTATTGTACTAATGATCTTGTGTTTAATTAGTGAGAGATTTGTTATCAAGATCTTAGTAGGTGTGGAGCTTCAACAAAGGATTTAAAGTCAAGTTTTGGAGCTAGCACCGGTTGATTCACGAGCCTATGCATCAAGACCACATCAAGAGTTGAGCTCGTTGGATCGTGTTTGGACCAAGTCTAGAAGATGAGAAGGCTTCAAGTGAAGACTTCAAGAAGATGAAGACTTGTGTCTAGGTTTGTTTTTATAAGATTTGTTTTAGATAAAATGTAAAGGATAGAATAGTTGGTGGATTGCTCAAGTATATATCACACACACACTATTGATTTAGTTGTCTTTTCATAAAAGAATTTTCAGATTTAGAAAAGACTTTCATTTTGAAAAATATTATTTTGGTTTTTGATGTTTCTCATGTACATGTCTTTTGAAACCAAAATCATGTTTAATGCTTAATGTCAAAAACATAGATATCTTATTTGTGTAGTGGATCATATCCATACACACTATGCTTTAATGAATTCAAAATATCTTGTTTTTGTATCATGAAGAAGTTTGGAAAACAAGTTTTAGAAAAATACAAGTTCTCAATTGAGCCAATATTTTCATATTATAAAAATAGTTCAAATCTTTTATAACATGCCTTGATTTTGTGCAAGCATGTTTGTTTATCAAAGTATATTGGTAAAACTATTTTTGTAGATTTTTCAGTATTTTATGGGATTTTATTTTAGCCAAAAAGACCATGTTTTAAATCCCTAAATTTTCTGATCTGGCTGTAGCCGGTCGACCGACCCGGCCGACCGACGTGCACAGACGTGCACGCCAGTTCTGCAGGATGGCCGGCCGACCGACCCGATCGACCGTCCAGAGAGCTCTGCTCTCTGGAAAGGCCCTGGACGGCCGGGCGGCCGACCGGCCAGAGAGATTGCTCTCTGTATCCTGGCTCGGTCGACCGCCCGGTCGACCGATGGCTCAAACGGTCTGAAATATGACCGTTGCCGGCCGACCGGACGGACGGTCGACCGACAGGCCTGACAGACCCCAACGGCTAGTTTTCCAGACTCTATAAAACGGGACTTTTGGGGCTGTTTTGATTAAGATTTTGGGAGAATTTTCAAGCCAGTTTTTTCTATCCTTTCAAGAGGTTTTCTCCACATATTTGAGAGCAAATATTTCCAATCAAAGGAGAGTTTTATTAAGAGTGTTAAAAGAGATTTCTTTGAGTTTTCCTCCACCATTCTCTTCCTTGTTTCTCACACAAACACTTGAGCTATCCATTGCTTTATCTATCCATAGGAGTATTGTAGTGATTGTTTATATTGGTGATCAAGTGTTTAGATCACAAAGAGATCATTTCTTATTTCTTGAGGAGGCGGATGAGTGCGTTCGCGATTGTTTAGAGTTCGTGTGTGAACTCTAGGTTTGAGGTGCGGCCTCGGCGAGTTTGTGGGGCTTGCGGTGTGTACGGACTAGAGAGAGTCCAAGGAGTTCTAGTGGGAACTCATTGTAGGTGTTGCGGCACCGAGGAGTGATCCGGTGGGATCGATTATAGTGGAAATCCTTCGTGTGTCGAAGGCGGAGATGTAGAGCAAGTGTGCTCGAACCTCGAAACAAATCCCTTGTGTTTGCGATTGCTCACTCTCACTCTCTCTTTGTCTCTTATTTATATCTTGCATGCTTATATTGTGTTTATCTTTACATGCTTGATATATATTGTGTGCTTATTTGATATACTTGCTTGGGATTGTTTGCTAACACTTGTATTCAACCAAGAGAGCCAACGCGGCACCTCAACCCATTCAAGGGGAATCTAGAGGAGTTTGTCCAGAGCCCTTCACGGGGAATTCGGCAACACTCTTGTGTTATACGTGGTGTTTAGTGTAAAAGTTTAGTTTAGGTCATAATAGTTTTTACTTCCGCATTATTTAGCATTTACACCTATTCACCCCCCTAGGTGTTTTTCAAAATCTTCGCTGGGATGGAGAATTGTAGGGAAGAGGATATAAAAGCTTGTTGGAAGAGTTTTTTAACTCATCGAAAAGATAGTGCAGAGATCGGAGTCCAGAAGGAGCGAGAACGCAATCCATATGTAGCCAGAACAGAAGGTCAATCGACGGCCCGGTCGATCGACATGCATAGTATGGTGCACAGTAGCAATTTGGTCGATCAAGCGCTAGATAGACTGCACGATCTAGTTTCTGTTAAGGTCGACCGACGACTGGCACAGCCCAGGTTTCTTTTGGGGCTCGGTCAACCGAATGAAGGGTCGGTCGACCGGACCAACAGTCAGATCTACTTGTCCTATCAGAATTCGAACTCTATTTCTGATTCAGAGACAATCCAGTTGAGGTTTTCTAAAACTCTGGGACCTTCTGGCTATAAATAAAGGGGTAGAACCCCATAAATTGCAACATATAATTGATTATTGAATCAATAAGATCTCTCTCCCTTACCCGAGGACGTAGATAAGTTGCCGAATCTCGTTAAGTATTGTATTTAGCTTTCTCTCTTATTTATTTGTTCTTGTCTTTTGGGCACTTCTCTGGGTGTATCTGTCTCTGTTGATTGGGGTTTCTCAACATATTTTGAATTCAAAACTTCTTTTTGCATATTCTTTTAAATTTCAGTTTTTAAAAACTGTTAATCTGATTTGAGATTTAGAAATATAAAAAAATTAATTATTTTGTTAGAATCTGATTGTAATTAGTTAATAAATCTTTTATAAGCTAAAGTGGGGCTGCGCGCAGAACGAATGCCTGTTTCCTTCAACTTTTTAGCATAGAGATATATAATCAAATTAAATAAATATTACATTTTAGAAAGAATTGAGAAAATAATAAAAAAAAATGTAGTTGAAATAAAGAATCAACCTGAGGAATAAATATTGAGAACGCAAACTAGATTGAAATTTGGACAAATATTTATGAAATACAAATTAAAACTAGCAACAAATGCTAATGTAGACAATTTTTTTTAGAGAGAGAGAAGGGGTTTAAAACTCGGAAAACCCTGTCCCACGTAATCCAAAGAAAATGTTTGAGATGCATAAGATATTTAATTCAAATGTGCAGAAAATCAGTGACTCACAATTACTAGCAATTGTTGGTACCAAACAAGCTGTAGGATCCGGATTCGGTTTCTGCGACATTTTATTTTAATTTATACAAAAAAAATTTATAATATTCAAAGTGCAGATACAATCGCATGGGCAGACCCAAGGTGAGGGGGGCAGGGGCGACCGGCAACCTCTAAATTTTGATATTTCCATATTGAGGCTTCTTTGTTGGCTGTAAAATGTCGTAATTCGTAACTGACTTACGACTCAATTACATTTACGATATTTGTTTGAATTGTAATTCGTAAAAGACTTACGCAACCCAATTACCACTCACTTGCAACTCAATTACCACTCACTTACAGTTAATTTTGTGGTGATATAAATTTATATTATTTTTTATGTTAATATTAATTTTTTTTATATTTAGCAATATTATTATTTATTTACAATATTAAAACTTTTTAAATCGCCAAATAGTTAATTTTATGGTCAATTTTTCAATTACGACTTAACACATTACGACAACCAAATACCGTAAAACACAATACACTTTCTCACTTACAACTTTATATTACCAATCAAATACCGTAAAACTTACATGCATGTAACTCATTTACAACTGTAAAAAATTTATCAATTACGACTTACGAATTACGACCAATTGCGACAATCAAACAGACTCTAAGAGTAACTTTCGCCCCTCTCACTAAGAAAAAAAAAAAGTAGCGAACGAGATTGTTGTCGTTTTATTTCACAAACTACAAACTGGAAAGAAATTAGCGCACAAATGTCACAAATAGGGAAAGAAATTAGTTCACAAATTAGATATTCTATAATAGAAAGTAACAAATTTCAAATAATAGTGATAGAATGCTGCGAACATTACAACAGAAGTGAACTTTCACGTAGCTTATTTTACGTCGGTTGAATCGCAATCGACGTGCATCAAAAGACGGTGATAACTTTTAAATTTGATAAAAAATACATAATTATGTCTTTAAATTTTTTATGACACAGTTATTAATATAATTGTCGAAATATATTAATTTTACGTCGATTCTTTAAACAATCGCTGTAAAATCTATTTTACTTTTGAATTTTTTACGACAGTTATTAACATATTCAGCGTAAAAGAAGTCGGTGCACCAAGCCAATTCGCGAACTTCAATATGTCATCGAATTGGAAGATTTGATATGATGGTGGCAAAGCTTTTAATTAAACCTAGCCAGCTTGGTGCTGATATCGTGAGTAGAAAAACGGGGGGGGAGAGAGAGAATTAAAGAGAGAAAAAAGGAACACTATTATGTCTCTCTCAACCACGGGATCTGATATTTTCATCTCCCCCCATTTCTCCGCTTCAAAAATGTGAGAAAAATGGTTAAAAAGCTCAATCCTTCGTTTCAGCAAGCAACAAATCTCGCCTTCTTCAACGAACAACAGATCTCGATTCCTCTCTCGATCTCTCCTCTTCAGTTCAGCAGCTTTTTCTCACCAAATATTAGAAACTAAGGAACGCCTTTGATCTCTTTTTAACCTCAGCCGATTTTCTGTAGCCTCTTTGCAGATATCTTTTCCTTCGTCATTTTTTTCTCTTTCATTCCCATCTTACTCAACCTTCCACAGATTTGAATTGAAGACCTAAATCATCAAATTATATTGTGATATGTCCTTTTTTGTTTACTTTTGTTTTCTTTTTTTTTTTTTAAAGTTATTTATGTAGATATGATTTTTCTTTCCTTTTTGTTCTGCTGCAGGTCCAAGATTTGCTTATTAATCTACTTCGCTAGAAGATTTGTTGAATATTTTTTGAGCAGAGAATTAAATAGACCATGTTGATCGAATCATGTATTCGACTATGATTTTTTCCCTGTAAAGGTGTACTCTTTTTTTAAGTTTTTAATTGCGAAGGAAAGGTCTGTAATCAAGTTTACTGATGAAGAAATGTAAAGGTTTACTTATACTCCAATTCTTTTTCTATATTTTTATTTTCTCATGTACTTGCTCTCTTTTTATAATTTTATTTTCTCTTTTTTTTTTTTTTTTTTTCCTTCTTCTTCTTCTTCTAATTTTGGCCGAGGAAGACCCAGGATCACCAGACGGGATAGAAGAGGGGACGAGGGGATCACGCAAAGGAGGAAGGGATCCGATGGGAACGGACGAGGGGATCACGCAAAGGAGGAAGGGATCCCGATGGGAACGGACGAGAACTTAAAATTATTTTTTTAAAAAAAGATGAGATATTTTCACGGCGGTTTTAAATTGCCTTTGTTGCCTCCCAAGTTACATCGTCGTTGGATAGATGACATTTTTTGATCTACTATCGTTGCTGTTTAACGACAATTTTAAATTGTCTTGAAAACTCATTTTTGTTACAGTGCAATGTATTAGGAATGATTGGTACAGAGAGGTTTAATAAACATATGTGTAAATTCAAAAAACGGAAGCTACCTAATGATGCCATGTACTTGCCGTGATGAGTTCATAGAGGTTTAAACACCTTTAATTGTAGTTATTATCAATTCAAATTTTCAATCATACCAATATGCCAGCAAATATTAATTTTATCAAAAATTTGAATCGGATTGATGTACTCTAAAAAGGGTGAAAAGTTGATTTTTGAATTTTAATATTTTAATGTAAATTCTACTTTAGCTCTATGTTATTCTAAAATATGATTTTTTTCAATTTAGATTAAATTAAAAACACATAAATAAATAATGACATCAAGAGACTTCAACAACCTTTTTCAATAATATGTATTTAAATATTTTTTTTATGACTTTTTGACCGCCCCTCTCCAAGAATAATCCTGATTTCGCCTCTACACGGAGGAGACTCCTCTACGGAGTCCTTGGTGAGAAAAGTCGCACTCTTTTGTTGTTATATGCATGGCTCTACCCTAAATTTCTCTCTTATATCTTTCTCAAAAATTTCTATTTTTTTGGGTACAATGGAATTGTCCATCCAAATCTCATCCCAATTATTTTTAATGCAGTTGAATTTGCGCCAAACAGTGTTCTTGACTAGAAGGCACATCAAGAGCCGACAGTCTCTTTTCACTGTTTTTTTTTTTCAACATTTTATCTAACTATTTAATAGTTAGGACTAGAAAATTAAAATTATTGAATCAAGAATTTCCACTCATTAGTGGAGATGCCTTGTTTTTTCTACGATAGTCTCTTAAGCTAATACTGAAAGATGAAAGTAAAAAAAAAAAAAAAAAAAAAATAGAATCACAAGAGAGCGAGAAATTAACAAATATGCTCCAAATATTCCCACTAATTATCAAGAAATCAATAGAGTAATGGATAAGCATATATATAACCCTCATAATGCTCCTCGGTATGGAGCCGCCGTGTGGGTCATAAATCAGAGATGACAAAATGAACCTCGGAAAATCCTCTTAACATATCAAAAGGGTTCACAGTGCTCTCATACATCTCGACTCCAACCACTTGATATTCTCCTTGCTTCGCATTGCTGGTGCTACTCTCAGTACTGTTGGATTCTTTCGGCACCGACTCGATCACTGGATCACAATACTTGTCCATTTTTTTCGGCGACATCAGAGTCCCAGCTGGTGAGTTTCTGGTCCGAACTCTCATGGAGTTGGAGATGTAGACCAACCTTGATGGGTGGTTTCTTCTCCTTCTCTTTCTCCTTCCCGGCCATGCAGTTGCAGTGAACTCTCCTCCTTGGGCTCTTGTTGTGTGCAACGTCCATCAGCCTTACCATTATTTGAACTTTTTTTTTTTGTTTTGTGAATATAATAATATTGATGTTAGGGTTCTTAGATTCTTGAATTTTTTTTTTTTTTTTCCTTTTTTTAAACTTACAGTGGGCAGAGCTCTGTAGCGCGGAAAAGAAGTGGGAAAGGGAGGGGAGACCGTGAGCACGTGATTGGAAGAGAGAGAAAGTGAGGTAACAGGGGAGGACAACGACGCGTACTGTCTGTTGAGCTAAATTATTTATTATTTACGGTAGAGGCTGGGAATGAATGCGACCGTGATGGATGGGTCCCTCGGGCCGCTGGTGACGTCACCGTGTCCTTTTCATGTGATGTCATACCGCATTAGTTGTGAGAGGCCCGCGCGCCTCCCGCTTGTGGGGAAGAGGGGGCTGGTTTTTTGGGGTTGGTTTGGAGGGTGTGGAATTCTGATTTTAGAATTTTAAATTTTTAAAAAAATTATATTAATAATTTTTAATGTGATTTGGATAAGGGCAATTTTTTTAATAAATTATTTTTTCAAATTTTAAAAACAGATCTCTTTTAAATTTATTTTTAAAAATCGACTTCGGACAGAACAGTTCGTCGTCACGTCAATCAGTGTGGCGGTCTCCTATCTTTAATGGCTGACAATCTCGGACCAAGAATCAATCTCGTGTTTTTTTTTTTTTTTTTTTTTTGAGCTTTCAAAACTTGGGTTGTTAATCCTGAATCAAGCAGGAAGGTCATTTTTTTTTTTTTTGAGTTCCAAAGCTTGGTTTAGGCCGGATCAAGAATGAAACTCAGGATTTTTTTTTTTTTTTTTTGCTTTTTAAAGCTTAATTCGGAGTTGTCGACCCCGAAATATGAATGAAATTTTAACAATATACGTATCTATAATTAATAGAAAAAGACCAAAGAACTCTAGCAGCATCTCACTATCAAGAAATTAATTCATGACAATAACATATAGTGGTAGGGTTAACTACCACTAGAAAGTGATGTGGCATTTGAATCAAACCTGTCAGCTTTCCTCCATCCAGGCTCAGTGAAATATGTGGTCTTCAACTGCCACAGTAAGCAAGATTATCTATTTCCTACAGTATTCCTGTGTACAAGCCATTCTCACAGGAAACTGTTTAGCTTTGGCCACATCCTCCAACCAGGTTTGGCAAGGACCTGTTATCCAATGGCACCGGATGTTCTCTCAATATTCAAATTTTTTTATTTTAATAGTTTTGAAACAAGTATTTTTCGCATTTATGGTGCCAAGCAAATTTCCACCTAGATACAACGTTTTATCTCTAACAAAATCATCAAAAATTTAAAAATTTAAGTGTGCGTAAGAATATTGGCACTAGAGAGTTTTTCCTAATATCGCAGTGGAAATATCTTGTGGCAAATTCAGAGCACTTAGTCCCAAGACTTCATCATCAATCCTTATTGAAGACTTTGCATTCCTAGTACCACTCTGTCTGCAAAAGATTCTTTTAGCAAAGAGACAAAATCACATCGCCATAAATTTCAGTTGTGCTTACTTTACACGGATCAATTACTTTGATGTTTCTATTGATTGTCTGACTCATTAATTCTGATATCAGGTTTGCCATCATTAGAACAAGAACCAGCACTAATACCAGCTGTTGAACAGTTTAGTTTCTTGTCTAGATTTTAATTTATCAGTTGTAACCCTATGTTTTTCTTAAAAGTACTCATTGGCCTTCTTGACAGACCATTGTTTTTGAAATGTTTCTAGCAGAACTGGACTCTTTCTCTTCCAAGTCAATACTTCAGTCCCATTATTTTGATGACTTCATTTCTCAGAGCATCCAAACCTATTTGAGTGTAAGATTCGCTCCTGCGAGAAATATTCTCAGCCATAGTAGGATGTATCTGCGTCAGAAATTTATATGTGTCAGTTTCATATGTTTGCGCCGAAACAACAACCACGTAGAGGAAACTCTAAATTCCAGATGCAAAATAGCAGTACCACAACAACAAATAACAAACAATCAATGAGAAGAACACAAACACCAGATTTAACGAGGTTCGGCCAATTTCACCTACGTCCTCGGGGTAAGGAAGAGAGATTTTCTATTGATTTAAGAATCAATACAAGTATTCAAGCATTACATAATGAAGAGAGCTCTGCCTCTCTAATATACCCTAGTAAACCTTAGGAATCAGTTTCCAATTTGGGCTGAGTTCTAATTCAGCAAATTTCCCAAAATAGCCCGAAACCCGTCTGTCGGTCGACCGGTCGGTCGACCGACCCAGGGCACCGACGACCGTGCCGGTCGACCGTGCCTAACTGAGAGTTAGACACTTTAAGTCGGTCGACCGGGCGGTCAACCGCTCTGCTTCTGCGGTCGATCGGGACGGTCGACCGCTACAGTCTTGTACACGTTGGTGCACACGGTCGACCGGGCCCGTCGACCGTGCTGCTGCTGTTACTAAATCTCTGGATCCTTGTCATCGTCGACTTCCTCGACTTCCTCTCCTCTTCCTACATCATAATCATCCCCTTTCCTTGTACTATGTCTGTATTGATGATAGATACTTTTCAAGTTTCACCATCTGAAACAATGTTTACAGAGTCCCTACATTTTCTGTGCAACTTTAATTTTCTCTATATAACCCGATAAAGTTATGTGTCTTTTTCTTAATCTACAAGGCATTCTGTTCAAAAAACTTGCCTTGATCTGACTCAATGCTCATAGGCTTAGATTTGATACACGCATTGACATTAGTGTAAGGCTTGGAGACGCACACCACAGAAGATAACTCATTGCCCTTCCCTCTCTCATTATTTTGGGCACAATTTTGTCGCTCCAAATCCCAAACCTCTCTTTCTGTAACAGTCTCAAATTTCATTATCTTAATCATTCACAAATTCTTAATTATATAAAAAATAATCTCAACTAGCAAAAACATCCTTATTAATCAACTATTGTAACAGATTATCATAATCATCTCAAATTTCTTAAAATTTCGGTAACATCTCCTCTATATTTTGTCACTTGCCCCAAATACAATATATATCTACATCAGCCTACACGGCTTATCTCAATCCAATTATATAAACCAAACTCAGCAATCACTGATATAATTATAATAATATTTCGGCTTGACACCGCCTACTTATATGAAAACACAATAAACATACGCTCGAAAGTACCTCTCTCAACATCCACAAAATAATGCAGTACTATCTATTTTCTATCTTATCATGAATATCACAAATTAATTCATCTCTACACCAATGCACCCACAATCTCATACTTATAACACAAATCGAATAAAGTTATGGATATATACGATAAGAAACTTTTACGATGAATATTACACAATATTTTCATTCTTAAAAGAATTCTGAATGAAGCGTCCATAGTTTAAGCAAGGCCTCAGCCTCACCATAACCTGAAAAATATAAAATTGGAGGAGTGAGCTCAAAAGCTCAGCGAGAGAAAGTCAAAAGAGTATCAAGGAAAGAAAACACAAGTAATAGGGAGCATGTTTTTCTTCAACAAGTACGACAAGTAAGGATGAACAAAAGAAACAAGGGGAAGCAATATATCATAATGAATAATCAACACAATCATCTATATAGTCTTTGTGACGGTCTGACTTCTCTAGTAATTGATTCTCTGTCGCAAATTACATGGTTTATGAATTCATTAAAATGTTCACTCAATTATTTATAATTTATGCATAAATTTATCTTATGTACTCGCAGCATGTATCACCCACGTGTCTCATATAATCATACACAGAATACATCAAATATACTCACCATTTCATGAATATAATTGTAACACCCCGTTCCGGAATACATACTTAGATATGTATTCTGATTTTTGATCGTATTCTTTTGATTTTCTCTCATATTTAATTTTTTTATGATTATTTATATCATCGTTTGGTATTTGGATCCAGAGTCCTGGATTCAGAATCAACCCGAGTCTGAACCAGGGACCCGATCTAGCGTACTGATGAATTTTACCTTTCTGATAGTCAGATTTTTTTTAGAATTTTTCTGAATTAAATTACAAAATCTCCAAAGCCGGTGTCGATCATTGCCGTTGATCGATTCTCTAATTTTTAAATTACAAATAGAGTTGAATTTCTAGAAATTACTTTCACATTATTTTCTAAAATTGTATTTTCTATCTAGATACATTTTTAGGGATCTTTCGAAATTTTATCAAAATTTCACCAGATTTGGTGTCGACCAATATCACTAGTCGATTCCAGATTTTTAATTTACAACAGAGATGAATTTCTAAAATTCACTTTCATATTATTTTTTAGAATCACATTTTTTACCTTAATGCATTTTTGGAGATTTTTCTAAATTTTTCGAAGTTCGACCGGTTTTGGTGTTGACCGGTATCACCTGTAGATTTCAGGATTTTTAGTTTGAAAATGGGATAGAATTTCTTGAACCCAATTTCACCATATACCTTAAAATAATATTCTCTATTAAAAGAATTTTTGGAGATCTTTCCGAGTTACTTCATTTTTTGGACTTTTTTCTGGTATTTTTGGGCTTTTCCCAGATTTCAGAGTTCTACCGAGATAATTTTCTTTTCTTTTTATCTTTTCTAATTTTTCTCCTCCACTTATTCTTTTTATTTTTCTTTTCTTTTCTTTTCCTTTTTTTCTCTCTCTTTCTCCACACACAAAAATTTCACCCCAAAAATAGCTTCTCCCCCACTTATTCTCTCTCCTCCCTTTCTCTCTTCACTCCAGCCCCGCATTTGGGTCCAGACCTGATGCGAGTCTCCCAGTCCCTGGACGCGAGGGTCCTGGTCCCCCCTTTTTTATTTTCTTCTTTCTCTTTTCTATTTAAATCTTACTCTCACTCTCTCTTTAATCTCTCTCTATCTCTCTCTCTCTCTCTCTCTCTCTCTCTCTCTCTCTCTCTCTCTCTCTCTCTCTCTCTCACTCTCTCATCCGCCATCGACGTTTCCTCCACCACCTCTAGGAACCTGTCTGACGACCATGACCGGAGGCAAGCCCCAACTCCAGCCGCCCTCTATCCCTCTAACTCTTCCCCTCTCCTTCATCTCCAATACTAACAACACCATCTCCATCTTCTTCTTCATTAAAATTACAATCACCTCCAAATTCTCCAAATCCACTACAACCATTACAACTCCCGCCACCTCATCCACCCATAACCACTCCTATACTCCTCTTCCTGCTTCCATCACTTCCAATTTCACCAATTTCCCTCCAATTTCACCCTCCGTCACCCTTTACTCCATCACCAAATTCACCAAACCAACTCCACCCTCCACCCTCTCCCCATCTCTCCTGGGTTGCCTATCCTGCCAGAGGCCAGCTGGCACCTATTGGCCACGCACCCGCGGCCAGGCGCGGCAAGGGCACAACCCCTGGCTGCTTGCGTGAGCAGGGGCACCCCTCTCTTCTTCCTTTTTTCTTTTTCTTTTTTTTCTTTTCTTCTCTCTCTCCCCCCTCCCTGCAAACCTCTCTTTATCTCTTGATTTCATTTCCTCTCTCCCTCTCTTTTCTCTCTTTTCTCTCTTTCCTTTTCCCCTGCCGCACCCTTTCTTTAACTTTCTCTCTTCTCTCTCTCATCTATCTCTCTCTCTCCCTCTATAATTATGTTTCTTTCTCTCTTTCTCTTTTTCTTTCTAGCTCTCTCTAGAACTCTTTCGCTCTAGATCTCTCTAGAACTCTTTCTATTTCTAGCTCTCTCTAGAACTCTCTCTCTAATTTATCTCTCTCATGAAATATTATATACATATTAATATAATTGGTGCATGTGCTTAAGTTTCTAGGATTCTGAATTTACGGTGGATTTTCGAAGACTTTTTAGGCGAGTGTCCTCACCTCACTTTGGTTTTCCCCGCTTCGATGGGTCCACTATGTATTTTATTCAATATTCGATTGTATTTTCATTCATATTTTGTATTGGGTTATACCATTGTATTTGTATGTGGCCGAGTGCTCAGGATTGTACATGTATATGCCTGTGACGAATGTTTATACTAGGGTAGTTTATTTCCTGTACGTATACCATGCGTGTGATTTGTTTTAATTCTGCTTTTATACCATGTGTGGCTGACCTTTCGTGGTCGTTCAGCCTCTGTACTGTTTATACCCAGCCTTCAGGCTGCGTTAAGCTTTCGGGCTCTTATGCTCCGCCTGGGAGGCGAGTCTAGCGCCCAACACTTTCTTGCTAATTCTGCTCGAGCGTAGTTACACCATGAGCGATAGCTATACATTATCGTGGCATCATCACGAGCAGTAACTACGCCGAGCGTGATAGCTTCTAGCATTGCACACTAGCCTCACTCCAGCTTATCTAGCTCCGCTTGATTGTTCGCTCGCATGTCGTTTCTCTTGCCTGCTAACCATATATGCATGTGTGATGTGTGGTACTAACATCTCCTGCAGGTACATACTCAGCCTCCTAACTTAACCTCTCTGAGGTTTAGTAAAGTCTTCTGAACTTTCTAGCTATGCCTAGAAAGGCAACTAAGCACTCATCATTTTACCACTAAACACGCCTAGCGAAATTCGATTAGATTTTAGACTCAGATCTAAAGCAGAGTCATTTCTGAGTTTCATCGGCACTTTGGTAATAAAACTTTGTTCGCTGATCTTATTCCCAACACTATTTTGCTTCGCTTGGATGTTGTTTGCTTTTTCGCTTGTCTGCTTGATAATTTAACTATTATCCTTTTCTTGATAGTTGTGAAGAGTTTGAAACCTGTATTTGTACTATTTTTTAAAACTGTATTATTTTCCTATATTCATACATATCCCCTGTATCGGTACTATTTTTCTATGTTCGTACTGATCTCCTTTATCAGTACCATTTCCTTTATTTGTACTGATTCCTTGTATCGGTACTATTTTCGTGTATCATTATATACAATAGTGATATCTACTTTGCTTATTACTTGTCATGCCATTACTTGACACCTGACTCCTGAATGCTATCACCTGACTACTGCTTGTTATCACCTGACAACTGTTTGATATCACTTATCACCTGCCACCCGATATACTACTGTTCAAAAAGAGGAAAGGATTGAGCAAGAGTTCAGAGTAAACTGTTTAAGTCCTTGTGCTGATGATCAAACACTGAATATGTGTGTAAAATTACATTGCTCATTCAAATTACCGTTTGTAGCAAAGGCTATAACGGGTCGTATCCGCAGGGAGGGCTTGCGATGGAAGCGCTCACAGTTCCTTATGTTTTAGTTTTGGGAAGAAAATGAAGGTACATCTTTGTTCAAAAAAGGAAAAAAAAAATAAAGTAAAAAGAAAATGAAGAATCTTTGTAGTGTTTAAGAAAAGAAAAATGGAAGCGAGAAAATTGGAATGAAAACGACGAAGTTGGAAAAAGAGAAGAATGGATCTTGTAAAAGAAAGTTTTTAGAAAAGAGATTTAAATCGACGGGAACAAAATCATAACTAATTAACATTCTACACTACTAACTTACTAATCTCGTTTGGTGACTTGTACCTTATGTAGATTCATTGGCGATTGTCCGTCTTGATTTGGCAAGTCAATAGGTTGTCCCAAATTATGGAGATATTCTCATCTTAGATTGGTTAGGTGGCCTCCTTGGATCATCGGCTCCCAATAGGTTCACAAGAATGGAACTTGAAAATTCACAATTTAGATATTCTTAACAAGAATGTAAGATTCATTAAATCATCAAAGCCATAGCAAGCTAATATGAAATAAGAATCTAGTACAATAAGTGTTAACATACTAAAGTGATCCATCTTAATGTTCCATCAAGGCTCTTGTTAAAGAACAAGGCTCTAAATGAGGCACACATGAACTATATGGAGGGGATAACAAAGCCTTCACTAAGATTAGAAACAATACTCATCTTCATTGGAATAAAAAGACTTATTGATATAAGACTAGAAATGTAAACATCCAATGAGTCATATGAGTTAGCATCACCTAAGAGTTAGTAGTTAGTAGTGTTAGAAGTTAGTTAGTCATGTTAGAGGATTAGTTAGCCATAGAAAAGAAAAGTAAGGAAGAAGACATAGTAAAATAAATGCAAGAAAATAAAGAGCTTGAAAGTAAATGGCAATAGAGCAAGAAAATTAGAGAAAGGAGAACTTGAGCCTTTGTATTTTAATGTCACACTTCAATTACAGAAACCACTCTCTCACTCACTCACTCTCTCTCTCTCTCCTCTCTCTCTCTCTCTCTCTCTCTCGATCTAAAAGGAGAAATGAAAAATACAAGAGACAAAAAGAGAAAGCTAAAGAAATCCTAAATTCTCTCCTAAAATACTAGCTATCGTCTCCTCCTTTCTTTGCAGAGGCCCTGGGGGTCTTTATATAGGCTCAGGAGCTGATCGCTACCAATCGTAGCTGTAGGATCAATCGCTTGATCAACGGCCAAAGATTTGCCGCTGCGGCAGAATCTAGGCCGTTGCACGAGCGATCGCGCTAACATTCTGTTATGGTGCAGGTGTTGGCCCAAAGGCCAATCACCTAGTTTTGATGATGATTAACTCATGTAGTTATAGTACTAATGATCTTGTGTTTATATAGTCTCAGATATTTGATCAAGATCTTAGTCAATGTTTAGCTTCAACAAAATTCAAAGTCAAGTTTGAAGTTAGCACGTGTTGATTCAAGAGCTCACACATCAAGATCGCATCAAGTACTCAAGAGGAGTCTAACTCATTAGATCAAGGTATGGACCAAGTCAAGAAGAAGAAGAAGATTTTCAAGAGAAAGTTTTCAAGACTTGTGTTAAGTGTTAAATGTTGTGTTTTAGATAAGATATAAAGGATAGATTAGTTGTGCATTGCTCAAGCTCATATACACACACACAAACTTTATATGTGTTTTCATAAAACAGTTTTAATTTTAGAAAATACTGTGTTGGTTTTTAAGCTTCAAAGTATATATCCTTATGTTTCATGATTAGATTCCATCAAAACAAGTTTATAGGGTTTATATGTGTCATGAATTTCATCCATGCACATTGTTGGTTCAAATGTTTAGAAAAACTTATTTGATATTTCCTATATCATGTGTTTGAGTTTTAGATTTATCAAAACCTATTTTAGAGCTTATTGTCAAAAACATAGATATTTCATATCATATGTGTATTGGATTATATCCATACACATTATGCTTCAAAAGTATTTAAAATATCTTATTTTTGTATTTGGAGAAGTTTTAGAAAAATCGTTTTTCAATTAAAGATAGATTTTGAAAAATACGGATTTTTTGTTTAAGACAAAATTTCTATATCACAAAAATGGTCAAAATATTTGTAATATGTGTTGGTTCTTGATCACACATATTTATAATTCAAAGTATTTCAATTAACTTATTTTTTTAGATTTTTAATGATTTTATGGGATTTTATAAGAATTTATTAAACTAAGTTTTTATCCCCAGAATTTCAGACCAGGCCTTCTGGAGGTTGCCCGAGCCAGAAGTCGGTCGACCGGGCGGTCGACCGATGTGCACAAAACATGCACAGCCATTTTGGCTTGGGGGCCGGTCGATCGTACGGTCGACCGTGCTCTCTGGATCTGGCTTTGGTCGACCGGGCGGTCGACCGGTAGGTCAAGCCCAGGGCATGGTCGACCGATAGGTCATTTTGTCCTACTATTTGACCCCAACAACTAGTTTTTGAGAGTCTATTTAAGGGGGCTATTTTGAGCTGTTTTACAGAAGATTTTGAGTGGGTTTTAAAGTCAGTTTTTCTTACCTCTCTTAGGGTTTTTCTCCTCTTGTTTTAGTGCTAATTCTTTCATATCAAAAGGAGAGTTTTTCAAGAGTATTTTCAAAAGAGATTTCTTGAGCTTTTTACCACAACTCTATCTTGTTTTTCTCACACCAACTTGAGCTTTCCATTGCTATATCAATCTTCTAGAGATCTTTATTGTGAGAGTTATTTTTGTGATCAAGAGAAGTGATCACAAGATTTCATCTTTGTATTGTGAGAAGTTGTAGAGGTGGTGGCCTCGGTGAAGAGTGTTTTGTGGTGATCAAGTAAAGTGATCACCAGTGTTTCGATGTGTGTTTGGAGGAATTGTAAGAGGTGTGGCCTCGGCAAGCTAGTATGCTTGCGTGTGTTGTTCTTGCGGAACACGAGGGGGACTTATGGGTCCAAGAGTTCTAGAGTGAACTCGTTATAGGTGTTGCGGCTCCGAGTGATCCAGTGGATCGATTCTAGTGGAAATCCTTCATAGTGTTGAAGGCGGGGACGTAGAGCAAGAGTGCTCGAACCTCGAAGTAATTCTCCCGTGTTTGCTATTGCTCTCTCTCTTGTGTTTATATATCTTGTATGCTTATATTGTTTATCTCTTTATATGCTTGATATATCTTGTGCTTAATTGTTAATGCTTGGGATTGTGTGCTCACACTTGTATTGAACTAAGAGAGCCATAGTGGCACCTCTACTCTTAATCTATAGGAATCTTGAGGAGATAGTCCAGAGCTCTTCACCAGGAATTCGGCTACACTCTTGTGTTATACTTTGTGTGTTTAGCTTAATAAATATAGTTTGCATAAATAGTTTTTAATTCTGCATCATTAACATTAGATTAGCTAGTACACCTATTCACCCCCTCTAGGTATATTTTCAATTGGTATCAAAACTTGGTGCTCTTGATTTGAGTCTAACAATCTTAAATTAAAGATCCTACTTTTAGCTAATCACAATATTTGTTTACTCACACATATAGATTTCAGACACCTTACATGTTTGACATTCTTAACATCCAAACTTAGAAAGTTAAGATGTCAATGTACCTCAAAGCCCTAGAAATTCATGTTTATCTTGCCACTATTAAAGATTCATATTATTTAAATGGCAAACATCTAGTGGCTAATGCAAAAGCCATCCATGCATTAAAGAGTACCCTAAATGATGATTATTTACGTAGGATTTCTAACTTTGATTCGGCTTTGGTAGTATGGAACACACTAGTCTCCCTTGGTGAACAAAAGCAATACTATATGGGGAGTGACTCAGATGATGGAAGTGATGCTTTCAACATATGCTATATGGTCCAAGGGGATGACCCCCCTTGAGGTAAATTCTGAATTCGAGGCAGAAGAAGATATTGACATACCTTATGATGAGCTTGCATCTTTTTGTCAAAAACTTCTTGAAAAATATGATTTATTGAAATTGAAAATGCTAAGTTCAAGAAGGAAAACACCTCTTTGTTAAAAGAAAATGATTCCTTAAAAATAAATTTGAATGTGTTTTAAAAGAAAATGAATTTTTAAAAAGGAGAATATTTCCATGTCTTCAAAATTAAATGACATTTGTGAAGGAAATAATTCTTTAAAAAATAAAATTATTTTGGTGGAAAAAGAAAAAGAAATTGTTTTGGAAGAAAATAAATCTTTGAAAAAGAAAAATATTTAAAAGGAAAATAAAATAATTCTAAAAAGAATAAGGATTTTGTTTTTCATGTTTCTTCTTCCAAAATTGATAATGATATTTGCATTATGAAGAAGAACATTGATTGTTTGGGCTCCACTTTGAACCAATGTGCATTTAACCATAATAAATTGGAATCCATGTTTCGCAAGAAACAAATTTCACATGCTCATGCACAAACCCCACGGCAAACATATGCACTCTATGCTCACAATCACACCGCTCATATGCATGCTAGTGTGTATACATGTACAGATTGCAGCACAAAGGCCATTTAGCAAAGTTTTATTTTGATAAGATAAATCATGAAAATTTTACAAATAAAAATGTTTTGGGTTCCTTATGATACTAACCCTCGTGGACCCAAAAAAAATGCGTACTAAAATCCCCACCTCTTGTGTGAAAGTACACCTAGAGGGGGGGGTGAATAGGTGTAAGTGCTAATCTAGGGCTAAATAAAAAAAAATCTAATGCTCTAAATGCGGAAGCTAATGCAAATGTTGCACAAACTTATACAATACAACAAGTGTAGCCGAATTCCCCTTGCGAGGCTCTGGACTAACTCCTCTTGATTCCCCTTGAAATGGGTTGAGGTGCTATGTGAAGCTCTTGTTGGATGAGTACAAATTAGGCACACACACACAAGCAATCCAAGCAAACAAGGGTATAGCAATAAAAGGAATGCAAGGCACTAAATGCAAGCAAGTATGAATATGCTCAATCCCACGCAAGTATATGTATGATGCTATGAATGAATGAATGAATGCTTGCACAAATATAAGAGAGAGAGTTAGAGAAATTGGACAATCGCAAACACAAGGATATGATTCGAGGTTCGAGCCCCTAGCTCTACATCCCCGCCTACACCACCGTGTAGGATTTCCCAATCCACTATAGAGTACCAAACTCCTCTCTCAACCTTACAATGCCACCGAGGCAATACAACACACAATCCACCTCTATCAAGAGGGATACGGCCCGTAGCCAAATACAACAACCACCTCTACCTAAGAGGCTCACAAACCAATCACAATACCACTCCGATCACCTCTACCGAAGAGGGATTCACAAAAGCAAGGAGGGTTTACAACAAGTGGTTCCACAACCACAAACTTCTCTTTTCTTTCTTTTTCTCTTTTCTTTTTCCACACAAAACAAAGATCCTAATAACTTAGGATAGAAGATATAGCTCAAGTGGAAACTAAGTGTTTTGGAAACAAGCAACAAAGAAAAATACTTGGGAAAATTCTTGCCAAAAGATATAGAATGAAAATCAACACAAATATCCCAAATCCTATTTTCTTTGATTTTCCAAAAACACAAACAAATAAAGATTAAATCTTTTTAGCACTTAAACTCTTTTAAAAACTCTTTTAAACTCTTCTAAAAACTCTTTTAAACTCTTCAGAAAACTGTAAATTTTCCTCTTGAAAACCTTGGCCAAAATCCCAAATGAATGGGGTTTATATAGGCCAAAACAGAAAACTAGCCGTTAGGCTGATGTGGCATTTTTGACAGCCACCGGTCGACCGGCCCGGTCGACCGCCAACGGTCGAAATTATGACCGTTGGGAGATTCGGTCGACTGCCAGTCGACCGACCAACAGAAGGAAACACAGTTTCCTTCTATCGGTCGACCGACCCCAGTCGACCGACAAGATACAGAGAGCAGACTCTCTATATCGGTCGACTGGGTCCATGTCCCGGTCGACCGACGGACATGCACAGCCTGTGCATGTCCCGGCAGAGCAGCCGGTCGACTGCCGGTCGACCGGTCTGCCTGGAAAACTGTTTTTCTGGGCAGATTTTTGAGATAGAAAATTTGTAAAAAATCTTTTATCTTTTCTGAAAATTCCATAAAAATTGTTTTGTCATTTTATATTGAAACATAAACCTGTGATAAAAAATTTCAAGACAATATATCAACATATCAATTCATTTTTGTGTCTTGCAAATTTTATCAAAATAAAACTTGTATTTTTATCAAACTAGATTTTTCCAAAACATGAATAGGAATGTCAAAATAAGTTTGTCTATAAGTTAAGCATGTATGTATAACTAGAAACATCTACTATACATATAAATCATGAAAACTTGTTTTGATCCAACTATTCATAAAATCACACATTAAAACATAAAACGTGTGTGTTTGTGCACTTGAGCATATCAACTAAACTAAGCTTTACAAATGGATCTAAAACACACTAAACTAAACTAGGATACCTAAGTCTTCTCTTGATGATCTCCATCTTCAAGTAGACTTGCTCCCAAACGCGATCCACCGAGTGCAAAGGGTATGATCTTTAAGCTTTGGCACCGGAATCACCATGATAAGCTTCAAACACCTTGTTGAAGCTATCTCCCAAACTAATATCTTGCTAATGATCTGAAACTTAGAAACAGAATATTAGTAAACATAACTACATGAGTGTTGATCATCATCAAAACTAGAGTGGAAGGCTATTGGGCCAACAATCTCCCCCTTTTTGATGATGACAAAACTCATGGAGTTATATATGCATGGATTAAAGTTAAGCTTCAAAGAAGCTCCCCCTTAACTCATGCATAAACAAAATAAACAATATTAAACAATATAAACATGTTATAGCTCTAGATACCAAAGAAGTAAGATAAACTCTAAGCTCTAGATACCAATAACATAAACAATACTTTCTTATTTAAAACAAATACATGCATATTAAATGCATATTAAAAACCAAATTCTTTTCCAATACTTTCCAATACAAAATACCAAAACTTTTCCAATACAAAATACCAAATTCTTCTCCCCCTTTTTGTCAATCATCAACAAAGGGGTAAATACATAAAACAAATTTTTCTCCCCCTTTTTGTTCTAAACTAAGAATCAATAAAGGGTTAAACATTAAAACATTGATATCAATTAAAAATGTGTCAATGAAGTGCATCTAGATACCAATAGAATTCAACATGGATCAATAAATGGTATATGAGATAAACATTCATGAAGAGGAAGACGTTAAGTTAGCTTCCCTACACATATGCATTACATGAAAGAGGGATGACAAGCCCCAATTCACATAACACATATTATGTAATGCATAAGAGGAGATGTGAAGCTCCCCCTACACACGTGTACCACATAAAGAAGAGTTGTCAAGCTCTTCAATACAAGATACACTCAACATGAAATTTATACACATATAGGCAATGTAAATCAAAACTACATATAATTTTCTTAAACAAAAATTTGAGATACCAATTTAAAAACACTCAATATAAACATCTTGATATTATAAAGAGAAATATGTTCTTTTAAACACATGACACCAATTGAACCTATATTTAATCATAAAGTAAGGGAGTGTGAATCAAGGACCAATTTAAACGACAAAAATCAAATTTTCTCCCCCTTTATGAAATACCAATTGAAACGATGCATAGACTTGAAATAAGATACCAATTGAAAAATAAATCAATTGAGATAAAGTTAAACTCAAGTTCTAGCATAAACACGATTGTGAAATCTTATATTTTAAGCACAAATCAAAAACATGTATATGTGTATGAATTAGAATGAGTACCAATCACCAATAGATGATACCAATGGAAAATCATACATACACAATCAACAAATATGAGTATACATAAAGAATCAAATTGATACCAATTGAAAGAGTTCAATGATACCAATGAAGTAACAATAATAATCATGGTATAACTCATATCACAATGAAAAAAAAAAAATTCGAACTAGTTAAAATAGAAAGTTTTGTAAACTAGTGCGAAATTCTTCAAGCAAGGAATAAATATAAGTCATTTTTCATAAAAGTGAAATCCACATGATAATCACCACTCTATTCAATTAGTATAAGAAGGTCTCATGAAAACAAAGCATGACCAATTAATAAGTGTGAGTGTACAACTAACATGTGAAAATCAATTATGAAAAATATTCATTAAGCTCTTTTAATTCCTTTAAACAATAATACTTATCTAAAACAAAAGATCATAGAACTACTTAATCTTCAAGGCATATGTATGGCTAGTATAAAACTAAGGTATACATACATATCCAAAATACAAACGAGTCCACAAGGTATATGCATGAAGGCACGTGGCTCAAAAAGGAATGTATATGTATAGGATTAGTTTGAACTAGATGGACATATACATGAAGTAAAACTTAAATATGAAAACACGAAAACCAATTTTCATAAACTAATTTCATTTCAAGGTATATGTATAAATTGTCAACACAATAAGTATACATACATATCCTAAACACAATTGAGTCCATATATAAGGATTTGCATGAAGGGCAAAAGACTCAAGGATTATACATGTATATCTTAATGTTTTGGCAAAATAAACATATACACGAAATTAAAACTTATATAAATTAAAAAAAATATGAATACAAGTTTAAAATATATGATCATCAAAACTAGACTATACTCATACAACTAATGGGAACAAATAAGCATTCAACCCAATCATATATAGATTTATTTGTGTCCCACTATATGTATAGGTATATAACTAGTCTTAATGAAGACTAATACTTAAACAAGTCATCAAATCATTAAGCACAAGACAAACACGAATATCATTTTGTTAAAACAAAACACATAAATTCATCAAAATTCTTTTATTTTGTGAACCAACTTCTAGGTATATGTATGATCCATCCAAATCTAACAATATGCATACATATCCCAACCATAAACGAGTCTATTAAAAATATTTGTATTGAAGGCAAAAGACTCATGGGTATACATGTATATTTATTAGGTTTGAATTTAAAATACATATACATGAAGTAGAATCATAAAAATAGGTATGACAAGTATAAATAAAGGAATCATCAAAACTAGCCTATACTTGTGCACATAGTGGGTACAAATGAGCATGAAGGGCAAAACATATATAAGTCAATTTGTTCTCACTAAGTGTACATGTATACATGCAAGTTTGATAAAATCTACATTTAAACATGTATATACCACATGAAGCACAAAACACATATAAACAACATGATACAACTAAAACATGAAACAAACGTTCATATGATCAATATGTATATGCATATGCATTAGATCTAGGATATACATATTAGATCAAAAGTGAGATCACACAAATATAAATCTATATTGAGCATGGGTGTCTCTAAACAGCTAAGCATGTATATCACTAATCTAATGAACATGATATAACATAGTGAACATTAAACAATGACATGCTATAACACAAATGATATGAACATGTAATCAATGAACAATTAAAACATGTTATAATCATAAATAGGGAGTTAGGAATTGTTACCAAAAGCCTAGAAGGCAACCTTCCTTGTCTCCTAAACATGGTGGTCCTTTCCACCAATCATCCCTTGAAAGTGATGCATCCAATTATTTCCTTTAGTACGGAACGCATCCACTCCAAGGTGCCATCACTCTCACGTCATGTGAGAGTCCACACCTACATCAAAAATGGAGGGGTGGTCTTTGGTACCCATTGTCTTTTGGGTCCATGGGAGTTAGTCTCATCTCTAACCCAAACAAATTCTTTTTATTTGCTAATTATTGACATGTAATCTATCAAAGCAAAATTTAGCAAGATGGCCTTTTCGACCACAATGTGTACAAGTGTACACATGAGCATACGTGTGATGGTGTCCGTGAGGAGCATGTGTATGCCTTGGAGGGTGTGCATGCATAAAAGATGGAACTTGTTTCTTTCGAAGCAAAGTTTCCAATCGTGTATGGTTCATGGCACATTGGCTCATAGTGGAGCCCAAACAATCTACCTTCTTCTTAAGCATACAAATATCATCATTAATCTTAGAAGAAGAGGTACATGCATTAGGTAGTCTAGATGATGAGGCTACACTAGCATGGCAAACATGAGAAGACATACCATTTTTCAAAGAATTATTTTTACTTAAACAAATTTCTAATTCTTTTGAAATGAACACAATTTCTCTTTTCAAAGAATCATTTCTTTTAAAACAAATTCTACCTTTGAAGATAAAATATCATTGTTTTTTAAAACCTCATTGCAATCATTTTTAGATTTTAAAGGTTATTTTCTTTAAGTGCAAGTTCTAATTGAGATCTCAATGAATCCCTTTCATTATAGACCTCAACCTTCTCTTGCAAAACAATATCAAGTCTAGTATGCAAATCCTTATTTTCTTTTTCAATTCCTAGACTTTTCTTTTTCAAAATTTTATAATTTTCTATCAATTTTTCACAAACTATAGAAAGTTCTTCATTTAAGGCATGGGGATCAACAATATCATCACATGAAGAACAAGCATCATCACTATCTAGGTGGGATTCCGAATGTACCTCAAGGGAGTCATTCCCTTGGACCATGAAACATTGTGGTTCGGATTCTCCACTAGATTCCTCTTCTTGGATTTGTTCTTGAAGCTCGGAGGTGGTGGTTGTGGTTGTCAATTTGTTCCACACTACAAAAGCGGAATCAATATTAGAAGCATGTAAAAGATAATCTTTAGGCAATGTGCTTCTAATAGCCTCTAGGGCTTGTGCATTGGCCCTTATATGAATGAGGTTACCAAGATAGCATTTCTTGGTAGCCGCAAGGAAAGTATGTAAACCTAGGGTTTGTAGGTAAATGGACATCCTAGTCTTCCAAACAAGAATGTTGGAAGGGTCATAGCTAGGAGGGGTCATGAAGTCCATGGTAAACTAAATGTATGCAAACAAATATTATGCAAACAAGATTAGCAAGCAAATGGATCACTCCTAGGATGTTAAGCCTAATATCAGGAGCACTAGCTCTGATACCAATTGAAAGTACACCTAGAGGGGGGTGAATAGGTGTTATTGCTAATCTAGTAAACTAAATGCAAACTAAGTGCGCTAAATGAGGAAGTTAAAACAGTCTTACAAAACACTTAATACAATCCAACAAGTGTTGCCGAATTCCCCTTGCGAGGCTCTGGACAAGCACCTCTTGATTCCCCTTGAATGGGTTGAGGTTGCTATGTGAAGCTCTTGATGGATGAGTATAAGTGTTGCACACACACAAGCAATCCAAGCATATACAATGTATAGCAATATGAATAATATGCAAGGTGCAAAAGCAAGCAAGTATGAATATGCTCAATCACACGCAAATATATATGATGCAATGTATGAATGAAGATTGCACAAATATAAGAGAGTAGAGTTGAGAGAAATAGAACAATCGCAAACACAAGGATTTGATTCGAGGTTCGAGCCCCTAGCTCTACATCCCCGCCTACACCACCGTGTAGGATTTCCCAATCCACTATAGGAGTGGCCCGTAGCCAAAGACTCCTCTCTCAACCTTACAATGCCACCGAGGCAATACAACACACAATCCACCTCTATCAAGAGGGATACGGCCCGTAGCCAACCACAACACACACCTCTACCTAAGAGGTATAAGGCCCGTAGCCAACAACAAACACTACCTCTACCGAAGAGGCTCACACACCAATACCACTCCGATCACCTCTACCGAAGAGGGATTCACAAATTAAGGAGGGTTTACAACTCAAGAGGTGTACAACTACAACCTCAAACACTTCTCTTTTCTTTCTCTTTTCTTTTCCACAAAAACAAAAATCCTAATAGTTTAGGATAGAAGATAGCTCAAGTGTGGAAACTATGTGTTTTTGGAAAACAAGCAACAAAGAAAACACTTGGGAAATTCTTGTAAAAGATGGAGAATGAAAACCAATACAAATATCCCAAATTCCTATTTCTTTGATTTTTCCAAAAACCCAAAACAATAAAGATTAGAAGTTTAAAGCACAAAAACTATTTTGAAAACTCTTTAAAAACACTTCAGAAACTGCAATTTTTCCCTTATAAAAACCTTGGCCAAAATCCCAAATGAATGGGGTTTATATAGGCCAAAACAGAAAACTAGCCGTTAGGCTGATGTGGCATTTTTGACAGCCACCGGTCGACCGGCCCGGTCGACCGCCAACGGTCGAAATTATGACCGTTGGAGATTCGGTCGACTGCCAGTCGACCGACCAACAGAAGGAACACAGTTTCCTTCTATCGGTCGACCGACCCAGTCGACCGACAAGATACAGAGAGCAGACTCTCTATATCGGTCGACTGGGTCCATGTCCCGGTCGACCGACGGACATGCACAGCCTGTGCATGTCCCGGCAGAGCAGCCGGTCGACTGCCGGTCGACCGGTCTGCCTGGAAAACTGTTTTTCTGGGCAGATTTTGAGATAGAAAATTTTGTAAAAAATATTTTAACACTTGTAAAAATTCCACAAAAATATGTTTTATCATTTTACTTGATAACTAAACTTGTGATAAAAATTTCAAGACATATATCAAACATATCAATTCATTTTGTGTCTTGCCAATTTTATCAAAATAAAACTTGTATTTTTATCAAACTAGATTTTCCAAAACATGAATAGGAATGTCAAAATAAGTTTGTCTATAAGTTAAGCATGTATGTATAACTAGAAAACATCTACTATACATATTAATCATGAAAACTTGTTTTGATCAAACTATTCATGAAATCAATATCAAAAACCAAACCATGTGTATTTTGTGCACTTGAGCATATCAACTAAACTAAGCTTTAACAAATGGATCTAAAACTCAAAACTAACCTATGGATACCTAAGTCTTCTTGACGATCTTCATCTTCAAGTAGACTAGCTCCCAAACGCGATCCACCGAGTGCAAAGGTATGATCTTTAAGCTTTGGCACCGGAATCACCATGATAAGCTTCCAAACACCTTGTTGAAGCTAATCACCAACACTAATATCCTGCTAATGATCTGAAACTTAGAAACACAAGAATATTAGTAAATATAACTACATGAGTTGATCATCATCAAAACTAGAGTGGAAGGCCATTGGGCCAACAGTTACAAACAATTGAACTATATTTGTAACTTAAAATTTTGGCTAAAAATAAAACTGTATTTTTCCAAAATAGATTTTTCTAAAAACTTCTCCAAATACAAAAGCAAGATATTTTAAACACTTTGAAAGCATAGAGTGTATGGATATGATCCACTACACATACATGATGAAATATCTATGTTTTTGGCATTAAGCATTAAAACGATTTGGTTAAAAACACATGTATATAATAAACTCTAAAAATCAAACCGGTATTTTTTCAAAATGAAAAGTCTTTTCCAAAATGAAATTCTTTTATGAAAACTCATCTAAAATAAGTGTGTATGTGTGTGTGTGTGGTGTGTTGTGTGTGTGTGTATGATATACTTGAGTAATCCACCAACTATTCTATCTTTTACATTTTAACTAAAAACAAAATCTTAACAAAACAACCTAGACACAAGTCTTGATCTTGAAGGTCTTCACTTGAAGTCTTCTCATCTTCTTGACTTGGTCCAAACTTGATCCAAAGAGCTAGACTCTTCTTGAGTACTTGATGTGGTCTTGATGCATAGGCTCTTGAATCAAACCGTGTTAGCTCCAAAACTTGACTTTAAATCCTTTATTAAAGCTACACACCTACTAAGATCTTGATCACAAATCTGAGACTAAATAAACAAAGGATCATTAGTACTATAACTATATGAGTTAATCATCATCAAAACTAGAGTGGTGGGCCTTTGGGCCAACAGGGGCGTTAGCCCCATTAAATTTATTAAATAATAAGAAATAAGGCATACAAGTAAGAGATAGTAGAAAGAACGCTCCTACAAACTCCTCATTCCCCATCACAACACACTCGAACACTTCTCCGACCCCAATAACAAACACGCTCCTACACAATGTGCAAACACTCCACCTAGAAACTCATACCAAAGTACCCTAAATAGTCCCAAAGTCAAGTCATGCTCTTTTTCTCTCGCATTGTCGACAATTGCAATTCAAAACCAGACCTATCATGCTCGTTGTGCCCATTGGATCTACTTGGCGATAAACAATGATTTAAACTCTTCAGAGGAGCATTCTGTAGCAGCAAACTCGAGGACTTCTACTCTCTTCCTGATCCATGTCTGGACGTACTGGAGCATCAACTTAAGCATCCTAACCTTATCCACGGTAGATTTTGCACCCCACCTCTGTGTTTAGTAGGCTCATTGTCTTCTTATCACTTCCATCCACTTCTATTTGATCCGCCTTCGACGACTTTGACACCGACGTCGTTGGCCCGTGCATAGGAACACCCCTGTCGAATGTCGTTAAATGCCCTGTGTAATGAGAATTTGTAGTGACAACTGGGCTTGGACATGCGCCCTTACCTCCCCTCAACAACCTGCTGCCCATCTAAATCCCCTTCTGGTCCAGCCCCTTTAATAACCAAAGGAAGCCCATAGGCCCATCTTTTCTATACCCACTGAAAGAGACATGCTTCCCAATATGGAGCGGGCTGTGAGTGGGTTCCTCATGTCCTTCACTCGAATCCGCTACATCTTTTTCCCCCTCCCGATTCAACTACAACTGTTACCGTTGAACACAGAGAATTTGAATTTGAATTCGAATTCAAATCTAGAATGTTGTTGCCTTATAACTGTTGCCCATCACTCTTCATGATAGACGGCCAGTTGTTCCCTGTGCCTTCTCTGACGCTGCTCTTTATGGAGTCCTCTGGTCTGCAAACTACATTGACAAACTCCGCTGTGTCTGCCGAAAGCTCCTTCTCTATTGAGAGTCCCTTGGCCGCCGCCTGCTCTACCAAGAATCCCTTCTTTGGATGTTTCATCGCAGTCGAAACAGACAAACAATAAGAAGAAGAAGACTTATTTGTGTAAAGACAAAATACCATTAGCTATAGTTCTTGGTTGTATATATATACACATATTGGTCACATGTTTACACTGATTTAGGAGGTACAATAGGAAAACATTGACTGAGAGAAATAATAGGAAAATATTGACTGAGAGAAAGAATGAGAAACACATGGTGCATGACTCCCATGAGTTCCATGTGTTCCTATAATCATGGAGAGATTTTAGGATCTGATTAATTTCATGAGGGGTGTCTTTTACATGGATCACGTGTTATTAATATCTTTAATACCCCCCCGCAAGTGAAGCGGGTTCGAAAGAACCGAGAGCTTGTTCTTCAGCATAGAAAATCTTAAAGAGCTCAAAGGCTTAGTAAGGATATTCGCTAGTTGGTCTTTAGTGCTGACAAACTGAACATCCAGGACTCCATTGGCGACATAATCCCTCACAAAATGAATGTCGATCTCAACATGTTTGGAGCGGGAGTGACGAATAGGATTGATCAAGAGATATGTTGCACCAAGGTTGTCACAAAGAACTATTGGGGGAGATTGCGGAACTCCAAGCTCACGAAGTAATGACTACAACCAAAAGACCTCTGCTACAGCATTGGCCATGCCCCTATACTCTGCCTCAGTGCTAGATCGTGCCATAGTACACTGCTTCTTCGAGCTCCAAGAAATGAGATTTGTATCAAGAAAGACACAATAGCCACTGGTAGATTTTTGATCATCGATCGACCCTGCCCAATCTACATCGGTGTAAGCAGTAAGCTGTATAGAAGAATGACGAGAGAGAAAAAGGCCATGTTGAATGGTAGATTGAGGTAACGAAGGATCCGTTTTACAGCGCTCCAGTGCTCATTGGTTGGAGCTTGCACGAAACAGTACTTCGATAGACAAAGGGGTCAGAGAGAGACTTGCCAACAATCTTGTGTTGGCCCAAAGGCCATTAGCCCGAAGTTTTGATGATAACAAAACATATATAGTTATGTTTTAACAATTTTGTTTAAATGAGTTTCATGTTAAAAATCATAAGTTGTTTGACGGCTTCAACACAAGACTCACACATTTGGAAGCCGCAAAGATTTGGATCCCAGAGCTCAGCACAATAGAAGAGCTCCAGGATCAAACAAGATTGAAGACTTATACAAGATTTGTATTTGATTTTTTAGTTAGGATTTTTTAGTATATTTTGTCAAAACCAAGATGATAGAGGTAGATTACTTTAGGATTGTCACACACACACTTTTGATATTGCTTCATGCTTACAAACCAATTTTCATTACAAAATTTCTAACCTAGTTTTGAAAAAACAAAGTTTGAAAAAATCATTTTTGGAAAAACAAGTTTTTGAAAAACCTTTTTTGTTTGGAAAAGGATTTTTATCAAAATATAGTTCAAATCATTTTGGTGTTGATCTATGATCACACCCTGATCATTACAAGTTCTAGAACTCTATTCTGTACATTCCTATCCAAAGAATTTTTATCAAAAATTCCTATCTTTAAAAAGCCTTTGGGAAAACAGTTTTGGCCTAGTCCGGTCGACCGCACGGTCGACCGCTGGCAGAGCTGAATTGCTCTGTCGGTCGACCGGGCAGTCGATTGACATGCACCACTGTGCATGTGTGCACATCGGTTGACCGACCAGTCGACCGGGAGCAATTACAGTGCTCTCTGTTTTTCCGCGGTCGACCGGACCGGTCGACCGACAGAGAGACTTACTCTCTGATTGGGACTTCGGTCGACCGTCCCGGTCGACCGGCTTCTCAACGATCGGAAATCCGACCGTTGACGGTCGACCGACAGCAGTCAGATTTTTTGACAGACTCCAACAGCTATATTTTTTCAGACTCATTTTGTGTTGGGTTTCTCCCCAACAACTCTTTTGACCTTTGTAAGTCAGTTTTCATCCCCTATAAATAGAGGGAGTGTTCTACAACTAAAAGGAACAAGATTTACAAGGTAAAATTCAAGTTTTCAAAAGTTTAGCTTTTAGCAAAAGATTTTCCATTGAGCCAAAAATTCCAATCCTTTTAGCTTGAAGCATTCCTCTACTTCTCTCTAGTTTTTGTGCACTACACAATCCCAAAGATATCATCTCCTCATCTTGGTTGTAGGATTGTGCAAGTGAGCCTTTGTTTGTGGTCAAGTGTTGATCACCGTTCTCAATTTGAGAAGTTCCTAGAGGCATCGGCCTCAAGCGAGCTAGTGTGCTCCAAGTTGGTGTTGCGGCACCTTGAGAGATAGGACAAGTGTGTCCTTGTATTGACGATCCGGTGGGATCACCAATAGTGAAAATCCTTCATCGTGTTGAAGGCGGGGACGTAGAGCAGTGGCTCGAACCTCAGAAATATCTTCGTGTTTGCGATTGTCCACTTTTCTCTAAACTCTATCTCTCCTTTACTTGCTCTATTACTTGTCTAATTTCTTGCAAGTCTTTTATTGTTGCTTATTGTTTAAATAGTTTTTAAATCCGCATTATTTGTCACTTAGTATAGCCATCACCTATTCACCCCCCCTCTAGGTGATTTCAATTGGTATCAGAGCCTGACCCTAACATTTGGTTTAACCACCTTAGGGAGATCCTCACTTTTGGCTATTTCTATTTGTTGCATTTTTATTGTGCATTATACTTGTATTCATGGCATCTGTTGACTTTTCTAGCATCAAGTCCCCCCTAAATTTGATGGATTGAACTTCCCTATTTGGAAGGTCAAAATGAACCTTTTCCTAAAATCTCTAGGAGTTAGAGTTGCTAGGTCCATCACCAAAGAATTTTGTGAATCTCTCACTGATGAGAAAATATGGTCCGAAGATACCACTAAAGACTATGAAGCAATTGCTAGAGCCAATATGCACTCACCCAAGCTTAAATGAAGATGACCTTTCACGCATCATTAACTGAAAATCTGCTTTTGAAGTTTGGAATGTTCTTATTGTGACTCATGAGGGAACGTCTCAAGTCAAGAGATCTAAAATTGACTTGCTTCGTTCTCAATATGAGAATTTTTATATGCTTGAAAATGAATGCATAGATGATATGCTCACCCGTTTCACTAAAATCACTAATGCTTCACTTCTTTAGGTGACACAATTGATATGACCAAAAGATTCGGAAGGTCATTAGAGCTCTTCCCAAATCGTGGGAAGTCAAGGCAACCACCCTCAAGGAGCTAAATGATAGGGAGGAGATGGACTTCTCCAGCTTCATCAGCAATCTCAAAACCCATGAGATGGAGATGAAAGTAAGAGAAGAAAGGGAGGCACCAAAGAAGAAAGCCCTTGCTTTCAAAGTCGTTCCATCCACCCATGATGAAGAGGATTCATCGGAAGACTACGATGAAGACTTTGCCATGCTCATAAGGAAGGTGGGCAAAATGTTCTACAAAAAGAGTAGTCAAAGCAACTTCCGAAGAGGGAAACCTCAAGGAAGATTTGAAAGAAAGAGAGAGGAACCGGGTCCGTGTTTTCATTGCAAGAAGACGGGACACCTAATTGCCGATTGCCCCTCTCTACAAGCTACTACCTCCAAGAATGGGCAAAAGAAGAAAAAGGCGATGGTGGCCACATGGGATGATTCAGAGTCGGAATCCGAAGAGGAGATCGACGCCGCTCACATGTGCTTCATGGCACAAGGCGAGGATGCTACTAAGGTATGTCTAGAAAACTCTCTAGAAGATGATGATTTAACTATGGATGAGCTTGCACATTTTTTTGAGGAATTACAAAGTAGGTATGAAATTTCTCAAGCTCAAAAAAAAAATTGAAAAAAGAAAATGATTTTTTAAAAAGTAAATTTGAACTTGTTTTACAAGAGAAAAATGAATTAGCAAATTCTTTTGAAAAGATAAAAAAGGACTTTGAAAAATATAAAACATCTTATAAAGGAAAAAGCCCTTATTTCTATTTGCAACAAAAATGAATTTTTAGAGATCCAAAAACGTGTTGAAGTTTTGGACACAACTTTAAAGAAGTATGCTTTTGATATATCTAAACTTGCATCTAGATTTCCCAAAGGATTATCCCAAGGGAAACACTCTCATCATTCTCATGCTTCAAATCACACAAACATGCACACACACAAACATGCATTTATGTATGGTAGTGGTAGAATTTATACTTGTACTCATTGTGACCGCAAAGGCCATTTAGCTAAATTTTGCTATACTAAGCTAAACTTATTAAATAAAAATATTTGGGTTCGAGAAAACACTAACCCTATAGGACCCAAAAAGATTTGGGTACCAAAAGACACACCGAAAATAATTGATGCAGGTGGGTCGTCCTCCTCCAAGACTTAGGGGGAGATGGTGCCGGGTGGTGGATGCATCAATGCTCAACGAACACATCGTCGCTTGCATCACTATCATAGAGGCACTCATTTTGGAGAATGCCTATGGTATGGTAATTTCTCCACATAAAGATTTCTTTTTATATACATAGGATTGCTAGTTTTACTTTTGTGTTATTGTGACTCATGTAAACTTGCATTTCTATTTTGTTTGTCCTTTGTCATGTTTGAGAATATATTCATGTTTCTATGCCATATTATTATTTTTTGTCCACATATCAAGATTTTGTTAAATGTTTTATATGAATTTTGTCAAAATAAAAATTTATTTAAAACAAATTAAGCAAATAAATAGAGATGGCAATTGCGCGCCTCAACTCTTATCTAGAGGAATGACGAGGAGAAGTTCAGAACCCTTAACAGGATATTCGGCTTCAACATCTCTCATTTATCGCTTTATTAATAAATAAGAATAAATTTAAATAACAAATAAAAATAAATATTATTTTTGTTGTTTCTCATGCCAAGAAAGATTTAAAGTATTTTAACATTATTTTTATGATAAATATACCTGTGTGGTTTAAAGGATATTAAATTAAAAACATAATTTTTCAAAACTGTCTTGTTGTCTGTTTTCTGGGCATGACCGGTCGACCCGCCCGGTCGACCGATCTGGCCTGGCACAGGCCCGGTCGACCGGCGCGGTCGACCGACCTAGCCTGATATAAATTTTTTTTTATTTTCACCCGTAGTCGGTCGACCGGGCGGTCGACCGACTGAGATGGGCTTGGTCTCGGTTTCCCCCGGTTGACCGGACCGGTCGACGGGTGACGGGTTCCAGCTTTTTTACCCGATCCTTTATAAAGCCCTAATCTCTCTCTCACTCTTTCATCCGCCTCCTCCTCCTCTTCCTCATCTCTCTCAAAACCCTAACCCTAGCCAACCCTCTCTCACTCTCTTAAACTCAGATTTCTTCCTAAAAATCCTAAGATTTGCAGTTTCAGGCTCCGGATCCTCATTTTCTTAAGGATTTCTTGGGTTTTTCTCTGTCAAATTTAAGGTAAAATTTCTTTTCTAGATCCCTAAATTTCCTTTGCTTTATTTTCATATCCTTTGCCTTGATCTAGCCTTAAATCTTGTTTATCACTTCACCATGTCTAAGAGGACTCGTTCTGAGAAAGGTAAATCCGCTCAATCCTCTTCCCAATCATCTCTTTTTGTTTCATCCCAAGCTTCATATAGACATATTGTACTTTCCACTAAGACTGTTAGCTCAGGGAGATGTTTGGTGATAAATGATTTTGAGCATCTGAATTTAGCCTCTATTTTGAGAGCTAATTCTTTAGAAAATTTTCTGTCTATTAGGGAACCAGTTTACCCATCTATTGTTCAGTATTTCTATTCTAATCTTTCTTTTGAATCTAACCAAATTAGATCTAGAGTTTTGGGGAGGGACATAGACATCTCCCTCCAAGAGTTTGCACATCACCTTCACCTCTCCTGTGAGGGTGAAGACATTTACAATCTAGATTTTCATGATTTCGTCTATCCGGACGGTGAGTCTGCCCTCATCGCTTTCACGTTGCTTCACGGTGATGACAACCCTGGATTAGTTAGGAATGAGGAGGTAAACCATTACACTCTCATTGCTCAGGTCCTAAGATAGTTTTCTATAACCTCTTGCCAAAATCAGGAGAGTATAGTCATGCCAGGGGTTCTGCTCCACTTATCATCTATTGCCTCTGCGAGGCATTAGAATTAATATTCCTAAGCTCATCATCAGCTTCATGACCTCTGACCATCTCCTTGTCCCCACTCGGCACTTGCCTTTTGGGATGGTCATTACTCATCTGCTGAAGCAACTTAATTTCAATCTCTCCGCTGAACGGTCCGTTGAACCGTCAGTTGACCTGAACAGCACTCTCCTCAAGAGGATGCGTCCTAGGGAGCGTCCTCCTGCTCCTCAGCCGCCACCTTTCTATCCTGCTGTTCCAGTCCCTAGATCCTCTTCTGGCTCTTCTGCTCCCTCCGATCCATATGCTGCTTTATCTACTCAGATTCGGGAGCACCACGAGCAGATTTCTGCTGAGATGACTGCACATCGTCAGCAGATTTTCGCGGAGATGTCCGCGCACTATCAGAATTTGGAGAATGATATGAGCTTCATCTGTGATTCCATACGCTATTTGGAGTCATATCTTGGCGGCATTTATCTGAAGCATGAGTGGTCGGTCCTGTTCCATCTGCTTATGCTAGGCCACTTCTTACCACCGGCCCTCCGTTTCCCGCCAGGACTCCTGCCTCTCCACCACAGCCAGCTACTGCCCAAGATTCAGAGTCTGATGAGGAGTGACCCCTTTTGATGATGTCAAAAAGGGGGAGAGTTATTTAGGCTGTTTTGCTTTATATGTTATTTTGGGTTATTTTGTTGTTGTTTTCATGTATTAGTGTTTGATTTGGTGGACATGTATTATGAACCTCTTTTATGTATGAACATGTATTTTTACTATGGCAGTTATGTTCTCTATCTATTTGTGGCATATGTGATTGGTTGTGATTATTATGTTTATGCTTTTATTACCTCAATCACCTATTTTGGGGGACGGAGGTATTATTGAATGGATAGAGGTAACCATGTATACATACACCTATAAGTTTGTATTTTTGGTATGCATGGATGGTTGGCATATGTATTATTTTTTTTATATCCCATATGCCTGTGTTATGCATGTGTATCTCTTGTTATGATCATTTTATATATGCATGTGTTAAGGGGAGTTTCACTTGAAATCTCCACCCAAAATATTTATGATAACTCTATATGTTTTGTCATCATCAAAAAGGGGGAGATTGTTGGCCCAAAGGCCATTAGCCCGAAGTTTTGATGATAACAAAACATATATAGTTATGTTTTAACAATTTTGTTTAAATGAGTTTCAGGTTAAAAATCATAGGTTGTTTGACGGCTCCAACACAAGACTCACACATTTGGAAGCCGCAAATATTTGGATCCCAGAGCCCAGCACAATAGAAGAGCTCCAGGATCAAACAAGATTGAAGACTTATACAAGATTTGTATTTTCATTTTTTAGTTAGGATTTTTTAGTATATTTTGTCAAAACCAAGATGATGAGGAAGATTACTTTGGGATTGTCACACACACACTTTGATATTACTTCATGCTTACAAACCAATTTTCATTACAAAATTTCTAACCTAGTTTTGAAAAAACAAAGTTTGGAAAAATCATTTTTGGAAAAACAAGTTTTTGGAAAAACTGTTTTTGTTTGGAAAAGGATTTTTATCAAAATATAGTTCAAATCATTTTGGTGTTGATCTATGATCACACCCTGATCATTACAAGTTCTAGAACTCTATTCTGTACATTCCTATCCAAGGAATTTTTATCAAAATTCCTATCTTTAAAAAGCCTTTGGGAAAAATAGTTTTGGCCTAGTCTGGTCAACTGCACGGTTGACCGCTGGCAGAGCTGAATTGCTCTGTCGGTCGACCGGGCGGTCGACTGACATGCACCACTGTGCATGTGTGCACATCGGTCGACCGGGAGCAATTACAGTGCTATCTGTTTTTCCCCGATCGACCGGACCGGTCGACCGACAGAGAGACTTACTCTATGGTTGGGACTTCGGTCGACCGTCCCGGTCGACCGGCTTCTCAACGGTCGGAAATCCGACCGTTGACGGTCGACCGGCCGGTCGACCGACAGCAGTCAGATTTTCTGACAGACTCCAACAGCTATATTTTTTCTGACTCATTTTGTGTTGGGTTTCTCCCCAACGACTCTTTTGACCTTTGTAAGTCAGTTTTCATCCCCTATAAATAGAGGAGAGTGTTCTACAACTAAAAGGAACAAGATTTACAAGTTAAAATTCAAGTTTTCAAAAGTTTAGCTTTTAGCAAAAGATTTTCCATTGAGCCAAAAATTTCAATCCTTTTAGCTTGAAGCATTCCTCTACTTCTCTCTAGTTTTGTGCACTACACAATCCCAAAAATCATCTCCTCATCTTGGTTGTAGGGGTTGTGCAAGTGAGCCTTTGTTTGTGGTCAAGTGTTGATCACCGTTCTTCAATTTGAGAAGTTGTAGAGGCATCGGCCTCAAGCGAGCTAGTGTGCTCCAAGTTGGTGTTGCGGCACCTTGAGAGATAGGACAAGTGTGTCCTTATATTGACCATCCGGTGGGATCACCAATAGTGGAAATCCTTCATCGTGTTGAAGGCGGGGACGTAGAGCAGTGGCTCGAACCTCAGAAAATATCTTCGTGTTTGTGATTGTCCATTTTTCTCTAAACTTTATCTCTCCTTTACTTGCTCTATTACTTGTCTAATTTCTTGCAATCTTTTATTGTTGCTTATTGTTTAATAGTTTTTAAATCCGCATTATTTGTCACTTAGTATAGCCATCACCTATTCACCCCCCTCTAGGTGATTTCATCTTGGATAGCTTACAGGAAGTGATCATAGGCGTGCTAACAGGCTTGACACCATCCATCTTGAGTCGGAGAAGCCAGTCACGGATGTACTTCTGTTGAGAGAGAAATAGACCTGAGGGTATACGATGACACTCCACGCTTAAGAATAGTGCAGTGAGCCAAGGTCTTTTAATGAGAACTCTCGGCCTAGTTCTTGAATAAGACGAGTGACAGCACGTGAGTCATTACCTGTGATGATGACGTCATCCACATAGATAAGAACCCGAAGAAGATCTGTTCTGACCCGTCGGAAGAGAAGAGAGACGTATCGGACTTGGAGCCCACAAGCCCAATGTGACTAGATAATAGCTGAGGCAAGAAAACCAAGCCCATGGAGCCTGTTTGAGGTCATAGATACTGCGGTGAAAGCTTGCATACATGATTGGGATGAGCGGAATTGATGAACCCCGAAGGTTGTTCCATGTAGACCGTCTCAGTAAGAAAACCCTGTAAAAATTCATTATTCACATCTAATTGTCGAATAGACCATCCCTTGGAGACGGCCAGACTGTACACGGTACGGACAGTTGTCGGTTTGATGACCGGACTGAATGTCTCACCATAGTCTAATCCTGGTTGTTGATGAAAACCCTTGGCCATCAGGTGGGCCTTATACCTGTCAACAGAACCATCAGATTTATGTTTTAACTTGAAAACTCATTTACAACCAACCAGATTCATGTTAGGGTGGTATGGCACAAGGGACCAGGTTTTATTCTTAAGTAAGGCATTCATCTCAGTGTCCATTGGCTGGCGCCACTTGGGATCTTTAGAAGCTTGCGTGAAACATGTGGGTTCGACAGGAGAGGTGGCAAAGTCAGCCATGAGACAGGTAGGCATGGGATACCGGGTGGCTAGCCAGACTTTTGGTGTTCTGGTGTTATCCTGTGTTCTGGTGACCATATGGTGGGTCCTGGTAGGAGGGGGACTGGGAGAGCCTGAAAATGAGGACGAGGAGAAGGACTCATTGGCGGGTGCTGGTGGAGGTGGTGGAGAAAGAGTATGTAATGGAGGTGGTAGTGGAGGAGGAGAAGAGTCAATGGTGGGGCCTGCATGAGAAGAGGGGACTGGATCAATGGAAGATAACAGAGGCATGGAGATGGGGATCATGATGAAGGCGTGGGAGTAGGGGGAGAGAGGGAGGGCTGAGAAGAATGGAAAGGAAAGGAAGATTCGTCGAATACAACATCCCGAGAGATGTAAATACGACCAGAACATTCAAACATTGATAACCTTTATGTGAAGCCGAGTAACCTAAGAAGACACATTGAGTGGACGGAAAACCAAACTTATGAGTTTGGTATGGACGCAGATGAGGGTAGCAAGGACAACTAAAAATTCGTAAGAAAAGGTAGTCAGGTACTTTATGAAATAATTTCTAGGAGGGAGAGAGATTATGGAAGACAGGGGTGGGCATTCTATTGATTAGAAATGAGGCAGTTTGGAAAGCATAGGGCCAATATGAAATGGAACATTTGACCGAGCCAGAAGAGTAAGGCCGGTCTCGACAAGTGGCGGTGCTTTCTTTCTGCGGTGCCGTTTTGAGCACTAGTGTGTGGACAGGATAAGCGATGAGCGATACCCTGAGAAGACAAGTAAGTTTAAATTTGATGAACTCGCCACCACTATCAGTTTGGAGTGCTTTAATGGAACGCCCAAAAAAATTTTACCTGAATTTTGAACTTAGAAAAATGGAGAAAACATCACTTTTATTATTAAAAGATAAAGCCAAACATACTTACTGTAGTGATCTACAAAGCTAATATAATAGCGATGACCACTTACAGCAGACACAGGAGACAGACCCCATAGATCGGAGTGAATAAGCTCTAAAGGAGCAGTAGCAATCGTTGAAGATGACGAAAAAAAAGGAAGACGGTGACTTTTTTCTTGCTGACAGGGGATGCAGAGAGGGGTACCACACGGTCAGGAGGAAAGGAAGCTGATGCTGAGATAAAACACTGGAGACAACTCTGGTGGAGGGATGCCTAGGCGCTCATGCCAGACGGAGGAAGATGCACGCTCACCGAGAAGAGTCTGGGGAGAGGCGGTGAAGTTATGATTCCCCAGGGAGAAGACATACAGACCATCCTTAAGTTGTCCCCGCAGTAGAGTTTTCGAGTAGAGAGATCCTTGATAAAACAAGAGTCAGGGTGAATTCAAGAAGGATTTTATTATCAGCAGTAAATTGACTAACAGACAGAAAATTTTGGTGATATCAGAAACATGTAAAAGATTTTTCAAGACAAAGAAAGAAACAGGAAAACACAATAAAGAAGCACCAGTAGCTCGGATAGACAAACCTGTCCAGTTACCCATGCGAACTCTGTTGGGTCCTTGATATTCGGATTGAGCCGCCAGATTCGCAATATCAGCCATTAGGTGATGAGTGACTCCAGAGTCAACATACCAGTTGGGATCGACTGGACTATTCCCATAAGAGTGGAGAAGAGCAGTTGGGCTAGCCGAATCATCATAATAATTGTAGCATTGGTTAGCATAATGGCCAAAACGATTGTAGATCTGGCATTGAGATCGACCATCGGTGGACTGATATGATGGTAAGAAGGAACGTCACGACTACGACTGCGCTCCCTGTCTCGGCCACGTCCACGACCATGAAAAAAAGATGGAGCTGAATGGTAGCTTGGAGTGCGGGAAACAGTATGAACCGCATGAGAAGGGGAGATAAGGGTTGTAGAGTCTGGTGAAGTGATAGCACGCCCACGATAAATCTCCTAGCTAAGCATGAGGCCGATGAGTTCTTCTGACAGTACAGGGTCGACTCGTGTGTTGACGGAGGTGATGAATGAGTCATATTCGGGAGACAGACCACTAAGTAAGGTAGAGACGAGGTCAGAGTCAGCAACTGGATTAGCGACTGCCGCCAGGTTGTCCACGATGGACTTGACAGACTGGATGTACTCTGACATAGAAGAGGTGCCCATCTTGACGGTGTGCAGCTGATATTTGAGTTGCTGCACTCTAGCTCTGGAGGGTGGCGCAAAGATTCACTCCAGAGAGCACCACACATCACGAGATGTGGAGAGGCCGACGACATGAGCAAGACAGCCTCAGTCAGCGAGGAGATAAGACAACATATGAGCATCTAATCAAGCTTGATTCAGCGAGTGTATTCTAGATTGATAGTGGGCTTAGCATCCTTATCGTAGAAGGAAGGAACCGGACCGGACATGAAGAGGTTCCATCAACGAGGCCTTCGAGATCGTGGAGCTTGACAAGAGGAAGGAACTGGGAACGCCACAGCAGATAGTTGTTTGGTGGGAGAAAGTTCCTTGTAAATTTCCTTAAATCAAATGAAAGATTACAAAGGATTAACACTCCGACTACAAGGGAGGGAAGATGTTCAGAATTAAATCTCCCCTTTGTTTAATGCTAGGTTCTTGGTGTGGCGGTAGAAAGTGAAATCTTTTTTTCGTTGACCAGGTGAACATCAGGACCTTTTGGAAATCCTCTCTTGGATAGCAGACGGAGTAACACAGCTCCTGTCAATCAGGAATCTCAAAGAGATTGTAGGCAAGATTAACTAATACGCAGAAGTTGTTCGAAGAGTTGAACTCTCTCTTTCTTTTCGGTGGAAGTCTTGATGCTTCTATAGCTCACAGGCGAAATTCTTCTCTAAGAATTATCTGATCAACCGACCCATTCTCCATAGCAAATGGGGCTATTTATAGAGGTTTCAGGGGTGAACGTGCCCCCTAAAAACGCTCCATAATGGGGGTTAACTTCCTCATTATATGGGCAGTAATTGACCCAATAATGAGGGCAGTTATAACTGAGACGCGGGTTCGACCCTCGCGTCTTGGTGCTGCAGTGATGCAGAGACGCGAGTTTCGATCCTCGCATCTTAGTGCTGCAGTGATGCAGAGATGCGGGTTTTCGACCCTCGCGCCTTGGTGCTGCAGTGATGCAGAGACGCGAGTTTCGACCCTCGCGTCTTAGTGGCGTAGTGATGCTGAGACGCAGGTTTCGACCCTCGCGTCTTGGTTGTGCAGTGATGCTGAGATTAGCCCTGCGTCTGGAGTTTGGACTGCTTTTTGATGACTCGTCTTTAGTGATTTTTATACAGTCTACAGAACCCCCTCCAAAGTTTTCGATATTTCCGCGGTTGATTGGGACGGATTTCGAATACTTTGGCTCTGGTTGAATTCATACTTCTCATGATTGAACTGACAATCATTCGAGATGCTCTGAACTTGATCCTGTTTGGAATATGGTCTTCGTGAGTGTACTGTGAAACCCTTTGAAGACGCCAGGAATGATCGTGGTGAGTATCTAGATACGCAGTCTAGACCTCCCCATTGCTCTGAGTTTGTTTGTTGGTATACTTTGAACCAGGGATAAACAGTCATCTGCTTGTGCCAGTGTACTGTTGAACTGCAAAGACTGAATGTAAGTCCTATAGACGCAGGGGTCATGTTGCTTTAAAGACGCAGTCCTCACTTGGAGTGGGGACGCATCATTAGTTTGCTGCAGAGAAACGCGATTCTTGTAGGGATGCGTCCTTTGAGATGAAGACGCATCTTTCGCTCTATGAACTAGGCGCGACTTTGGCTTTGCTGAAGAGGCGCGACTTTTGGAGGAACGCGGTTTTCCGTTGAACACAATCCGTGTTGTGGGCGCGTTGCCAAATGTCCGGTAGAATTGAAGGGACATCTTTCCATTGGCGCGCAAATTTTGCGCTGTATTTAATATGCACGCCACGCGTCGGATGAGGATTAGGCCTCGAGCCAAGCGCCGCGTATCTCTGGGGATTGTGTCTATAAAATACAACAGTCTTTCAAGAGTCATCATTAGACTCTTCTTCTTCATCGAGTTCTTTTAGGGTTAAGAAAAAAACTCAAAGCTTTCTTCTATTTTCACCACCTTCAATAGTGATTTCACGGTCGAAAGGCACCTAAGACCAAACCCGCTTCTTCATCTTCAAGCGCTGTCGCTCCGGAGATTCAAATGGGTGGTTCTTCCATGCAGGAGGCCCCTATTTCAGGTAGTAAAACCATCTGATTTGGTTTCCGCCATTAAAGGGGCATATAGAGTTCTTTCAACTCTTAAGTCCCTTTTGAATGTGAACCGCCAACGCGGGCTCATACCCGTGTTCGATCTTCAGGCACAGTTCTTGAGTTGATAGACAAGGCGCATGTTTGACGACCTCTGCATCCTTCCTTTATCAACTTGAGTCCATATCTGCTTGTTGAACGCAGGGCCTCATTGAGCCTTACGTTTCGGACTCAATGCTCAGAATATTTCTAAGTGTGGGGAGTTCAGACGCGGACTTCTTACAATTCTTGCGTTTTGTAGGATCAGATGCAGGTTTTAATGAATCTCAGTCTGAGTCCGATGCTTAGAAATTTTTCTAAGTCCTGGATTTTGAAATGCGGGCTTCATGCAAGCCTCGCATTTTTGAGTCTGGACGTAGATTTTGATGATCTTCGCGTCTTGACTCATTCTTGCGTTTGAGTTTCAAACACTTAGCCATTTTCTTTCAGATTTCTGACCAAGTGTTGTTTCTTTGCAGTACGATACTCCTCCAACCCTTTATCCAAAAAGTGCCACTTGGGTACGTAGACGGTGCTGATCGTAATCTAACCTTCGTGCTTCAGAGAACTGCTCCTGTGACTACTGGTAAGTCGAAGGAGCGAAAGGAGAGGAACTCCAAGGCCAGTATGGTGACCCTCCGGGAGATTATCTCTAATGGACTGTCTGAGACGGATTCTCGCACTCCATTACGGAACCTGTCTTCTTCTTTGGTGACGACATTGACGAGGATGATAGGATTTTGCACGACGGAGATTATAAGTGGCTCCGTCAGACAGGGGATAGGAAGTT